>JACDOX010000225.1:485128-508436 GCA_014549065.1 Cardinalis cardinalis | reverse complement strand
GGAGAGGAGAGGAGAGGAGAGGAGAGGAGAGGAGAGGAGAGGAGACCTTTAAAAGTTATCTAGCATCATCCCAGCACACCCTCCTTGGCAGCATCCCTACAGCCAACTCCTCCTTTCCTGTGATGAAAATTATTTGGTTTATTTCCTTAAAATGAATTGTAGTGAATTACTAAGGTAATTTACTTAAGAATTAACCAACCTGCTTGAACCCAGACAGACATTATTTAGGTTTACAACTGATGCAGTCTCTCCTTGCAGACAAGAAAGAATTTACATTTCCCTTTTCTACCCTCTTTCTTACAGCCTGTAAGTTCTTATCTCCAAAATGTGCCCTCCTCTGTCAAATTTGGCTGATATTAGATATTAAAAAAGCTTCTGGAGGAATAGCAAGTGACAATTAGTCTGAGTGCATAAGCCTCATTTCTGCTCATTGGAAAAAAAAAAGCAAGCATAAAAACATGGGAGAAGCTTCAAAGTGACTGCAGTCGACAAATGAGTCTTTCACCCTATGTGACAAAAATATATCTATCAAAAAAAAAAAAAGTGAAGCAAGTGCTTTTTCTCAAAATCAATTTTGAGAAAAACAATGTGTGCTCTGCAGATGCTTCAAAATGCAGGACTGGGGGAGGACCAGTGCCCTGAGGTGAATCTTGGCACTAAGAGCATCCTGGCAGGGAGGGATGCTGCGGCTCTGCTGACACTCCACGGGGCTGTGATGTCCTGCCCATGACTGATGCTGCTCTGAGCACCTGCAAAGGCAGGAAAAACACTCATCTGCCTGTGCTGGCTAACACAGGGATGGACACAGCAGGGACGCAGGGAGAGATGGAGAACTCAGCATCCACCACAAGAGCTTTCCAGAAGTGTGTGTTTCATTGCAGAGCTGCTGTCAGGGTGTGAGAAACTGCTGATCTCAAAAGAAGGGGGAAAAGCTGGGAGAGAAAACTGTCCCCCACCTCAGCACAGCCTTCATCCACACCCGTGGCCTCCTCTTCCTTTAGAGACCTCTGCAGACATCACAGCCAGGACCCTGAAAACTTCAACTGGTTCATCTGCTCACTCGCAAGGATAAAACATGTATGCGGCAAGAAAAACACAGAAATCATTTCCCAAAGCACACCTCGAGCCTCCATGTCCTCCTGTAAAACCTCCTGCTGCAAAAATTACTGCTGCAAATTTCATGATCACCAGCCCAGCTTCCTAAGCCAAAGGAAAATAAAAACAAAGACACCTCCAAGGTGATTGTCTGGCTGGGAAGAAACATTCCCTGGATCAACAATATGCCCTGATTTAAGGGAATACAATTCCCSTGGGTTCAGGCATACACTCCTCTCTCCTCTCGCTGTGCAAAGCAAACACCTTCTTAAACATAAAACATTGTTATTAACCTCCAGCTGACAATCACAGCACAACCACAACCCTTCCTGCTTCCTTTTCTTCTCTTGCTGAGACACACAACATGGTATTTTTGATGACATGTTATTAAAATGCTCCCTGGCTTCACTGCAGTTGGACACGGCGCCCAGGAGTCCTCTAGCCCCAGGGGATTTGCTTCTGGACGGATAACACAGGGAAATGCAGCACCCAAAAACAAAGCAGCATTTAGCCTGGAGAAAAGGAGGCTCAGAAGGGACATCCTCACTCTCCAAAATTCCCTGACAGGAGGGTGCAGCCAGGYGGGGGCCAGACACTTCTTCCAGGTAGTAAGTGACATGACAWGAGGAAACGGGCTCAAGCCGCACCAGGGGAAGTTGAGATTGGGTAYTGGGAAAAAGTTCTCCACTAAAAGRGTGACCAGGCACTGGCACAGGCTGCCCAGGGCAGTGGTGGAGGCCCCACTCCCAGAAGTGTTCCAAACGCATGTGGATGTGGCACTTKAGGACACRGTTTGGTAGCGAACATGGTGGYGGTACCGGATTGATGATTGGCTTTGGTGCTCTTAGAAGTATTTTCCAACCTTATTGATCCTGATTCCATGATTTGCAGATGATGATTCCATGATTCCAGACTACTGCATTGGGCTGGCTGGCTGGACCTAGACTACACTATACACCTGCCAGTGACTGGAGCACACACTTCTATGCAGGATGAAAACATCCTTTAAAATTTACTCCAGTTTAACTCCTGCAAAATTCCTGACTAACAAACATCAAGGAGTGTTTCTGCAGACACTGCCATCCTTMAAGGCCACCTGCAGAAGCTGGTGGCCCCAAAATGACATCCCCATGGACCACATATGAGGAGGAGCAGCTCACAGCCATAGGTGAGGCCAGCCTCTGCGAAGCTGCCCCAGCCCCAGGCTCACCCAAGGCTGCTCCACCCAAAACCAGCTCCATGTCACTCACAAAGCTTTGGCTTCACAAGAGAGGCGCTCAAAGCTGGGGGCAGCCAAGACTCCTGAAACATCTGCAGTGCACTTCTGCTGTAGCTCAAAAGCACTGTGGTAGCACAGACAGACTAGTGAGATTTAATCAAATTATGGGGAAAAACTCAGGGTTGCAACTGCTTATTTCATGGAAACACARAATCCCAGAATGGTTTGGGTTGGAAGGAACCTTAAAGACCATCTGGTTCCACCCCCTGCCATGGCCAGGGAGACCTTCCACTGTCCCAGGTTGCTCCAAGCCCTGTCCAACCTGGGCTKGGACACTTCYAGGAATCCAGAGGCAGCCACAGCTGCTCTGGGCACCCTGGGMCAGGGCCTCAGCACCCTCACTGAGAAGAGTTTTCTCCTAACATCCAACCCAAATCTACCACCTTTCAGCTTAAAGCCATTTTCCCTTGCCCTATCAGTGCTTGAGGTAGCAGCAGACCATCCCAACATTAATTTGGGGGTTCATGGGGTGTGATCCCCAATGCATGGTACAGCACAGCTGATGAGAGGGACCCTCCTGTGCCTCAGCCTCCCAAGACACCCCTCCCATGTCAACCCAACTACTCGTGCCCCAAGGCAGCAGCCACCCAACACAACTGGCAACAGCCTGGTTGTGAACACCAGCTTCTCCCAAGGTCCTGGTGAATGCCAGCCAAGCCACACAGCTCCTGCGGGATTTCAGGAGTTCAAAAGCATTTTTCAGAACTAATTATGAACCCTGGTAGCTGCAATCGCATTGCAGGTGCCTGGGCAAGCAAGCTGGTGGCAGCTGTGTCTCTCCCAGTAGCTTCTGCTCTGGTATAGGGCAGGCTCCAGTGGTGGTGAAGCCTCTCCAGAGTGGAACAGCCTGTACAAACCAATCCCAGAGAGCTGAGCCTGCTCCAAAAGGAGGGACAAGTTGGTTGTTTTTGTTTTTGTTTTTTATATTAAGGCMAATTGCAGTGGGTTGACCTTGGCTGGAATCCAGGCAACCACCAAAGCAGATCTCTCACTCCCCTCCACAGCTGGACAGGGGAGAGAAAATAGAGCAAAACGGGTCATGTGTTGAGATAAGGACTGTGAGAGATCCCTCACCAAATCCCATTGTGGGCAAAACAGACTTGAATTTGCAATATTAATTGAATCTATTAGCAACACAACAAGAGTAGAATAATGACAAGTAAAATAAATCTTAAAACCACCTTACCCTCACCCCTCCCTCCTTCCCAGCTCTACCTTTTCCCTCAGTGGTGCAGGGAGACAGGAATGAGGGTTATGACCAGCTCAGAACAAGATGTTCCTGTCACTGCTCAGGGAGRGAAGTCAGAGGGAGAGGAGTGTTACTGACCAGTGCTCCAGTGTGGGGTCCCTCCCACAGGAGACAGTTCTACATGAACTTCTCCAGTGTGAGTCCATCCCATGGGCAAAAATTCTCCATGAACTGCTGCAATGTGGATCACTCTTCCATGGGGTGCAACCCTTAAAGGACAGGCTGCTCCAGCGTGGGTCCCCCCCTGGGGTCACAAGTCCTATCTGGACCCCTGCCCTAGCATGAGCTCCTATTTCCACAGATCAGTATATCCCTGCCAGGACCCTGCTCCAGCATGGGTTTCCCAGGGGATCACAGCCTCTCTCAGGCATCCCCTGCTCTGGCGTGGGCTCCTCCAGGGGCTGCAGGTGCATCTCTGCATCCCCACGCCCTCCAAGGGCTGCAGGGGAATCTCAGCTCTGGTGCCTGGAGCAGCTCCTGCCCCTCCTCCTGGCCTGAGCTTGGTATCTGCAGAGTTGCTCCTCTCACATGTTCTCACCCCACTCCTCTCTGGCCACAATAACAACTGCCAGTGACTGGCAACCATTTTATTTTCTTCTTAAATCTGTTATCCCAGAGATGTCACAATCACTCCTGATGGGCTTGGGGTCTGTCCTGGAGCTGGCTGGTGTTGGCTCTGCTGGACAYGGSGGAAGCTGCTGGCAGCTCCCCACAGAAGCCACCCTGGTAGCTCCCCCCACTCCTAAAACCTGGCCATGCAAACCCAACAGACCCATTCAAACCACAGGTGAGAAATAAGAAGCTTGTGGGCAGCCACGTGCATCCTCAGGTCACCCAGGCACGATGTGACACCAGGGGATGGGGACACCACAGAGCCACCCAGCCCTGCTCTCCACCCCAGGGACAGCCCCACCACATCCATGCTACCCCACCCATATTCCTTCCCATCCTGGTGGAAATGCAGATGTTTTCCAGCAGCACCCCACCCCCTGCACAGATCCAGCCAGGCTGGGGAAGGAGATGAAGCTGAGCCAGCTGCCACAGAGGAGACGCCCTCGAYAAATGTCTGCACGTTGTGAAATACACCTGCAGCAGGTTCCTGGCCGACAGGTGCGGCAGGACTGGTCCTGCAGAGATGGCACASGCAGAGGTTTGGCTCTGTCACCACAAGTTCTCCCACCACCTCAGAAACCAAGTCCTTCTTCTCCTGGACCACAACTGCCGCATGCCTGGGGCACAGGGAGGCCGAGGGGTCCGTGTGCAGGACAGGAGACAGGAGCASTGCCTTTCTGGAGTGAGCACAAGGCTGCTCCCAGCCAGCCTGGGGTGCCCAATATCTCAAGTGTCCCATAGACTGCCTGAGAGGACTCTCCAAGAGCTAACTCAAAGCAGCAAAGTCTCAAATCTATTAATTTTCCATCATAGGTTTTCTGCAATCCMTCCATGATAGAGGCACCACCTCCCATTCCTGGCCACTGCTGAGGTACCTCTGCACTTCAGAATGACAATGACAATGCAAAATCCAGCAAGCCAAGACTGACCATGGCACAGCTCAAGGCAGACGTGAAAGAAACARAACCTCTCATTTCAGCAGGGATGCTTAAATGCACAGAAGTTTTAAGAACATCCAATGTTGCTCCCATTTCTGTCTGAACTGAGGGGGAAACACGCTTCTCTCAGGATCACCAGCAAGGCATCTATGTTGTAACTGAATAAATATATATACATATGCAAAAATGTATATAAATAAATAAAAATAAAATAGCCAGGGTCTCAAACAAACAGAAGATGATAGGTTGGCTACAGTAGCCCTTCATTTCAGATGACACAGTAATCTGCTAATTGTCCTCAAGCRGCAGAACTGCCCCTTCTCCAAGGAGTTTCACAACATCCCGAGGCAATTATGGAGATTACTCAACCAGAAGCCTCAACACTTCCAATTTTCTGTCCTTTCCCCAACCTGATTGTAGTCCAAACAGAGCAGCAAACTGTTAGCTCTGAAATTTAACAATAGTGTAACATAAATGTCTTAACACTTCTGCCAAAGTGAAAACCAGTGAAATCGTTGATGATATTTAACTACCTCAGCAGAACATAAAGGAAGAAATGTTAAATGTGTCTCAAACAGCTCTTGAAAAAGCTGCCCCCAGCTTCCATAGAAAACACAGGGTCTTGCTACACTTTTATCTACAGCTCCTCACAAATACACAGGACCCCAAAGACTCAACTGAGCAGCAAGAACAYGAAATTAAATTAGGTTCAGAAGGGTTTTCTTGCTGCTTTGCAGAGACCTGTGGGCAAAATCTCAACCAGTGACAACTACCACAATTTCAGATCCTTCCTGCTGGGGAAAAACCAAGCAGGAGCAAGGACGGCTGCAAGGAGAAACAGGAGAGAGAGACACAAATTGGGAAAGAAGGGGAGAGTCAACACAGCACAATTTGTCCTCACCAGGAGATCACAGCAGAATGAACTCAACCATGCAGTTCACCCCAACATGGGTACTCCAGAGAGCAAAAAGACCATTGCTATCCTCATTCAAAATCAAGTGCTGAAGAAGAGAGTTCTGGAGATGAAGCCCAGCATGCCACCATCTTCCACAGTCTGGATGCAGGGCTAAYATCCATCAAGCATGTTTCCATGCTTTGCATTCCATTTTTCATGGCTCTCAGGAACCCTCCAGAGACCATTCCCAYGCCATTTGTGGATCAGGCTGACTCAGCCACAGGAACAAACCCAGCCAAGCCCCTCAGGTACCTCAGCCCTCTTCCAAATGGCATCACAAAGCCAGAGCTGGAGTTCAGTTCATCTCCACAAATCCTCTCCAGTCTTTCATGTAGCTAGGTGCTGGGCATCACCCCCCAGATCACCTGAGACAAGTTGCTTCCCTGCATCACCTTCACCTGCAGCAGCATCCAACTGCAGCTCCTCTGCTTTAAAAGCAACCTGAGGTCTCATAAATGATAAAAAAATAAATGCACAGCCTGAGCTTCCCAAAACAGCCACTGCTCATCTGTGCCAAAGATAACACAGTGCAGGGCAACCACAGCCTACAAATCTTACCCAAGGCTTGAGGGGATGAAACGCAGCACAAGGTTTTGCTCTTGAACCTTGGGCTCAGCAATGGAAGAGCAAAGCCTTTATGAGCCTCACAGGGAAAAAGAATGTTGGTGGACACAACAGAATGGCTGCTTCCACTCACTGGAGACAAGGTGTGAATATTTGCTAGTCAAGGTCACATAAATCATCAGCAGAGTGGGAGGGTTCCTCCCCCATCCTGTGTGGCACCCCCCTGCCACAATGTGGATGCTCAGATGATGGTCCACCATCAAAAAGCCTTCCTAGGTTTTRTAGAGAAGGGACTATTAAATGATCTGGTCTTATTTTGGCATCTTTGCACTGAAAGACACAACCTGGAAGCTCAATCTCTCTTCTGCTTCCTCCCATCTCTCCAATTTCTGTTAACGAGGCTGAGATTTTAAGCTTCATCCCATACCTGCCTGAGTGGTGGAGAAAGAGCAGAGTGGATTACTGGAGAAGGAATGACCGTGGCACCCATGGGCACATGGAAATGGCCCATTTGAGAGAAGCACCCAAGTTCTGGGGCACTGAGAAACAGCAACTGCCCCTTTCCAACCTAATGGCATTGCAGCTTCGTCCACTGTGGGACCTCACCGGCGGGAATCTCACCCTTTCCAGAGAAGCCAGACCCAGGGAATGGCCCCGGGAGGTGAACCTYAGTCTCATTCTAAGGAAAAACCACTCCAAGGACTGAGTTTTGAGGCACGAGGAGGCCAGTGACATCCAACTCGGCCTCCAGCGTCCAGCATTTCTGGGGGCAGCTGCGGCAAAAAACATCCCACGACTGCCGGCTGCTCCGCTGCCACAGCATCTGTTGTCCCCTACTGTCACCCACCACGGCCCCCGAGACCACGTGCAGCCAGAGTGACTCTGCAGGAAAACGACAACCGTAAAACGACAACAAAACCGGGTCTCTGGCGAGCCCTCCTCGCTCGCTACACCCGCACCCAGCCCGGGGGCCGCTCCTCCCGCGGGGTGGGCGCTGCTCGCAGCCGGGACCATCCCAGGGGAGCCCGCGGGGATGCTCGGCGGGCACCTTTGTGCGGCGGTGCCGCTGTGCGGGCTCTGCCGCCGGCTCTGCCGCCGCGGGGCCGCCGACGGCCGCGGCTCCTGCGGCGGGGACGCGACGGGCTCCCCGCGCTTCAGCCCACGGGGGGCTCGCCTGGGGCGGGGCTGGGGGGCAGCCCTGCCCTTCTCCGGCCGAACGGAGCGGCCGGGAAGCTTCCAGAGGCGGGGAGCACCCCCGAACCCAGCCCCGGCGCTCTCCGCCGGGAGCGCCGCATCCCGGGGGGGCCCCACGGCCACGCAYGGGCTGTCACCGAGCGGGGGGGACCCCCCCGGGGCGAGGCCGCCGCGACACCGCCGGCACCGAGACCTGCCCAGAAACCGGCTCCATCGGCGGCACGACCCCCACCTCCCCGCGGGGTTCGCGTCTTTCCGAGGGAGACAAAAGCCGGGATGCGCTCCCCCCGCCGCCCCCCTTCGCTCCCCCCCGGCCGGTGCTGTGTCACGTCCCCCCCGGGCCGCGCTTACCGTGCGGGGCCGGGCGCGGTCAGTGCYCCGCTGAGGGGGTCATGGGCGCGGCGCGGGGCGCGGGGGGCGCGGGGGGCTCCGGGGGCGCCGCCCGGGAGGACGCTCCGGCTCCGGCTCCGGCTCGGCAGAGGGACGGGCCGGGGCGGCGGGCAGTGACGCGCCGCGCTCCGCCCGCGGCCCGCGCCGGCCCTGACGGGAGATGTAGTCCGGGGCTGCGGCCTGCCCGCCGCGGGGGGGGCGCACGGCGGCGATCGGACGGGGACACCCCGAGTGCCGCAGCCCCGCGCCTCTGACAGGAACCTCCCAGAGCCCGCAACCTCGGGATCCGGCAGGGACCCCCCAATCCCTCCCACCCCCGGAATCGGACAGGGACCTCTCGCACCGCCGGGCTCCGAGGGAGACTCCCTCATCCCGCAACCCGGGATCTGACCGAACCCCGCAATCCCGGGAAGTGACAGGAATCCGGGAGTCCCGCATCCCGAGGATCTGACAGGGACTCCCCCGATCCGGGACTCCGGATTGTGACAGGGACCCCCCGCACCCCTCACCCCGCGGGGATCGGCTGGTCCCGCACCCCGGCCCTCACAGAGATCCCCGCATCCACCCCTGCGGGGGCCTGACAGGGACCTCCGGATCCCACAGCCCCGGGATGTAACCAGGGACCCCCGTGTCCTGCCCGCCGGGAATCTGTCAGGGAACCCCCAGAGACCCAAACCCTGGGACCCTCAGCCACCGAGTCCCAAACCCTGCGGGGCTGGTGAGAGACCAGCCGGGCTCAGAGCAGCCTTTGGGGCGGTGTTAACCCACCCAAAACAGCGCCAGGGACAATCACCGACTCGCRTGTCCTCACCTGCATCCATCGGGATTCAGTTCAGAGCTGCAATCGTCTCCTCGGGACAAAGCAGCATCTAGCTGGGCTTCAAGGAGCGGGGGCCAAACTCGGCTGAAGAGAAGGAGACTGCAAATGTTTCACAAGAGTCACAGAAGGCTTTGGGTGGGAAGGACCTTAAGATCATTCAGTCCCACCCCCTGCCATGGGCAGGGACACTTTCCACTGTCCCAGGCTGCTCCAGGCCCCATCCAGCCTGGCCTTGGGCACTGCCAGGGATCCAGGGGCAGCCACAGCTGCTCTGGGCACCCTGGGCCAGGGCCTGCCCACCCTCCCAGCCAGCAATTCCTAATTCCCAAGAGCCCAAAATCTGTGCCTGCCCTCTGGCAGTGGGAGCCATTGCCTGGCTGCTGTCCCTGCATGCCTTGTCCCCAGTGCCTGGGCAGCTCTCCTGGAGCCCCTGCAGGCCCTGGCAGGGGCTCTGAGGTGTCCCTGGAGCTTCTCTGGTGCAGCTGAACAGCCCCAGCGGTGCCAGGCTGGCTCCAGAGCAGAGGGGCTCCAGCCCTGGCAGCAGCTCCGGGGCCTCCTCTGCACTGGCTGCAGCAGCTCCAGGTCCTTGTGCTGTTGGAGCCAGGGCTGGGGCAGCTCTGCAKCTGGGCTCTCACCTGAGCCCAGGGCACAGGGGCAGGATCCCCCCTGCCCTGCTGCCCWCKCTGGGGGATCAGCCCAGGGCAGGGGGCTCAGGCTGGGGCAGGTCCAGCTCTCACCCACAGCCCCCCAGCTCCTTCTCCCAGGGCTGTTCTCAATCCATTCTCCTGCCAGTCTGTGTTTGTGCTTGGGATGATGCTAACCCACGTGGAGGACTTTGTGCTTGGCCGTGTTGAATTCCATGAGGTTTGCATGGGCCCATTTCTCAAGCTTGCTGAGGTCCCTGTGCATGGCAGATAAACCAAATGTTTCTATATAAACACACAAAATTCTGAGACAAGAAATGTGAAAACCGGAATTTAAGCACCTTTTAAACATCTCTGTAGTCCACTGGATCCCTTCAACTCTGGTGCTCAAAGCCACCCAGAAATGTTCCTACAAGCAATTTAAACCACTTTCTGCATACCACACCAGGCTCTCAAAAACACCCACCCAACAATCATCCCCCTTTTCTTGTGGTTTGGGTTGTATTCAAGAGGTTAACTTTATTTCTAACCATGGATTCTTTGTTGCTCCCTGTCTGGTTCTACTGTCACACTCACCCGGATAAATGGATCACGTTAATGAACATCAACGCAAGGACTGCAACCATAAATTCACCAGAATTGCTGGCCTCTGAAGAAACCTTAATTCTACTTTGACAGCAAAATCGGATTCCAAAGATCTCTCTCCCTGCTGTGCTTTATTTTGGGCCTTATCGTTTGCTGGGCAGGTTGTCATGACAACCTGATATTCACCGGAGGGTGGCTGTAATTGGGAGAGCACATTGTTAATTTAGCTCCAGATTCTTTTTATTTTGTTGTATTTTAAGCAAAGGGGGACTGCCTAGATTTTCATATTTTTATCTGTGATCATACTATGGTTTAATTATTAATCTGAATGCCAATAGCATCATTCCAGTGATGGCTGAGCTGCAGAGCTCACCCGTGCAGAAAACGGCTCTGCCCACATTCTTTTTTCCCAGCTCATCTCCTCACGCAGCCTCCCCACATCCCCTCCAGCCCTCAAGCCCCTAAACCAAGAGCCCCCAGGCCTAGGATTTCACAGAGATGCTCCTGCTGTATGGGGGAGAAAAAAGGTATGACCTGTTCTTGTGTTAATGCTAATTTTTTGGAATTCCAGTGTCAGCTTTAACCTGAAAACAATTCATCTCAGATAGTTATTTAGAGCAACTTGGTCTCTGCAGAGAGCACCAGCCCATAATATTAACATGTGAACATGCTGGCATGTGTAAATCCAGCTCCTGGTTGGGAACAGCAGGTCCTGGCCCCACATGCTGGGACCTCTCTGTGCACCCCACAGCAGGTCCTGGCCCCACATGCCAGGACCTCTCTGTGCACCCCACAGCAGGTCCTAGCCCCACATGCCAGGACCTCTTCGTGCACCCCACTCCTGCCCCAACAGGCTCAAGGCATCCTTGGCTCAGAGACGTCACAAAATGTCAAAAAGTGCCACCAAGCACTCGCCTGAATCCTTGCTGGAAGCTGGAAGGTKTCAGGACTGGGGACTCTGGATCAGGAACTCAGATGGATCAGGACACACGACTTCCAGCCTGAGATTTTTGGGAAACAACCCATCCTGCAGAGCACAGTGTGTGTAGGAGTGTAAGAAGGAGCTGGGTTTGTTTTTCCAGGGGGTGTGGGGGGATGCAGAGAGGTGACATCAGGGTGGCAGCAGGGTGGCAGCAGGGTGGCTAAAGCCAAACCCACAGCGGGGTGGGTGCCAGACTCTGGAGCAGGTGCCGCGTCTGTCGCGCTCCCACCCTCGCGTGGGCTTGAGGCTCCCTGGCCACGCTGCTCATGGCTTTCATTATCCACGTGTCCCAGCAGGAAGAAGGGGCAGCTTTCCGGTGACTGAGGACTTTTCTCCAGGAGCTGGCGCAGCTCCAGGTCCAAAGAGCAAAGTGGAGCTGCCAAGCCCGTCCCTGTGCCAGAGCAACCCTGCTCCCCTCAGCCCCTCTGAGCTGCACATCCCAACCTCCTCCTTTCATCCCTGCTTCTGGCTTAATCCCATCACAGCCTAGAAAGAAGTTGGGAAAGGAAGAGGATTTCTGCTCAGAAGGAAAAAGAAAGGAGAGGAGTTGTAAAAGCCAGGGATGGAGGAGGGAACAGAAACATCCTTCTTTCAAGGAAAAGATGCTGTGGCTGCTGTTCTGGGTACCATATGCCAGGTAATAACACGAGATGACTCAGTGTTTGGGAAATTAAATTGGCTCTTTATTAAAAGCATGCATTTAGGGAGGTAGTGAGGTGTCAGGGGAGCCCCTGCATTGCCTTAGCAGAGGGAATTCAGGCAGGCTGTCTGGCTCCTTATGCTGCCGAGCGCAGGGTTCACAAGGTGCTGGGACACAAATCCAGCCTCAGCATCCTCCCAGGACTGCTCCCAGGGAAGCACTGAGCATCTCTRGGAAGATGTTAGGAGCTCTTCCTAAGCTCTCTCCTACCTAATTCAGTGGAAGCTGTTGGGTCTCTGCCAGTGGGAAGCGCTCCAGCCTCAAGACTTTTGTCCCAGGAAAATAGCAAGAGGCGGAAAGAGCAGCCGGGGACACGAAGAATTTTGAGAGCACAAGCTGCAACTCAAAAAATGCTGTGCCAAACTCTAGTCTCGCCCTGGCAATAGCCCTTAAAATGCCTTAGCAATGGTGGGAATCTGCTGATTCCAAGGGGAAATACAGAATATTGACAAAGTACCTTGCTCATAGCTGGGTTGTGCTGGTAGCTTGGTGCCCCTTCTCTAGCTCGGAGCAAATCTTGGCCTCAGAGAAAGTAGCTGAAGGCAAAATTCAATGTACTGTGTTCTGCTCAAATCAWACATCCCCTCTGTGGGATTCTCATTTTTACATACAGACAGGTACTGAAAAATTAAGCTAAAGATGAGAATTAATTTTTTCTTCCCCAAGTCCTGCCAGCACAGGTGGGATGATGGAGGTGTCTGCCAGRATGGAGGCACAGTGGGTTTCTAAGAAGTGGCTGTGGCCTTTAAGTGCTTAGATGCTCCCTCAGAGACTTCTGCAGGAAAATAAACACTTAAAATAGTTGGCCAACAATCTTCCTGCCAGAATTAGACTGATCCTTATTATGGTCGGGCTGCAGTTGAATTGAAAGCAAATAGACGTCCTTTAAAAACACAAATAATAGACCCACTGTAGGAGCAAAGGACTGGAGACAGACAAGGTCTTTATTCCCATTCTGAGAGAGCCTGAGTGAGCAGCTCTGCCCTCCTTCCCAAGCATCTGTCCCCCTTCCCAAGGGAGATGTCTGTCTGTGCCTGGGGTCAGGGATATTGGATGTGGAGTTCCAGCAGTCCCCGCCTGGCTGAAAACCTGGAGAGACACAGAGGTGATGGGGTGTGAATGTGGCCAGGCAGGGTGTTCATGACAAAAGAGACAGCGCTAGCATGTCAGTACTCTCTCCTGTACAAAAAAAAAAAATTAAAAAATTTATATCTATATCTATATCTATATCTCTATATCTATATCTATATATATATCTCTATATCTATATCTATCTATCTATATATATATTCTGTATTTATATTTCAGAGCAGGGTACCCATGGGTGAAGCAATGCCTGGCTGTGGTGGGAGGGGAAGCTGGTGAAGCTGGTGTTGAAATGCTAAATGTGGGGACAGGCTCCTTCCCCCACTTCCCAGTTTATTTTTAGAAGGGCATTTTTATCCAGCACAGCCATGGGTGCCAAGGCTGTTTGCAAGTCAAGGCTAAATTCACTGGTATTTGGAGGAGGTCTGAAATGGGAACWGCCTGGGTTCCTGGAGATCAGGGTTTGTGAACACTGATTTGCTCCRGGAAAGTTGAAATCCTGCCCTGATKCTGCTTTCCATACTACAGGTGAGAAGCTGCAACTCAGAACAGCTGGATTTTCTCCTTGACCTCCCATGTAGCTTAAAATAATAGCCTTAATTTCCCATATTTCACATAATTCTGTTGAATAATGAGACTACCTGGACATAATTAATTACTCTCCTCCACTGATTTAATTCACAGCTACATCTTTGGATTTAAGAGGCCTTAGAAATACAAAGTATGATTATCCAGGTAAGAACAAATTACCAATTTAAAGGATCACCATGGTTGTAGCCCCGAGGATTTGCAAAGGTCAAGCTGCTGAGGAGGCTGAGCTGAGAGCTGACAGAGGCAGTGCAGGGACTTGGGGTGGTGATGAAGGATGTCCTTCCACACCAGGCAAGATGGATCCTGTCAGACACCTCTGCAGGGTGACAGAAAACATCTCTGACAGGGACATTAATAACTCCAGTTTTGCTAGAGTTCAAATTAAACATTGACAAGTRTGTTTTGCAGAGGCAAGGCTGGCCAGGAAATATTACAGTAACCCAGAAATCTCTCTCTTCCTCTGGCTGCAARTGGGATTTTTTTTCCATAATCCCTTACTGTGGATATTAATTGCATCAAAGGATTGTGATGCTGCTTGGAGGGGTGCAGTGGGAAGGAATTGCTAATAGTTGGGGTGGGAGAAGAAGCAGGGGAATTTCCCTGGGTTAGGGATGTGCAAAATCCAGAATGCTGGATGGAGGACAACAGCAAAACATTTTTCTAGTGTGATTTTTCAGGGAGAAATTATTGCAATTTTTCAATAAAGGGGGCTTAGAAGGAAGGTGAGGGCAAACTTTTTAGTAAGGCCTGTAGTGACAGGACAATGAGTGAAGGCTTTAAACTAAAAATGGATTTAGATTATATATAAAGAAGTTTTGCACAATGAGGGTGGTGAGGCTCTGGCACAGGTTTCCCAGAGAAACTGTAGCTGCCCCATCCCTGGAAGTGTTCCAGGTTGGACAGGGCTTGGAGCAACCTGGGATAGTGGAAGGTGTCCCTGCTCATGGCAGGGATGGCAGTGGATGAACTTTACAGGTCACTTCCAACCCAAACCACTCCATTATTCTGTGGGTCTCTGCCTTGGCCATTTCGTTGCTCAGTATCACACTGTGTACAGGCAGTTTTATTGGCCTTTAAGCAAACTGTAGTCTCAGAATTCTGCCTGGAATGATGTAGCAGCAAGAAAGCCAAGCTTTGGGCAGGGGCTCTGGTCCTGGGTACATTTTTCATCATGAAAAGGCTGAGGAGAGAAGGCTGGGCACCACAGAGTGCTGGGATGGCTGCAGCACCTCAGGGCTGGTACTGCCTTGGGGCTGGTAGCCCAGCCCTCGGCTGGAGAGGGGCAAAGGCAGGATGACTCAATGGTCTTGGGCCTGGACACCCTGGGCTACTGGTGATGCCAGATGAAAGCCTTCTGTTCTCAGCTTCAGCTTTCCTCCTCTGAAGTGGGTACAGCTCTGCCTGCCCTGCTGGTAAAGCACCTTGTGAGCTTTCACCAGGTGTAAACCAACACTGTGTTTGCTGGGATAAGAGCAGCCCCAGGTCAGCAAGGACTCTTTGAACATCTGCTCCTGGTCCTCAGGACATGTCCTAGGAGAGAACCTTCCCTGGGAAAATGAGAAATGTCTCAGACTGTAACACTACAGCCTTGTGCCTCGTCTGCTTCAGGGCTGTGGCAGCTCCCTTGCCTGGTCTTGGGTTAATCCAGAGCCTGGTGAGGAAGAGCCCATCAAGGAGGCCTTCACCACACTCCTGCTGATGGCAGCAGCCCAGGTTCCAGCTTCTCCTGCTCCTGGGAGACCACATCCTCTGCAGTCACCTGCCTGCACCCTCTGTTATCTCTCATGCACCTTCTAATGATGCCTTCCCTGGCCCTGACTCACCTGCTGATGTGGAGATCCTCCCTTTCTGGCCACATCCTCTCTGCCCCTACCAGCAGAGCCACCAAAAAGGAAGGAGGATTGGCAGCAAACAGCGCTACAGCACCCATCAGCCAGGGGGGAGCTTGGAAAATGTGCATTTTGTCAGCTAACCATAGTTTATATATTATGTGCAATGGGGTTGCTCAGAGTCTGCTCCTCCAAGGAGAAGGACTCACACTTCTCCTTTCACCAGAGAGATGTGATGCCTCAGAGCAYCCGAGTCTCTCATCCTCTTTTCCCCACTGGGCATCTCCACACTGTGAAATGATAGTCCTTAACCACATAAACTTGTGGTTTCCACATGCCAGCAGCTCAGGCTGAGCAATGACAGGAGCCCAGGACTTATCCTTTGTCTGCCAATAAAWTAAGTGAGCTTATCTTCACATGGCCTTTGCTTCTTATCACGTAGTTTTAGCAAAAATACACCCTGCTGCAGTCCTGCCTTCCCTTCCTCAGCAGCTGCTGAGGGCTGGCACCCCACTTTTGATCCCACTGCCTTCCCAGTAAAGTGACGGGGGAGGAAAGGGAAATATTTTCATTCCCTGCTTGCTGAAAAAGCTGTTAGGAAAAAAAGGGTTTGACACGCTCTTGCTTTTGATAGGAGAAAAAAAAGAGATAACAATATCAAACCACAGGCACGTCAGGCACATGGCAGGTATTTTATCATGCTCTGGCCTCTGGGAATCAGAGCAGGGCAGGTTTATATTAACCATGCTGGGACAAAATAGAGAGATGCTGATACCCTCATATCTACACACAGGGCAGCAGGCACACATCGGATGGAAATTTGCAGCTGCCCAAATAACCAACAATGTGAAGGTGCCAGCTGCCCTGCCCAGCACAAGTTATCCCCACTAGCACAGACTTTGCTTGAAAAAAACCTTCTATTTTTATGCCCTGAAATACTCTGTGTGTGACACCAGAAATGACAGAAATAATGAGAAGGTTTTCACCTYGCTCTGACTGACACTTTTCACCCCCATGAGCTGGGGGAGAGAGCTCAGGGCACTGGGGCTGGGGGAGCCTGGCCTTGAAGGGTTCTGGAGATGGGACACCTGCCACCTCTCTGGGCAACCTATGCCAGGGCCTCACCACTCTCATTGTAAAAACATCTTTATATCTGATCTARATCCATCCTCTTTTAGTTTAAAATCTTTACCCCTCATCCTGTTGCAACAGGCCCCACTAAAATGTTTGTCCCCAGCACTGCACCCAGGTTTGCTAACGGCTCTCCGATTTTCCATTATTTTCCCTAAAGAATCCTTCAAATGCGATTAAAAAAAAAAAAAAAGGAAGCAGGTGTTTTTCCAGAGCTATCTCTGTAAAATTGTCTTGCTTTCCTAAACTGCCACTGTAGTGTGACTGTGCTCTACCCCAGCTAGGGATCTCCAGGGAGGGCTGAGTCCACACCACCCTGGCTTTCCTGTATAGCAGGACTCRACTGTTTTTCCCCAGGGAYAGGACACAGGGAGATGGTTTCCTCCCTGCACTGAGTGAGGAAATTTCCCTTGTTTCAGAAGTGACAGTAAAACCTGGGAAGATGCTGAGTTAATCTCTGCTTAGCTTGGCTCCTATGAATAATTATTAGCAGGTCTTTGGAGCTAGACCAAGAGTRAGCAGGCACAGCCCTTCAGTCAGCAGATATTCCAGTGCCCCTTCTTCTGCTGCTGAAATAAAATGTCTAATTTAACTCAATTTCCAAATTATACTAATTAAAAAGTACTAGCAGCACAATTAAGTGCACTCYGCAGAGGGAAACTGCTTTTCATGAAAGGCCTGCTTTTGGATTCCACATAATATAGTTTCCAGCAGATAATGTTTAATTTCTCTATAATAATCKCATATTCCCCAGCTGGGCTTCGTTCACAGGGGCTGAAGTGCAGACAGCTAGAGCAATAGTAGTTGCTCTTCATTCCATCATCCATCCAGGTCCTGGAGATGAGAATATCCATGACATTTTCAAGATGTGGTGGTGGGAAATTATTTTCCGCAGTTTTTAAGAACAGAGAAGTCTGGTCCCCTCTCCCAAATAAGGTGTGTTCTCCTCAGAAGGATTTGATTTCAGAAAGGAATTAACTTTGCTGCAAAAACACTGAATAAATCTTCTATTTGTTCTCTCCAGGACACAGCAATTTAAATTGAACAAGGAATTATCAAGAAATACAGGTATGCATGGCAGGACATGAAAGATGGACARATTTCGTTGCAAGCATTTAAGAGCGAAGGAAATTAAGGGGGTGGGACCTGGGGCTGTGGTGGATTCCTCATCATCTGCAGCCTTTAATCAAGTTGTTTCTTCTTWTTTTCTTTTTTTAAATAGAGGCTTCTAAAACAGTGTGCTGGGGCTTTAGTGAATCGGTGGGCATTGTTTGGGGATTACAGGGTGGGGCTCTGTGGGCTGTGGGAGAGAAGGCATCAGAGGACACCATCCCTCCTGGCCTTGGCTCAGCAAGCCTGTTCCTGCTCACCTTGGGGAAGATCCACCTGCAAACACCGCCTCGGAAATCCTGGATAAATTATTTGGGTGTGCTCAGGGGCAAAGGGAAGCGCCAAACCTTGTGGCACCCCTGGCTGAGGCAGGGCTGTGGCCACCCTGCCAGGGCACTGTCCCACTGGAGGGACTGGGGAGAAAACACACATGAAAAATGAAAAAAAAAAATCTATTTAAAAAAGATACAGAATCCAAGGTTAATCTTTTTCTTAAGAAAGGACCTAAAGACCCTCCTCTAGTCCAACCCCCTGCAATGGGCAGGACCCTTTTTTCTAGACCAGATTGCTCCAAGCCCTGCCTAACCTAGCCTTGGACACTTCCAGGGATTTTGGGTGGACAGACAAGAGTTTTGGGTTTTGATAGATGTGGGTTTGTAGGAATGAATGTTTGTTTTGCCAGGAAAGTTTGGACTTTGTGATCCTTGGGGTCTCTGCAGACTGGAATGCTGTGACCCCTCACAGTGCTGGCAATCCCAGAGACCAGGTAACACATATAATGGCCACAAGCAGCTAAGATACTCCCAAAATATATAAGCAGGTTTCTGTTTACYATTTTTAGCATTAAATTGTAGTTTCTCTGTGTCTTTGCCTTTTGCTGCCTGATTCCTGTGGGGTCAAAGGGCATGGCAGAGGTGCTGGTACACCACACCCACATAGTATATGGAATATACTAGGAAGAGATGTAGGAAGGATCTACATAATATAAGGGAAAACATACAGGAAGGAATTGCTGGCTGTGAGGGTGGTGAGGCCCTGGCATAGGGTTCTCAGAGCAGCTGTGGYTGYCCCTGGAYCCCTGGCAGTGTCCCAGGCCAGGCTGGATGGGGCTTGGAGCAGCCTGGGACAGTGGGAGGTGTCCCTGCCCATGGCAGGGGGTTGGGACTGGATGAGCTTTAAGGTTCCTTCCAACCCAGATCATTCTGAGACTCTCTGATTCTCTGGTGTTACTCCCCATAAAAATGAGAATATKAAACTGCTCAGAGCAGCAGAAGCCCTTTCTGCCACTGGGAGAGCAGCACCTCCAGCAAGTACCAGGCTGAGGAGCTCCTCCCTGCTCCCACTGGACTCACAAACTCTGTGTCCAGCGCACGTCCTTGAGACCCACAGCCCCATCCTTCCCCATCCCCTTCCCTCCTCTTAGCACCACCACCTGCTTGAGACGAGAGAAGGGAACTGGCTGCCTCTCCTGCCCCAGCAGCACCACATCCCACACCCCATCCGAGGGCACCTCCAGCTCTGAACAAAGCAGGCATCACCCTTGGAAACGCCCTGGGCTCCTGCTGCAGCTCACAGCAGGTGAAACGTGGCAGCAAAGTTTACATAAAGCATAGTCAAACAGAGCTGCATTTCTGCCTCTGAGCCATCAGCTCTAGCAGCTGCTATTTTCTATTTTCTTGGCTTTCTACAGGGTTTGTGCCATAGTTTGCCACGCAGAGAATAAATTACAGGAATTGTGATCTCGGTGAGAATAGGSTCTCAGTACAGTGACCCTGATGCAGCAGTAGCCTCCTCTTCCAGCCCTTTTCCCASATCTGAGCCTTTGCTGGCAGCAGCCAAGCCTCAGAGACACCTGAGTCAGGTCTGAATAAGCACTCAGAGGAGCAGGTCTTGTTCCCCTCACTTGTCCCAGCCTTGGACGTGTTTGCTCACAGAGGTTATTCCCGTTCACAGCCCGGCCCGAGGACACCCAGCAGGAACACAACTCCTGGTGTGTTCTCCTGGGTGCTCGGAAAACTAACCTGGAGCCACATTTCTCCACGAATGCTGCTGAAACRCACAATTTATTAGTTTTTCTTAGACCATTGGGCCGTGTCTCTGCAGGGCCAGGTCGGATGGGGCCTGGAATAACCTGGTCTAGAGAAAGGTGTCCCTGTCCTTGGCAGGAGGTGGAACACGGTGAACTTTAGGGTCCCTTCCAGCCCAAGCCTTTCTGGATTGTCTGATTCTTAGAGATCATAACCCACAGCATCTCCAGCCATACAGAAACCATATTCCTGCCATATTCCAGTACCATATTTCTGCCTGGAGCACTTTTCCATTAGAGATGTTGCTGCCATTATTCCCATCCCATCTTCTGTCTGGCAGCAGTTACATGCAGAATGGACATCAGGATATTTTCCCTATGCATTTGGGAGAGCGGCGGGAGAAATCTAATTTTGTTAAAAAAATCCAAAAACCAACAAACAAATTTACAAAAAAAAGAGTTTTTTGGTCTGTCTAGTGTATAAACCTTTTCCTCCTAGTCAGAGTTAAGTGTGGTGGAATGCCCCTTTATTGACTTGCTCTTTGGTTAAGCACAAGCTCAAACATTCCTGTGCTGCAGAATGGCATTTGTTGCTCAAATGTGAGTCCTGGGGGTGCTGGTTTGCACCCAGAATGGGACCAGCACCACAAATAGAAAGGGCTCTGCTTAGTTGCCCAAACTCTGGTGTTTTGTGCCATCAGAGGCACCCTGAGGCCTCTGCCTGGGCACGGGGATGACACAGCACCTCCAGGACCAGGAGGGGGGATCTCAGAGAGATCTCTAAAGTACCTCAGTTTCTAAACCAAAACCAAGCTGTGCAAGCCCAAACCAGATGTCTGGGCCCAACACAAACCAAGGACACATTGGAAAGTCACACTCAATCCACACTAAGGTTCACTTTCCCTCTCCAACCTCACCTATKGCAGCCCCCTGGTTTTTCCCCACCTCTACCACGTGGCCTTCCTCAAAGGAGGGAGGGAAGGGGTCTCTGCTGTGCATCCCAACCCCAACCTGCACCACACAGCCTTGGCTGGGGCAGGAACCTCCTTGGGACACTCCCAACCTCTGCCTGGAGCCCGGGGAAAGGAGCAAACTTCTGCCTTGGCAGGAAGGAGCCTGTCCTGGGGGGTGATGGGGGGCACCTCCTCTGTTGTTTGCCTGACAGGGATCTCCCTGCCCCTTTGACCTCACCAAGCTTTAGGATTTGAGATGCTCCGAGTCAGCTGAATCCTTTCACATCCCAAAAGCCCAGACCCCCTGGCTGTGTTAACAAAAGCCCTATTGCACTGCTGGCTCCAAATGYTTTACAGTGACAGCAAGCCCAAAGCCCAAGGTTTAAAGTTTACCCTGCCTATGAGTTAGGTGGATAGAAAAACAGGAAAGGGAAAAATAGGAAATAAACAAAGTTCAATGTTCAGGTGCTTAAAACTGAGTAGAGAATAGAGTGGCAAAAAGCATATTTCATTTTAAGTGAAGAATGCTCTTTCTCCATGAGTCTGTCCATGAGAAGATGGGATGAAAAATGCCATTAAATGTAGAATTGGCATATCTGTGAGATCACATTTGACGCACATTCTAGACAGAAGAGAAAAAAACCTGCAAGCAAACCAAYGCCATCAGAAGTGGTTGCCATTAACTACAGCATTGAACTGAACGGTCTTTGAATGATCTGGAATGAGTGTGTCCTTCAGGAATTCAGAACAGGCAGATCTCAGGCTCAAACCACTCAGCCTCAAGGCTGGAGCCCCTCTGCTCTGGAGCCAGCCTGGCACAGCTGGGGCTGTTCAGCTGCACCAGAGAAGCTCCAGGGACACCTCAGAGCCCCTGCCAGGGCCTGCAGGGGCTCCAGGAGAGATGCCCAGGCACTGGGGACAAGGCATGCAGGGACAGCAGCCAGGCAATGGCTCCCACTGCCAGAGGGCAGGCACAGATTTTGGGCTCTTGGCAATTAGGAATTGCTGGCTGGGAGGGTGGGCAGGCCCTGGCCCAGGGTGCCCAGAGCAGCTGKGGCTGCCCCTGGATCCCTGGCAGTGCCCAAGGCCAGGCTGGATGGGGCTTGGAGCAGCCTGGGACAGTGGGAGGTGACCCTGCACATGGCAGGGGGTTGAACTCAGTGATCTTTGAAGCTCTTTTCCAACCCAGACCATTCTGTGAGTTCCTGCTCTAACAGTGGCTCGACAGCTCCAAGGGAGGATTTTACTTATTACCTATTAAACAGCAGAGCTGGAAGCAAACAGCTTGCTCCYCAAGGGCCTGGGGTGCTGTAATCCCAGGGAGGGGCCAAACCAGATGATTTCTCCCTAAAAATTMGACTTTTCTCTCAGCATACCTCCTACAAAAAGCCCATCCAGGACAACCTCCATCCTGCAGGCTCTCCTGGGCAAACCCAGTCCAGCTGTGCAAGTGCATTGTGCATGGGTGGGCAGAGGAGGAGAACTGCCTCCCTCATGAGTGGAGAGACAGGACAAGAAAAAACTGTTAAATGAGAGTATTTGGTATTTGCTGCCCTCTGAGCAGAGCCTGTGGCACCTTGCAGAGGCAGCTGGGGACCACACTGTGCTCCCAGGGCTCTGACACCACAGCACGCCCCCCACAGCCCATCCCTGTGTCCTGCCCCAGCTTTTCCATCTGCACCCTTTGCTACAGATGGGATGCAAGTGGGCTTGTGCCTGGTGCTGTTCCAGCATGGTGCTCCCCCCATCCACATTCTCCTGCATCCCAGCAGCCTCTCCATCCCGATATTCTACATCCTGGTGCTCTGTAATTCCCCCCATCCCGGTGTTCCTGCAGTGCATTCTGAGATACCTTCCCTGATCTTGGTGCTCCTTCACCCTGGTGCTCCCCCCATCCCATAACTCCCACCCCAGTACCCTTTCCAGACCACATCCCAATGTTCCTGGATCCAGGTGTGCTTCCATCCCTTCACCTTCCTCCATCCTGGTTCTCCTTCACCCTGGTACTCACCTCACACTGATCCCCCCAACACAACACCACTGTTCCAGCATCCACATCCCAGTACTCCCATCCCAGCTCCCTCATCCCAGTTCCTTCATCCCAGCACCTCTATCCCAGTATCCTCATCCCAATACCATCATCCCAGTACTCCCRCTGCAGTTCCTAATCCCAGTTCCCCCATATTAATACCCCCATGCCAGTTCCCCCATCCTGGTACCTCCTTCCCAGTTCCCCCATCCCAGCATCCCCATTCCAACACCCCCTATCCTGTTTCCCCATCCCTGTACCCTGTCCCTGTTCCCCCATTGTTTTGCCCCCATCCCAAAACACCCATCTCAATGTCCCCATTCCTGTTTCCCTATCCCAGTACTTCTATCCCAGTGTCCCTGTCCCTGTATCCCCATCCCAATATTCCCATTCCAGTATCCCCATCCCAATATTCCCATCTCTGTATCCCCATCCCAATATCGCCATCCCAGTACTCCCATCTCGGTATCCCCATCCCTGTATACTCATCCCGGTACTCCCATTCCTATTCCCCTATTCCTCTATCCCAGTACTCCCATCCTAGTA
>JACDOX010000225.1:457795-483148 GCA_014549065.1 Cardinalis cardinalis | reverse complement strand
CAGCCCCTTCCCAGCTCCGTTCCCTGCCCTGGACACGCTGCAGCCCCTCAGTGTCTCTCTTGTCCTCAGGGCCCAGAGCTGTCCCCAGCACTGGAGGTGCCTCAGCAGTGCCGGCACAGGGACAGGCCCTGCCCTGGGGCTGTGTCACAGCCTGGCTGGGACAGCCCAGGGGCCAYTGCCCACCTGGGCACCCTGGGCTGTGTCCACTGGTACCAGCACCCCAGGGCCTTTCCCAGCTTTCCAGCTCCTCCRCCCCAGCCTGGAGCATTCCATGGGATTGGGGTGACCCAGGGGCAGCACCCAGCATGTGGCCTTGTTGGCCCTCAYCCCACTGGCCTCAGCCCATGGATCAGCCTGTCCAGGTGGTTCTGCAGAGCCTTCCTGCCCCCCAGCACATCAACACTCCCACCCAACCTGGTGTCACCTACAAACTGACTGAGGGTGCCCTCGATCCCCTCATCCAGGTTGTTGATAATGGGATGAGAGTGGGAAGGACACTGAGAGGGGTCAGGGTGGGAGCACAGCCCACCCTGGTGTGTTCCCAGCCATCCCTCGGGATGTTCCTTTCCCCAGAGACCTGAAATGTGACAAGCAAGTGGGGTCCCTTTGCCACCTCAGTGTCAGACCATCCTGGCAGGGTGTCAGAGCAAGGCTTGAAGATTTCTTGCTTGGAGCTTTAACAGGTAGCACTGCTTTGGGGGAAAAGTTTTGCCAGCAKGCAAAACCCACTGATGATGATGGAAATCACCAGAAAATCCCACTGCACCTGCCCCACTGCCAGCTACCACACTTGGCAGGCTGGAGGTGCCTGGACATTCTGGATGCTGAGGCAGCTCTCATCACTGCAGAGGTGTTCACCACTGAGATTTCAGGACCCATCCAGGGCCCTGAGCTCCTGAGAGAAGTTCAGGGGTGATTTCCCCTGCCCAAGGCACCCTGAGGGTGAAGGCATCTCTGTAAGATCCCTGCAGGGCTTGCTGTGGCCAGACCCAGTGCAGACCAGGAGCCAGCCTGGCTGCAATGGGCTGCAGAGCTCAGGGTGGCACATCATGCTCTGCCCCCCACCATGGGGACTGACGTGGGATTAGGTGTCACCTCCCAATCCTTCAGGGACGGGGATTGCTTGGGAAAATGACAGGAATAGCACATGAAGAAGTGACCAAGCTTCCAGCAGCCATGAGTGTGCATTGGATGCAGCTCCCAGCTCGTTTCCCTCTGGCCACCCTCTCCTCCAGGAACGCAGCTCAGGGCCTTCCTGGAGCCAGGGCTGGAGTGCAGAAGGCAGAGACACACTGCTGCAGCAAGTTCCATAGCTGCATCTTTGCAAGAAGATACTTCAAAATTTGTTTTAACTGCTCCTTAACATCCTGTCTCATTCTTCCCCTGCAAGTAATGAGTATTTTGTTCTCCAGAGCCTGTCTTCGCACCCGTATGTCATTGCGTTCTCTCTGTTCTCAGACTCTGTGGGCACAGCTCAAAACCTGTTCCACTTCCCTGAACACCATTTGCGCTGGTGAAAGTGCTGTGAGATGTAATTGGGGCTGCAGCTTATTTCAAATAATGACAAATAATTTTCAAGTGCAGGACTCTGCCACAAAGCCAAGGTCTGGTGGGGCACTAGGAAGTTCCTGCACACACAGGAAATACTCCAGAGCCATGTCTGTGTGGAGCTGGCCTCCCTGCTGGAGCAGCTGCCCAGCTCCCAGCCCTGCTCGGTGCCAGGGCTCTCCTCGGTGCTCCTGGACACCCACCCAGCATCCCAAAGCCAGAGAGCCTTGGATTTTAAACGAGGACCTTGCACGTGCCCGTGGCTGATGAGGCTGGTGCTCTGATGGCTGCTGATGGGGTGGGTGGTGCACGGGCTGCTCTGCTCGGCCCAGGCGCCCCCTCAATGGCCACAGCTCCCTCCTGATGGCCAAGGTGGCCCCTTGATGGCCACAGTAACCCCACAGTGGCCATAGCACCCTCCCAGTGGCCCTGGTGCCACACAGAGCATGGCATTTGGTGGCACTGCAGTGACACTGAGCCCACAGAGCTCTTTTTCTCCAGATGCATCTGAGACAAGGCCCTGGGTCCTGCTCTGTGCTCAGGGGTTCTGATCTACTCTCTCCATCATTTGGAGAAGGGTCTGTCCAGGCTCTTCTTGCTCTTGCCTCCACCTCCCTGTCCTTCACCTGGGGGGTGCCCACACAAGGCACACCTGGATGTGCCACATGCTCCAGGTGTCCCTGAGCATGACCAATGTTCTCAGGGCYTGCCCTTGGCTCAGGTCAGCACTTGTCAAGAGGACAGGAATCAGTGTCCTGCTCCCAACCCCAACACCTCTGCAACCCCTCCAAGCGCTTCTCTGCCTCCCCCAAGAGGCACAAAGAGGGGTAGGAAATTAGGGTTCGGGAAAACCCGCCTTTCGTGAGTTCCCTAGGGATGGAAATTAGGGTAGGAAGTAGCTTGGTGAGCAACTATAACACGAGGACTGTGTTAAACAGCAGGATAAGGTGGAGGTCAGATGAAGGAGGGGAGAAGGAGGGCCCATTGCCCAAAGCATGGGGCTGGAACACACTGCCTCCAAACCTTGGGAGCAGGGTCCTGCTTGCCTGCTGGGATCTGCTGATGGGAAGGACAGGAGAGGGATTGGAAGGCCTCAGGGATCTCCTGATTTTGTATAAAGGTGGGATCTCAGCGCTGGTGCTGGCCCTGCTGTGGGCAGCCAGCTTGCAGCACTGCAGCTGTATTTTTCCTTAATTTTGGTTTCTCAGCCATTTTACCAAGGAAGTAATTTGGGGGGATGGCCAAGAGGGTTAAACCCAACTGACAGCATCACTGCTATGCCATCCACAGCTGTGCACAGCAGTTTTCTGTTTCTTTAGTCCATTACAGCCACCACTGTAAGCTCTCTGTGCAGATACAGTTTATATTTCCACTGGTGGCAGACAATCAAAGTAACAAAATCCTTATTTTCCTGCTCCCTGCCCCAGCTGTAGGAGCACAGCAGCCAGGARAACACAAAAGGGACAGGAAACCCCAAAGGCTGGTCCCTTCCTTAGCTCTTCTTTTTTGGGGAGAMATTGTTCCCTGTGAGGGTGGGCAGGCCCTGGCCCAGGGTGCCCAGAGCAGCTGYGGCTGCCCCTGGATCCCTGGCAGTGCCCARGGCCAGGCTGGATGGGGCTTGGAGCAGCCTGGGACAGTGGAAGGTGTCCCTGYCCATGGCAGGGGGTGGCACTGGATGGAGTTTAAGGTCCCTTCCAACCCAAACCATCCTGGGATTCAGWAATTCTGTGATTCTCTTGGTTGCTGGTGTCCAGGTCCATTGGGAACTCCTGGCCCTCCACAGAGGATAACAGGGCTCCCATTCTTCACAGGGACTTGCTGCCTCACCAGCCAGGATTTAATATCCCTTCTAGACCTCCTCCCCGGGCTTTTCTGGCCAGGGAGCTGCTGCCGGGGAAGGCTGAGGTGTTTGCCTGGGCTGTGGTTGTGCAGGTGGCCACACAGGGGTGCCAGAGACTGTGCACAGCATCCAGCCACCCATCCATCCACCCATCCATCCATCCATCCATCCATCCATCCATCCATCCATCCATCCATCCATCCATCCCTCAGCCCGGCGCAGAACCCTGATCCTGCACTCTCCCGCTGCTGCAGCCCAGCCTGCTGTCCTGTCAGGAACATCCTGGGCCCTGCAGCCCCTCCAGAGCGGGCAAGCTGTGACTGCAGCGCTGCTGGAAATGTCAGCGCGACGGGCGGCTGCGAGACTCAGCGGCCGCTCTCAGGGCAGAGAGGACACGGAGTTTTACAGAACCCCAGAGCTCCTGCGCTTGGAAGGGACCTTAAAGGACCACAAAGCTCATCCCACTCCACCCCCTGCMATGGGCAGGGACAGCTCCCACTGTCCCAGGCTGCTCCAAGCCCCATCCAGCCTGGCCTTGGGCACTGCCAGGGATCCAGGGGCAGCCMCAGCTGCTCTGGGCACCCTGGGCCAGGGCCTGCCCACCCTCMCAGACAAGAATTYCCTCCTCATAGCTAATCTAAATATCACATCCCTCAGTTTAAAACCTTTCCCAATTGTCTATCRCTATCTTCCCATGTAAAAAATCTCTCTCCATATTTTTTATGACCTCCCTTTAAGTACTAGGATACCCTATAAAGCCCAGGAAAATCAACCCTTCAACAATCTAGTAATAAAAAAGAATAATGCTGGATGCTGCTTAGCCAAGCCCTGGCCCTTTGGAGTAACATCTTCTTGTTGTGTTGTCAGATGGTAGGAAGTATTTGTGGAAAAAAGGAGTAATACAGAGCTTAGAGCAATTTATAAAGAGCAAATCCTGGTTTTGAGGGAATTCTCAGCCTCCTCAAACCCTGATTTTCAGGGACAACTGAGAAAGACCAGGTGCAGAGCTGGCACCTGGGGATGTGGTTTAGTGGTGGTCTTGGCAGGGGAGAAGCGTTGAACTCAACACTTTTAAAGGTCTTTTTCAACCTAAATATCTGTGATGCAGTAGACTYGTGTGCTGCTTGTTGCACGTGTGCTGTATCCTGGCAGATGCTCCTTCTTTATCCGAAGATCTTGCTGGATGCTCCTTGGGCTCTGCTCCCTTGCCATCCTCTCKGCTTCATTTCCTTAGAGGAAGAAGACATTTCCTGGACCACAATTATTAAAATATACCAAGTCTAATGAGCATTTCAGATGCCCAGACGCTGCTGCAGTGGGCGTGTAGCTGGCCAGAAGTGTGCTGGAGTGCAGGCATTGCATAAGGCACCTCACAAAGGCAAGGAAGAGTCTGCTGAAGGAGCTCAGGAGAGGGGGAGAACAACAGTAACAGCTGGATGAACAAGGAAAGCTCGCTGGGAGGCAAAGACAGAGGTGTTTTTATAAGCTAAGTATGCCTCCACAAATCACAGAACTCCTGCCAGTACCTTGACCTCTTGTGTTAATGACAAGGCAGGATCTGCAGGCAATTAAACAAGGAGCCAGACTGAAGCGCTGCCAAATCTCCCAAATTTATCATAAAGCCACATAACAACGTTACTCAGGGCCCTGCTCCAGGGGCTCAGAGAATTGCATTTCCTCTTCATTACAGAAACAACCTCCTCGCTCCCAAAACAGTTAAGTTTCCAGCCTCCCCAAAAGGCGGGGGAGAARAGGAGCAGAGAAACCTGGAAAATAGAACCAAGTTTAACCTCACTGTTAAAAAAAAAAAACCCTTAAAGGAAAAGACACTTGGAAGAGTCAGGGAGGATGGGGGGCCTGACTCATGGTATTTGAATGCTCAGGGTTGGCAGCACTGCCTGTGGCATTTCTGTTCCAGTCCAGCTCATGAAATCCTGGAAGTTTTGCAAGACACTGCTGGATGATTTCTAGACCAAAACTATGCTTCAGTTCAGACACTCCATGCAACCCTGCTCCGACTGCACCGTGTGACATTGATTTTTAAACCTCTGTTCAGGAATGGAATGGAAAGATAACTGCAGGCCAACACCCCTGCCACTGCCCTTGCCCTACAGCCAGCACTGGAAACCCAGAGCAGTACTGGAGCAGGCACTGATCCTGAATATCWGCTGCTCCAAAGGCATGCAGTCATTTCAGGTACAATCTAACTTGGGGACAAATCCACAGAAAGCTTCYGCAACCCCTCCCAGCACTTAATGAGGCACGCTAATAACAATTAAATTCTTCAGATGATGGAGGAAAGCCTGTGGGTTTCACAGCCTGTGGGTTTCACAGAGCAGGGATACTCCTGTGCCTGGGAATCTCAACGCAGGGGCAGGAGCAAGATGCACACAGCCCATCAGGGGTGTGCCCCTCCATCCCTCGGGCGCTCAGCTCACTGCAAAACCTCGGAGCAATTGTAGGATTGTGCCATGAGCAGACCTCGAGCACCAGCTCTGGAGATCTCTACACTGTCAGGCTGGGGCAGTGTAGCACAGCCACGAGCTGGGACCATCAGGAGGAGGTGGGCACCAGTGGGTGGGAGCAGGATGAGCTGGGAAGAAAGGAGGAATTRCGGATTTCAGGCTGCTCTCTGCGTAAGGGATGGCTCGGAGCTGGACAATTGGATCTGGAGATGCAGGTCCCCCAGCGCTGCTGTCTGAGTGGTTTTGCTGACCCAAGGCAGCTAAAAATAGAGGCAAATAGATAAAACATTGCCCCTTCTCCTGACAAACCACATTAGTAACTAAGCGTGGCCTCAGAGAACCAGATTAGCGTGGCACAGCTGGACCCTCCACAGCCTGCCCGATGCTCGTCCTGTGGCCAAGGGACTCCACGACACTGCTCTGCCTGATGCACGTTTCAGGAACCTCCCCCGACAGCCTTCCCTGTGCTGAGACACAGAAAAGCTATTTCTTTTCTCCCTGGGGCTTTATTTGCCTCTAAGGCATGAGGGTACCTTTGGGATTCCTAGCCCTACACCACCATGAAATGCMTCTAACAGCTTTAGAGGGGGAGTTGGGCAGAAGATGGAGTTTCTCTAAGAAAATAAATTTGACCCCTGCCCATTTCCTGCCTCACCATGGAAGAATGATCATAGGAAAACACATCACCRGGATGTTCCCAGCATCCTTCCCAACCCCACATTTATCAGGGTTAAGTGAGACCCCAGCACAGCTCTTGGTCAATGAGCCCAGAAAGGATGGAGAGGTAATTTATGGCAACCTGTCCCTTTTTGCCCCAGATTTTGCCATTCACTCTCAGGGGAGCACAGGGCTCTTCACTCCCTGCCTGCAGGAATGGGGAAGCTGCTCCAGACTTTAGGAGCTCCTGAGCCTCACCAAAAGCCAACAAGAAMACCTCCTCATGCTGTTTTTGCCAGGCTCATAAACTGCCTCTGCTCAGCAGTGTCCTCAGCCAGAGCCTCCAGCCTCATTCCTTGCTCTCTCAAATTATGCACCTCTTCTTTACTCCTCACTCTTTCCGCTCCTCCTGGGTCTCCTCCTCCAGTCCAGGGCTGCAATTAAAAGTCCAGATCTCGTCCGTTTCCCATGGAGAGAGTCGCAGAGTCACTGCTGCCAGAGGGGGGATTTCAAACCTTCTTCTGTGATGTGTCTCACCTCCAGTCCTTGGCCTTGCCTAAACTTTCCCAGCCCTTTCTTGTGGCTAGGAAGAGAGCTCTTCTTAGGATGCATCATCAAGAGACTTGGGTAAATCTGGAATGCAGGTGCCGTTTCCAGCAATGTATGTTTCCCTGGAGCATTTGGCTGTCTCCTAATGGGAAAATTGTCTGCTAGGATGAATCCAAGAGCCCAAAGCTCTGAGCTCTTTGAAAAACATTACGCCTGGAGTCTACAGTTCGAGGCAGGTAAGCAACACGGTTTGCGTTTGGGGTTTTTTGGTAGAAAAATAACCAGAGGTGCAAAGGTCCTGAAGTACACACCACACCTGCAGCAAAATTTTAGCTATCTCCCATGCTTCTTGCTGCTGCCATGCTTTCCCATCTCCTTCTGTCGCAGCAGAGGAATGCTGCACGCAGCTGGAATACAGCTCGATGAAAGATGCTGTGGATAATATCCTCGTGCTGCACACCAGCACTCGCCAATGTGACCTTGGTTAAAATTGGAAGCCATCCCAGATCTTTCCCCTTCACTAATATATTTAGAAGCCTGTGCTGAGCCTGGCAGAGCAGCACTAACCTGTGCACTCACGGGGTGTCAGAATAAATGTGCYGTGATAGATAGCTCAGGAATTGCAAGGCTACAGCAGAGCAGCAGGCGTGGGATTGAGCTGGGCGTGGGGATCCAGGAGTCATCATCTGGACCTTGGGTAAAGGCTCACAGAGGGACAAATGAYAAACTGCCCATCCCAGAGGCTGCCCAGGGATGTGTGTGCTGCCTTTGAGGGAGTCTAATGCACCACACTGCTGGGACTGGCTCAAAGACACCTTTCAGAGCTGCACACGAGGCTCGAGGTTTTGATGCCTTGTGGAGATGAATGCCAGGATTAGCCTCTCTTGTGCACTTCCCAAATCTTTCTGCCACTAGAGTGAAATACCTTGGCAGGAGATTATTTCTCTTTCAGGAGCATGAGAGCTGGGAGCAGCAAGCAGGGAGCTTGCTGGGGGAAGTCTTCCTACCCTGCCTATTCTGGAAGTGCCTGATAATAGTTATGAGTTATAACACTTCAGATTATCGGGGCTCAAGGGAAACCTTCAGGTGACAGACACAGGGACTGTCACCACCTCCTAGGCAGGAGAGATAAATCTGTGCATCACCTTCCTGACCCTTGTCCAGGGAAATGCCATTAGAAGAGAGAATTGTTCCTCTCACCTAGCCCTGCAGCCCTTTCTAGTGCAATGACCATGTAAACAGGAACACACAGGGATGGCTGACAGATAAACCCTGAGCAACCTGGGCTAGTGGAAGGTGTCCCTGCTCATGGCAGGTGAGTTGATCTGCAAAGGTCCCTTCTGACCCAAACCATTCCAGGATTCCATGACTCTATGAAAATAAGGAAGCTGAGAGCACCAGCACAGCTAATTGGAGAAGCTTAATGACATCCTGCCACAGCTGAGTAACTCTCCTCACATGTGATCTAAGCCCACGGGAAGTGCCAGGTATTTCAACACATTAATGAGTGATTACTAACAAAAGGGACACAGCTGTAGAGCATAGACACAGGAACCACAGCTCTGCTGGTGATCGTGAACTCAGTGGTCAGTCGTTTTGCCTCTCAGAGGTCACAGAACTATCAAATGTTTTGGGCAGGAAGAGACATTTAAAGATCAACTAGTCCAACCCTCCTGCAATGAGCAGCAACCTCTTYCACTAGACCAGGTTACTCCCAGCCTGGCCTCGATGTGAAAGCTTAAAATCACTCAGGGTGCTGTCTCCTTGCAGAGYKTCACTGATGCCTGCAAAGAACTCTACCCGTAGGCACGACTACTTATGGAAACACTCCGAGGACTCCTCCACGAATAAGGTCTAGCTAGGTGATTCAGGGTGACTGATAAACTCACTTTTAGGCTGTAGGAAGTAGGTTCACCAACAGCTTTTTGTGCATGGTTATTCACTGGACAGGGCTGGTTGGAGTTGTATCTTCTGTGCCCTCTAAAGCTGTGTGTAACAGCACAGAGCATTTCCTTGGTGTTGGTCACCAAGTGATGGAAATCAGGGGCAAGGCAGATTTTACAGCCTTGGGGAAGCACCCCAAAGCTCAAGGTGTTCAGTGTCCATGCTGGTTTTGTCCCTTATCCCTCTTCCCAGCAGTATAATCTCCAAACCCAGATCCTCCACATGTTATCAGTCTGCTCCTGGCTCTTTTGGACCAGCCACCTCTCTCAGGCTCTTGGAAATTGGTACCCATGCTCACCAGGTTGCTGCTGCCCAGTGGCTGGTTTTATTTGGTCTTCTTGCATCTTATCATCAACACTTAACAACGAACTTGCAGAGCTCCTGCCTCACACAGGGCAGACCCGTGGCTGAGCTCTGCTTTCACCGAGGCAATGCCACATCCAGCTGCAGTGAAGCAGGACTGAGACAGTGACACCAGTGATAATTTGCTTTGCAGTGACTCATTAACAAAGAGAAAAGTGCTCAGAGGCGACAAAGTTCCTATTGAGCAGCATTAGGCCTGTTTAGTTAGGTTGTAGAGATAATTGCTTTAGTGACACATTCACATCCCTAAACTGCAAAAACAATAGTTACTTTTGGCAAATGTTAAGACATTTCTCTTGGAAAAGACAAGGGAGAAAGGAATGAATAYCAGCTCGAGGAAATGCAGACACATGCATCACTGAAGAGAAAAAAAAATGAAGATTTCAGCTTGGAGCACATTTAAAAATAGAAAGAGGGGGAAAAGCATCCAGAGATCTTCTCTGTATGAGGCTGTGTTCCTGCTGGAAGAAAGGGCTGTCTGCTGTAGTCAGCCCTGCCTGGGAGTGCTTTGGTACCTCTGCTGCAGAGATAACTCTCCTGAGCACGTTATCAGGTGTTGGAAACTCCAAGGTCACAGCTGCCAGGCCAGGCACCCTGTTAATGCCTGGTACTGACCTTGAAGGACCTTTTCAAGGCAGTCTGAACTGATGGGAGGCTTTGCTGCTGCAGTCSCACCCTTGGCCACACGCCAGCCAGAGATGAGATGAGTGAGACAGAAGCTGAATAAGCTGAATCGGTACCCCTCAAAAAAAAATAAAATCACTTAAACATCACAGAATCACAGAATGGGTTGTGTTGRAAGGGCCTTAAACATCATCTGTGCAGTACTAACACCCTGCCACGGGCAGGGACACCTCCCACTGTCCCAGGCTGCTCCRAGCCCCATCCAGCCTGGCCTTGGGCACTKCCAGGGATCCAGGGGCAGCCACAGCTGCTCTGGGCACCCTGGGCCAGGGCCTGCCCACCCTCCCAGCCAGCAATTCCTAATTCCCAAKAGCCCAAAATCTGTCCCTGCCCTCTSRCAGTGGGAAGCCATTCCCCTTTGTGCTGACCCTCCAGGCCCTTGTCTCCAGTCYCTGTGCAGCTCTCTCTGAGTCCTGTTAGGCACTGGAAGGTCATGATAAGCTCTCACTTTATGCCAAGCCAATCCACCAGACACTAAAGGTACTTAACACGTACCCACCTCCTACCCTACGACATCTCTTGCACCTTCTGGCTTCAGGTGACCCAGATACTTCTCTGGCCTGGAGAAGGTTTTGGGCCCCAGAGAGCTCGTCTAGTTTTTCTGACTCTACCAGTTGGCCTAATAAAAGATATCATCTCTCGACAGACGCACACCACTGACTTCAAGGAGACCTTGCATGTAGCWGGATCTGCCCAAGATAACCTGTCACTCCTCCAGCTTTGTGCTTATCTGTGGGAACAGGGTGTGTGCAGCAGGAGCCTCGCCTGGGTCTCTGGGCTTCCCTCCCTCTTCTGCACCTGAATGAGCTTATTGTTTGTGAGTCTTTGTCTGTTGGAGGGGAGGAAGGAGGCCTGAAATGAATTGGGTCAAACAAGTTTTTCAGCTGCGTGCAGGTTAGGAGAGGCCACAAGAAAAGAACCACAGCCCTTTGAAGTCAGGCTGCTCCTTTTCTTTTTCATGGGCTGTTTTTTAATTCTGACAGTGAGTGATACTTTCTCAGATGGAGATCAATTCACTGAACACGAGAACAAAGGCTCTATAAACACACCTCTGTCTAAGGGCTCGCATTGCAGTGACATATCATTGATGGAAGGCAGGAGGCAGCTCCAGCTAAATCATGTCTACAGTAAGGGCAAACCTTTCCTCCAGGGCCTCTCACTCCAAAAGATGCAGGGACTGGGCAGGAATGAGGGTATTCCCCTCTCCATTCCTATCTGCCTTTAACAGATATTGGTAGCTAGGAAGGAAATCAATTTAGTGCTCCAGCTGGTGAAATGCCTTCTACTGCCTGGACATCAGCTTTGCCATTCAGAAACAGCAGGAATCCCTGAGCTCCTTCCTACAGGACAGAGCTGCACCCACATTTCACATCACCACCAGCAGCTGAGCCTCTGGACCTGAGGCTGCTGCTCAAGAGGACACAGACAACGCCAACCCTGCCAGAGACAGTGCAGCCAACGAGTGACAGGGAAAGGCAGAGCCACCACCACTGCAGGCTCTCTGCCTGAACCCATGTGGCTGTGGAGGTGTTGTCCCAGGAAACTCCCTGCTTCCTCGCTTTCCTGCCTTGTGGGGATAATCTGCTGGGAACTTACTAATGGAAACGAGTATTTTCCCTTTTTGTTCTTGGATGTCGAGGTAGCAAGTACTTTCAAAATGCTTGGGCATGTTGATGACATTCAATCCATGGAAAGATTTAAGGGCTGGAGGTCTGCAGCTGAGATTCATGTTCTTCAGGCTCCATTGCTCCCTGGGCAGAGACATGAAGGAGGACACTGTTGATCCAGAAATTCCACAGTCATTGCTCCTCATTAGTCGTGGTTTAACTTCTGGTTTCCTTTGTGTACAAAGAAGGTCCTTGGGCAGACTCTGTGGAGCTGTGGTAGTTTCCTCTTTAACTTAAACAGTCCCAAGAGCAGGGACTTGGTCTTCTCCTTCTCAATTAATGCCTAGGCAATGAGCTGCAAACTCACATGCTCTCTCTGTCTCTCTCTCCTCGCCAGTTAATTATTTTATACAAAATAGAGAAAGAAGCTGAGCAAGCCCCACTCCAGAATAACTTGCCAGGTGGCTCATCTCCTCAAAGCTGGGAAGGGGTCTTCAAGGTCTCCTCAGGCACTTCCAAATTGGTGTGCTGACCCATGGGCTCATGAGTAAAGAGGTGCAGCTTCCCCATGGAACTGTTCTGCARGAAAGAGTGAGCTTGTGCATTAATCTGCAGGAGGGGGTGCAGCTCATAGTCCTTGGAGGACAAGTGCACCTCTGTGCTCCCCATGGTCTCATCACCCCCATGGTCACCTCATCTCCTCCCAGACAGCTAAGACGGTCACACCACTCAGACCATGATGATTTGATCAGCTAAACACACMCCCAGACTTGCACTCAGGATTAGATTTACCACTGTGTTTGCTGTGAATTCTCAAGCTCAGACGAAGATGGCATTAGGCCGACTTCTGAAACTCTTCCCCCTGTGGTGCAGTCCAGCTTTGACCACAAAGATCACCTCACACGGGACTGAGGGTCTCCTACAAATGTGGAGCACAAAGCTGAGCTCTCCTCTGAAGCACTTGCATCTATGCAAATGAGGCTCTGCACTCATATCTTGACACAGGCTGGAGAGCTGGCATCACAAAACTCAGATTTCTTCCAAACTGCCGCTGGGCCTCCCTATGGACATGTTGGAAATGCCAGGACACTTCCTTGGGGTTTTTAAAGAGCCTTTCTGGGATGAATAACAGAACYTGCCGAAAGGTTAGCATGAAAATAGCTGTGGAGCAAGAGCATCTGTGGGGGACGTGTAGCCAGGGGTTCAGTGTCACCGATTCTGCGCAGCTGTCCTGCGGCTAATGCAAAACTCTGTATTCTGAAAAGGTCAAAAAGGTAATTAAAGATACAAAAGACCAGCCCTTCCCAGTATTGAAGCAGATGCTCAGCCAAAATGTTTGCCTGTAAGATTGTATTTCCTTAAGGTTTATTAACTATTAAGTGTTTTTAGGGACGGGATCATAAAGATAATGAACCGAACGACAAGTAGAGTCAGGATTCCTTCACAAATTATTCCTGTTGGGTTAGACAAGTGTTTGAAAAGCAAAATGCTTTGCTGTGATTTTTCAACAACAGGGGACTGTGAGCCCATCCCTGGCAGCTCTCCTCTGCTTTAACTTGCTGGTGAAGACAGGCAACCTGCTGGGTTAAGGGGAAGKTGAGCAAAGCAGGCGCGTTGGACCGGCAGCAGGATGGTTCAAAGCAAGGACCGTCTCTCTTTCAGCAATGCCAGCTAGAAGAATTGCTTCTCTCCCACCCTGACTGCTCACTACATCACCCTGTGCTTTTCAATTGTCCTAGGCAGATCACTGAACTGATCCAGGTGAAAAATAAAGAGTGAAGGGGCTTTGGCAGGGGGGGAGGGAGGTCTGGTGCCAAGAACAGTTTCAATCAAATTAAGTAAATTTTAAAATGCAGTCGTGTTAGAAAACATTATTTTTAATCTTGTTTTGCCATGAGAATTATTTTTTTCTAGGCTAATTATATTTCAGTACATTTTGGCTAGTAGGAGGTATGCCATCAAAGTGCAGATCATGGAATATCCATCACCAGAGACGAGTAATAATAAATAAGAAGAATGGGCAAAAAATCAGAGCAAAGCTTGTCTGGGATAGAGGGAATTAATGAGCTCAGCAGCTGAGGTCCCCCCCAGCTCTGTCTTGTGATGACTCTGGGACAGAAACAYATATTTTGCTCACCATACAAATGAATACCCATTTTTCAGCATTTTAAAACATAAATGTTTTGCATTATGGAACAATGGAAGTTGCATATGTATTTACCCATTTGCCCTAAATCACAGAATTTAGTGGACTTTAATACAGTGGACAAATGGGTTATTAATGAGTTTATTCAAACTTATTCTCGTGGACTCATGAGACCCACACCCCAGCAAGCAGTTTGCAGGGGACCACCCTGCTTTGAAGGATGAAAGAGTCAAAGAGCACAGACATGGGCTGCTCCCAGCCAGAGCTTTTAGGGATGAAGCCTAAATGTGTCAGATAAATAGAAAAGAAAACACCAGTTTGTTTTAAAACCAACTTAAATGAAGAAAGTATTGTTGTCCATGACCCAATTGACAGATGTATGTAGCGACCACAAACAAGATTTTTAGAACTAGTGGATTTTCACACCTCATTTTTTTTATCCCTGCAGGATTAATACATGCTATGTTTCTTATTTAAAGCCTACTTTGTTGTTTGTTTCAGTGGCCTATTCTCTTCAGAGCCTTGGATGAAGAAGCCATTGAGCTGAGCTAGGCAAGCAAATGGAAGTGGAATAAAGAGTCTCCCTGCATCTGTGGAGAAGYTGGCTTCTGTCAAAAGGTGCAGCAGCAGTTCCTCAATAAACCAGGGCTTCACCTTGAGTGTGACTGCTCCACTGCTCTGGTAACATTTGCAAATTCAGTAATTAAGGAAATTTAGTAGAGTGTAATAAGCTTAGGACTTTCAAGAAGCTGTTACCCTTTATTTTTAAAGGTGTATGCAATTTACATACAAAAATCTGCTCTAGGTAAAAACCATTAAAAGACATCATCTTTCGTCTCCATCCTACTGCATCTCAAGTAGGAAATGGGAGTTTTGTTTCTGTGTATATGTAAGGCTGAAATCCAGCGTGGGGAAATGAAGCTTGTTCTGCTCCCTGACACAGATTTTGGGGACATCTCTCCTGGAGAGTCATGGATTCCTGCTGGGAAGGGTGACTGAACATCCCCACCACTCTCCCATGGTACACTCATCCAGAAAACCTGGCTGAACAGAACACCTGAGAAAGTTACTGTTGAGCTGAGCGGCAGAAACGGCCCATCCCAGGACAATMAGAGTTGCATGAGCACCAAGAGGTGCATGAACACCAAGGGTTTACCTCATCTACCTGAAGGTTGGTCTCCAATGCCATGTGAGATGCTTTAGGTGCTGAGATACTGAGACAGGGACTGGTAGGCCTGACACAGGGCTCAGAGGAGATTTGTCATGGAGTGGTGGCTGAAGGCAAGGCCAAAGATGGCCTCAAACATCTCACTTAACAGAAAAGACCCTTTTTTAGGCAACACACAGATCTGAGCTACAGCCATGCTCCTCTTCAGTGGGGATGGGAACCATGTGGGTCATGAGACTCCAGCTGTTGTGCCTGTTCCAATTCCCTTGCASGGCAAAACAATCCTGAAGGTTTCCAGGGCAAAGCAGCTGGATGGAGCCCATGGAGAAGCCCCCAGGACCTCTTGACTAGGCCAGGCCTTGCCTGGCTCCTGCCTCATCCACCASCCAGACTCAGGGGCAGAGCTGCATCCAGGGCAGCAGGGGCTGGGCAGGGAGTAGGGCTGGTGCTCTTTGTTCTCTGATTGTTCCCAGATAGYGTGTGAGGCATTAAAATACTTGGCATGGTGAGGAACACGCACTTGTGTATGCAGAACTTGGAGCACAGAGACAGGAGTCATCCTAATCTCTGCCTTCCTCTCCTTCCCRTCATGGAGAGGCCATTGCATCCACTCAGGCTAATTCATGAAAGCAAATCAAACCCATAGGTCCCTCTTGGYTCTCAATCCCCTTCTCACTGTACCTGCTAACAGCAGCTTATGCTCCACCCGGGGAAGGCCAGCAACAAGCCCATCTGAGGAACTGGCACCCAACCCTTTGTGTGGATGAGCTTAAGAGGGACTCCCAGCAGAGCTGTGCTAAGCTTTTTTTCTCCTGGAGGCAAAACCATCCTTCCCAAAGTACACTGCAGCCCATTCATCCTGGCCCAGAGCCTGGGAACAAGAGACTATTGCTAAACTCAGACAGCCTCTTGAACTAGGGATGCTGCTCTGCGCCATTTCCCCCAAAGGCAGGTTGTGTCAACGCCTTCATTCTTAACAACCTTCCCTCCACTGGATGGCAAAAGTGTATTTTTGGCATCTGGATGGCAGCGTTATAAAGCAAGACAATCTTCTTGGCAGGCCAAGGGAGTCAGATGCTATCTGCACTCGAGCCCACGGGGCATGCTGCAGGGCTGTGTCCAGACACCCAGTGCAARCTTCAGATGTCAGAGGCAGGGTGCCGGGAGGAGCAGCCCAGAGCTCCAGTCAGTTTGCCCCAAGTCTCTGCAATGCCATGCTGCTGGATGGAAAATGCTCCCATGGATACCCTGGATCAGTCAGTACATCTCCATCACATACCAACAGAAAGCATCCCAGACATGCTCCTGAGGCACTCCTGCTTTCCCTCTGAAATTGCCTTTGGGATGACGGTGCGGCAACCAAACTCTGAGAAGAAACTCTCCCTGCATGGGAAGGTTGCTCAGCTCAGGAGGTGACCCAGCGTTGGGGGCACAGGATCTTAGAATCATGAAATGCTTTGACTGGGAAGAGTTAGAGCTCACCTCCTTTGACTCCCTGCCATGGGCAGGGACACCTCCCACTGTCCCAGGGTGCTCCAAGCCCCATCCAGCCTGGCCTTGGGCACTGCCAGGGATCCAGGGGCAGCCACAGCTGCTCTGGGCACCCTGGGCCAGGGCCTGCCCACCCTCCCAGCCAGCAATTCCTAATTCCCAAGAGCCCAAAATCTGTGCCTGCCCTCTGGCAGTGGGAGCCATTGCCTGGCTGCTGTCCCTGCATGCCTTGTCCCCAGTGCCTGGGCAGCTCTCCTGGAGCCCCTGCAGGCCCTGGCAGGGGCTCTGAGGTGTCCCTGGAGCTTCTCTGGTGCAGCTGAACAGCCCCAGCTGTGCCAGGCTGGCTCCAGAGCAGAGGGGCTCCAGCCCTGGCAGCAGCTCCGGGGCCTCCTCTGCACTGGCTGCAGCAGCTCCAGGTCCTTGTGCTGTTGGAGCCAGGGCTGGGGCAGCTCTGCAGCTGGGCTCTCACCTGAGCCCGGGGGCACAGGGRCAGAATCACCTTCCTTGACCTGCTGGAACCTGTCCTTCCTTTCTCTGCCACCAAAGGAAGCATTTCTGGATGAGCAGGAGAAGGTGCCTGGTCTAACTCTCACAGCAGCTTTTTCATTATTATCTTTTCCTAGGCCAGCTGGTGATACCCCTCATAAGAGCCCTCCAACAGCACCTACTTGTTTCTGACCCCATCACAACATTCATGTCTGAACCTTCTATTCTACCCAGCTTTCCTGATCTCCTCGGTTCTTATTTCCAGTGCTGGAAGCAGCCTTTCCATACTCCAGCCTTTTCAGGCCTGAGTTGGAGCGTGCCTGCTCCAGACAGTCCTCAGAGAACACAGCTGTTAATCTGTGACCGGATCTGTCGAGCACATGCTAACCATGATTTTCAGAGCTTATAACTAATTCAAAATTAAACCAACTTTCCTGGAAGTAGCAAATGGCACTTTTATGACAGCAGGACCAAATTGCATGCTCTTTCTTCAATAGATGGAGGCTTTTCTCTGTTATTACAATTTCATGGAATTATTCCTTTTCAAAACTGGGCAAAACACTGTGCTTTCCCCTCATTCTTGGAAATGGACATAATACTTTGGCTGAAACTTTCCAGAGAACTTCAGCCTAAGGCAGACATCTGGCATGGACTGTTTTTATTTTTTCCCCAAACAATTAATAGTTTGACAAATCTTTTAGCTGAAATCCCAGYGCTATGAAGGCTGGGCTGTGTTGTGCTGCTAGCTCTGGATATGCTGGGGATATTGCACTGGCTCTGTGAGTGAAGTTTTAGGGTCTTCTGCTGCACGGAAAGGTAGGGGAGAGCACAGCCACGAGAGGGAGTGCAGTTCCTTATTCTCCCCACGCAGCACAGCCTCRCTGCTCCTAATCACAGCAGCCCTCTGGCTATGAGCTGTTTTTCAGCTGTGTGTGGGTCTAGTGCAGGCCTGGGGCTGTGGAGAGTCTCACACGATGAGAGCCACAGAGAAAATGACAAAGAATCACGATACGCTTGTGTCACATCTCACAAAGGGCCCTCATGAAATGTCAGGCTATTTCAACACTGGGCATCTTGCTTCTGAAAYAAAAAAAAACCCCAAACCAACCCAGGAGATGGAAAGTTATGAGGAGATTCGAAGAGGTCTTGTTGCTGGATGTCCGTGGATTGGACCTGCAGAGAAGGATGGATCCTGAAGAGGACCTAGAGCACAGAGCTTCTGTCCCAGCTCCTTGTAGCACCAAAGAAAGGGGGAAGAACAGGCCTTGAAAAGCCACTTGATAGCCAAAAGCAGAATTCAATCCACAACGATCCTGGCCTCCCAGAAGACACGAGAGATGATGGGCTAACTCAGGGGAATCAGAGCTCCACGCCATGGTTCCCAGACCAAGTACTTCTACATGAACGCTGGGGTCAGTCTCATTTTCAAGCTGAACAACTTAGTGGGGTCAGAACTGAAAAGGAGCTTTTTCACAGAATCACAGAATCATTTAGAGTGGGAAAGACCTTTTGTGTAGCCCAACTGCTCCYCCAGCACTGTCACACAAGTGCCACAAGTGCCACATCTACAGGGCTTTGAAATCCCTTCAGGGAGAAGGACTCCACTACTGCCCYGGACAGCCTGTGCCAATGCCTGAGTACCCTTCCAGTGAAGAAATTTTCCCCAATATCCAATCTAAAATCCAATCCATGCTTCACATGGCATGTAGAGAGGATGRTACAGGAGATTTATTTGCATCCAAGCAATGCTGCAGTTGCTGTGTGCTCCAGGCATGTTTTATGCGCTGAGGGCTCAGGCCAAACGTGAAACACGCCATCAGACTGGACCAAGTTATTGTAAAATAACACATTGCAGCCCATGAGCTGGGCTGTTAAATCCTTCCTGTATGTGCTCRTGGCCTGCCCATGTGGCAGAGGAAAATGTGTCTGCTTGCACATATATGGTTTAAAGCATCTTTTCCTTCCCAACAGGAGCATCTCAGGAGCTTACACAAGGCCAGCAGCTTCTCAACAGGTTGACAGCTGAGGCTGTTGGGGCAACAGTCTGTGGGAGAGGTTTGGGACAATGCTCTTTGTCTCACTACTGGGATTGTCCTCCAGAACAGAGCTGGATGGCCACAGCAGCCCAGCTGAGGGGCAGCTGACTCCGAAGCCACCATGTTTCAGGTGCACTGGCCGGGGAGCCCAAAGCCACTGAGCCTTGACAGGCATGGACATGGAAATTTTGCAGGCGCTGGACTAACCACAAGAGGGGGATCACAGTGAATGCAAGAGATGTTGCAAACAGTCTGGAAAACATATTGTAGCCCCAGAATTCAAGTGTATAGGTCTTCCTGCTCTGCCTGTTTTATCTGCCACCCACAAAACCAGCACTTGATATTTCACTTAAAATTACAGGTGAAGGAGAACWGCACTTTGCCTGCTGGAAAACAAAGACCATCTCTTTGTGCAAAGTATTTCAAATACAGTCTCTGAAAAATGTGCGTTTTCACTGGTCAAAGCACACACATCCTTACCCAGGCTCTCACGTCTTTACAATCAGGCCAGAAAATGAGCTTTATCCTGCTATCCTGTGACTTTTATAGCTGACCTACAGTCAGACCCATGAATAACACCTATGTGACCACAAAGGATTACTGGGGACAGCAGACACAGGCGTTAGAGCRAGGAGGACATGCTGCTGGGACTCCAGCTATCAAATAATCACCATTGGCTGTCGTGGGCATTGGAAGATGTATAGAGATGCTGCACAGCCAAGCAGGATCTGTTTTTTCCCTCTCCAAGGGGTGGCACGCAGACACACTAGTCATGGCAACTGTCATMTGGGGTGCGATCTGCCAGGTTTTTAATTGGCTTGCAGATGTTGTGCCCTGGCTATATATATTATTTTCACTTAAGTTTATGTCAGCAGGAACAAGACTCTACTAAATTTATCCCCTGTGCTCAAGACTAACTGCACAGGCCTTGAAGGGTATTTTTAATAGGAGGTAAACCTCATCCACAAACAGTTTCTCATTTCAGGCCTACAAATGAGATATTTTCCAGTCCAGTTTAACTCCAACCCTGCCCCTTCCTTCCACAAGCCCCAAATGACTGTTTTCTCCTAATTCTTTGGTCACTGTGTAAGTGTGATATCCCTTGGCAGAGCCTACAAAAGAGCTGGGGAGGAATACGATTCCTGCCTATTTGGCTCCTTTTAGGGTTAAAGCCAGGATGGGTTTAGYGCCTAAAGCAACATCCTTCACGCAAATGCCAGTATAACATAAATTGTGCCGGGCTCTGAGGAGAAGCAAATGTCAAAAATTAAGTTATTCTTCTGTTTGACTCACAAATCCAAGTAGCATGCAAATAAAGAGGAGCCATCTGTTCAGTCCCTGGGCCATTTGAAGTTAAGCATCCAGCGCCAGCTCCCTGTTACATCAGGTCAGCCCTGCTGGCTGGCCTCCACAGGACGTGCTCAGCCTTGCCCAGGACCGCCTGTCACCRCACAGCTCTCCGTAACCCTTCATGCTCCCCCGGAGCTCAGCTGGAATTCTGTCACTGCTTTTGGTTTAGGAGTCCAGAGAAAATGAGCAGCGTCCTCAGGAGGACTGATGGTCCTAAAGAGTGGAGGTTTAGATTGGATATTCGGAAGAAATTCCTGACTGCGAGGGAGGTGAGACACGGGCACATGTTGCCCAGAGCAGCTGTGGCTGCCCCTGGATCCCTGGAAGCRCCCAAGGCCAGGTTGGACAGGGCTTGGAGCAGCCTGGGCTAGCGGAAGGTGTCCCTGCCYATGGGACATGAGCTTTAAGGTCCCTCYAGCCCAAACTACCCCGTGATTCTGTGATATGGTCACATGCCAGCACTTCTGTCCTGCTGCAACCCAGAGAGGGCAGCTTAGGCCATTGTTGGCTGCAGATCTTGCAAGCCCCAAGTAAGCTGCTGCCCTTCCTCTGTSCTGTCCTCCTCTCAACCAAAGCAGCCTGGTTCCAGGGTCTCCCAACTCCCACCTCTTGTCCAAGGACCCAGCCAAACTTACAGAAATCCCAGTGTAGCTCCAGGGAACCAAAGCAGAGTCAGCTGGCTGTCAGTGCGAGGAGAGAACAGGAAGCAACAGTGAAGGAACACTCCCTGCACCCTCAGTGTATAAATAATCCCACCAAGCTTTGTCACTTCTTGAAGGGGCAGCTCCWGACCAAAATCAGTGACAAGGTTATGGAAGTACAGCAAACAACTTGCAATGGTAAGAGAAGGATGATTGGATTCCTTGGCTGAATCCCTCACTGGAGCAGGAGCACCCTGATGGGCAGCTTGTGTTTAGGAAGGCTGACAAGTCAGAAGCACCAAGGTGCATCTGCAATGGGTGTGACAATACTAATACAGAGAACACACTTTCAGCATGCCACCTTCTTCTTAARGGAATGGCTTTTCCCTCATCTGCGGTGGAAGTCAGGAGCAAGTCTCCTTTCTCCTGCCAGATGGAGTAGGTTGCCACAGCTTGTGCTCCCCAAGCTGTGGATTTCCTAGCAGAGAATCACACAATCATTCAGGTTGGAAGTAGCCTCCAAGACCATCGAGTACAACCATTTCCCCAGCACTGCCAAAGCCACCACAGACCCATGTCCCCAGGAGCCACCTCCACACAGCTTTTRAATCCCTCCAGGGACAGGGATGCCATCACAGCCCTGGAAAATCTTTTAGTGAAGAAATTTTTCCTAATACTCAAYCTAAACTTCTGGTKCAACTTGAGGCCRTTCCCTCTGCTCCTGTCCCTGTTCCCTGGAGCACAGCCCGACCCCCCCGGCTGTCCCCTCCTGGCAGGAGCTGTGCAGAGCCACAAGGGCCCCCCTGAGCCTCCTTTGCTCCAGGCTCAGCCCCTTCCCAGCTCCCTCAGCCATCCRAGTGTCTGCAGGTGGACTGAGCTGTATCATGCTCTGCTTCATGAAGGCTGGACCTAATCCAGAGTGAGAGTGCCTTGATCCTGGCAGGAGCCCCATGCGTGCTTTGGTGCCACCCCTCCAGCATCTGGACTTAGGGAAATCCCTAAAAGGGCCTTGAAGGCTTTGGGAGCTGGGTTGGAGAACAGACACAGACATGCTGAAGCAATCATGACACACTTGCTGAGAGGGAGCACCAGGAGCTAACTGGAGAGCTTTTACAATGTGAGTCACTCGCCGAGCCCCATCTCATGGCATGCTAAGCAGTATGAATCAAAGACTGAAAATGCAGGGCATGTCTTGCCCTACAGAAACACCATCAACCACTTTACTTTTTAAGTAATGATTTGCTATTGATTATGTGCATGAAGATGAGGTAGCTCTCTACCTCTCCTGCCAATTTCCACACTCAATTACATTACAAGCGGGWGCCTGAGTTGAGCCATTCCTAGCAGAGCTGAGTTACTGCTCTCAGGAGGGGATAAACCTGACACATCAGAAATCTGTTGGGAAATTCCTGAGAGTACATGACCACACACCTCCTTAAGTACAAGTGTTATAAACATGGCAGTAAGAGAAGGGTGCCCACATCTTCCTGATCCCACAAGCCGAGTCCTACAGACACAAGGTGTGCCCTGGAGAGCCAGGAAGGSAATGTGGTCTAGGAACAGTGTGCTTATGGTTCCCAGGTGCTGTGGGGCATTCAGGTTCAGTGATCCTTCCTGCCATGCTAAGGTGAGCCAAGAGCCATGGATGATCACAGCACAGGCAGGGAAGTCRTCCCACTGGACCAGAAGAGGAATGTCAGGGCCAGGTTCTGGTAAAAAGTAACTACCAGGCATCCCAGGCAAGGTAAGAGCAGGAACTGGATCCAGGATCCACTTGGAAACAGCAGGAGCAGGACTGCAAACAAGGTGACAACATGGATATGATGCTCACCCAAGACACAGAACCCCAGGCAGGGCTACAGCCAAGTACTACAACGACACAGCTCAGGAAAGTGCCCAGAGCCTAATTAGAGCCTYTGGACTAATGAGTGGTGGGTGCTAATTAGAGCCTCTGGACTAATGGGTGGAGATGAAGTTGGTCAGGGTAATTAATACCAATTAATACACTCAGGACTCTGAAAAACAACTAAGAGCAAAGTGGAGCAGGAAAAGTTATATTTCTACTTCATCCATTTCCAGTSTCACTCTGGGATCTTCCCTGGTTTCATCCCATCTCAAGTTTGCCTGCGGCTGGGCAGGAGGAGAAAACAACCACAAGCAGACACAAGCATCACTTTCTGCCTTGTGGCACCTCCATCCAAAGCTCCCATCCCTCCCAGCCTTTTGCCTGCTGTGCTGGTGAGTGTTTGCCAGGCAAAGGCACGAGGGAATCCTCAGTACATGCCAGTCTTGTGCCACTCACTCTCTCCAAGGTGCTTTTGGCTGCAGTGGGTTCGGACTCTTGATTCCACCTCCATGTGTTTTTGAAGGCAGGAGATGTAGAGGGGAGATCAGGCAGCAGCATCACTTTGCTCCTGTCAGTGTGTTTTACACAAGTTTGTTGTTTTRAAAATAATCAGGTGCTAAATTTGGATCTAGAGAATGAGATTAAGCTTAGGAGTGTTCCCTAGGAGGCAGGGAGGGGCAGAAAATCCCCTCTGCCCCTTAGAGAACTTTGTAGCTGGATGTCATCTTTCCTCTGGATGAGAAAGATCCCAAATCCTGCCTCTGCTTTTTGTTAGGAGCACACATTCCTCTACCAGCAAACTCACAGCAGCTGCTCCTACTGTTCCTAATTTAAACCTTCCCTTTAAATCTAAAAACACATTACTAGTGATGGATTTTGACTAAAGCTGGGGACTTTTGACTAATTAAGGCACTCAGAATCAGATCCCAGGCTGGATCAGTTGTTAGCAATGGTTTTACTGGGTATTAGAGCAGAGATCCCAGGCTGGATTGCCGTGCCGGGCTCCTCCACCTGAAACAGATGGACTGCAGAACAATAAACTCTAAAGGAACATCCTGAAATGGCGTTTCACTGGAGACATTTGATGAGAATCCTAAAAAAAAATAAAGTGCAAATATGCTGGAAGTGTGCTAAACGCACAGAGGGAGGCTCTCCCTGAGTAGTTGAAACCGAGGGGGAAGCCTCATGCTCAGAGTCTAAGCTGACAATGTTCTTCTGTGACTCAGCATCGTGCCGACTGCACTCAGGGACCCAGTGGGAAAGCACGGGAGCCTGATGACAGGGCAGGATAGCAGATGAAATAAAAAAGCAAATTGTGATTGTTGGCTAGGTCTGACTTTAAAAAAAAAAAAAAAAAAAAAAAAAAAAAAAAAAAAAAAAAAAAAAAAAAAAAAAAAAAAAAAAAAAAAAAAAAAAAAAAATGGGATTTGTGGCGAGCAGCACAAAAAAAAAAAAAAAAAAAAAAAGAAGGAAGTCAAAACCCCAAATTTCCAAAACACCCTGCCAAAGAAAACCATTAAAAAGAAAAATTTTGGGACCAAGATCATTAGACGTATAAGGAGGGCTTCTTGATATCCAAATTTCATGGCTTTCCTGGATTTAGGTGTGTTCTTTGTCTATTTTCCCTGCCAATCATATTTTCTTCCCTCACGCAACCCTTGAARGGCTGAGGAGTGATAAAGGATCACCCACAGGTTTTGTCAGGTTGGCTTGAGGGATGACTGTCTAACAACACACAAGGCACCTGGCAGCACCTGAAACTTGCSATCCACGTGAACGTGGAAACCAAACATGTCAGGAAACTTTCATTCTCACTGGAGAATGCAGGCAGAGTGAGGCAGTTAGGAAGGGGATGCAGAGAGGACCCAGAGCTGCTGGATCCCTGCAGGAACAGGGCAATACCATCAGCTGTGCTCCACTCCACCAAGCCCTTGCTGGGACACGGGATRGGGGTCTTGCAGCAGGATGACCATGCTGGAGCACCACCCTGCTCCATGTATTGGCTTTTTTTTTTTTTAAATTTCTGTGCCAGGGTTTATTCATCTGGAATCATCAGTGTGGGACATGAGAAGCCCAGAAATGGGAATCTCTGAGGTTTAACAACCCCAAGATCTGAAGCTGCACTTGAGGCGAGGTGACCCCTGGGGTGAATCCAGGGGTTTATCCCAGGCTGGGGATAAAGAGCAGCTCTAGGAGAAGGACTGAGGATGCTGGTGCTGAGGCCGTGGGACAGGTTTCCCAGAGAAACAGTGACTGCCCCATCCCTGAAGTGTCCAGGGCCAGAATGGACGGGGCTTGGAGCAAGCTGGTCCAGTGGAAGATGTCCCTGCCCATGGCAGGAGGTGGGAGCGGATGCTCTGTCGGGCCCATTCCCACCCTGGCCATTCCACGTCTCTGCGATCCCACCGCTCACACCCCCCACCAGCCCCGCACCCCGAGGGCAGCGGGCGGCGCTCTGACCCCGGGGCACCGCCTCCGCCGCACTCCCCTCAGGCGGTCCCGCCCCGCGCGCGCTCCCATTGGCTGCTCCTC
>JACDOX010000225.1:406392-450413 GCA_014549065.1 Cardinalis cardinalis | reverse complement strand
AAAAAGGTCTGAGAGTGCCTAGACTGGGCCTTTGCAGTTATCAAAATCAGGTGCCTGAAGACAAATTTGGGATCTAAGTCTCTGTGAAACTCTTCTCCTTCCTGGCTTGCCCAGGGCATCCCTGTAGTCCCAGCCTCTGTCCCACTGCAGTGGCACATTCTCCTCAGCAGTGAGGACTTTCTGTTCTGTTCTCTTCTCTTTTCTTGCCACGCTCCAGAAGCTTATACAATTTTTTTGGCGCTTTTCCCTGAAGTCATTATTCTGGGTAACATGGCTTGTTTGTTTATGCTTTTTGGTTTTAATCATACTTTTTTTTTTTTTTTATAATTTATTTATTGTGTCTGAAAAGCTTCAGGGCTTCCTTTCTACTCCCCCACTCCCAGATGGTCGCCTGTTAAAAAAGCAAGGAAATATTACAATAAAAAAGGAAATAGTTTGGTTCTGGTATGAATGAAGTTTGGCTTTTCTAGAGTGGGCATGGGAGATAAAAAAGAAGGGCAGAGAAGGAAGTATCAGGTGTGTTTGGAGGGAAAAGTGTGTCTTGCCCTGTATTTTCAGCTCTGCTGAGTCTGTGCCAGTCATTTTACAGCGCTCCTATGGAAAGGGATCTGGGTCTTGCTTTGCCTTTTATCTCACCATGACCAGCTCAAAGAAACAACAGTCATTCTTCTCATTAATCCGTTTCATTTATTTAATGAGACATTAGTTCTCCATTGCTGTCACTGGGAGGTGCCTTGCTCATTTATGTAACCTGGCTGCTTGAAAAGTCTTTGCATTTGGGTTTTTTGGAGGAGCAAGAAGCAGATGTGGGGGGAGTGGTGGTCCTTGTCACGCTGCCGGCTCCTTCTCCAGCACCAAAGGGGATGCTCCAAGAACAGGGCTCAGAAGGAAGAACTAAAAGGGTGGGGTGGCACTGCCACCTTGTCCAGGCGGCAAGGACAGCCAGGAGCCAGCTCTGCTGCTGTTGCAGACTGTGGTACAATTCCTGGGGAGCASCTCTGGGATGCTGGCAGACCTTCGTGCCTTGGAGGTCCTGCCCACCCTGGTGACACTTTTTCAGGCGTGGCTCAGCGTGGCAGCAGCTTGGTGGCTGTCCACATGCAGGTGCCACATCTGGCGGGGACACGGGAGGTTGCACAGTGGCTGGCACGAGCTGGCCCATGTCCCCAGGGGTGCTGCTGGACCATGTCAGCCCTGCTTCTGGACATGGTGCTGGCTTCACCAGGGACAGTGCAGGGCCACACATCGCCAGGCCAGAGCTGGGGCGTTGCAAGTGCAGCTGCTGCACTGCTCCCCAGCAGCAGCAGGGCTTGCACGCTGCCTCGGGGTGCTTTTGGAGCAGAGGAGAGCTGTGGGCTGATAGCATCTCATCCTGCTGGTCCWTACAAACCAGCACTGGGGCATGTGTTTGTTGCTCCTGCAGGAAAGTAGGTCTGCAGGGCAGCTAGGGAGGCTGTCACAGCTAGGACAAACCACAGGGACAGGATGAGATGGCCTCAAGTTGCAYCAGGGCAGTTTAGATTCCATATTGGTGAAAATTTCTTMATGGGCAGTTTAGATTCCATATTGGTGAAAATTTCTTSGTGTAAAGTTTCTTYATTGAAGATGTTGATATGGTCTGACYGTGGCAGTGGYGGAGTCCCCATCCCTGGAGGGATTTAGAAGCCATGTGGATGTGACACCTGAGACAATGGGTTGGTGTTGGGCTTGCCAGTGCTGGGGGAGCCTTAGGACTCAGTTTTAGAGAGCTTTTCCAGCCTTACAAAAGGAATTCTGTGGTTCTTTGATCTGGGAGTGGCTTTGCAGAGGCCTGATCTGCTGGCCTCTGGTTCCTCATGGTCYAGGTGTTTTGGTGGCACACACTCCCCCATTTCGAAGAGGACATGGTGGCCCCAAGTTGTGCCACAGGTGAGGCTTCTGTGCCTCTTCTGGTTAAACACTTAGAGTGGTGCTCTGTGCATCAGAGCTCAGTTTGTTTTGCTGGGGTTTTCTTTGGGATTTGAGGACATTCTCTGCCTTTCCAACCATTCCCCACCAGCACCAGCCAGGATGCTTCCTGTTCTCCTGTGTGATCTGTACAGCTGCTGTTGTCTCCTGCTGCTGCTGTCAGGCTGCATATTGATGGCACAGCCTCAGTCATGGTTGGCACCTGAATGAATTACAGCAATACAAATAAATAAGAGGAGAAATAGTATTTGTGAGAGCAATGGGTTGAAGATCTAACATTTATGCAGCGCCATTCATCAGAAATGACACACAAATGCTCTGTAAACTCTCACATGCACATAAAACGCTGCACTCAGGCTTCAGGGTACTGCCACCTGTTTAATAACAAAGCTGCACCATGGTTCAGGACCCTAATGCAAAACTACTTCTTCTGCTTGTAGCTGCAGGGAAAATTTGGGTCCGCAGGTAGTGTGAACCCCATCGGAAAGTATCGGACACCCCGTGGACATAATGTGGACATTTTATTTGTGTCTTTCAGTGGGGAAAATCAGCAGTTCTGTGGCTTATCTGAAAGTTGTTGCCTTTGCCAGCCAGGAGAAATKGTCTCCTTTGGGTTGTGGGGTGCATGATGCTCTAGAAAGTTAYAGAATGGTTTGGGCTGGAAGAGGCCTTAAAGCTCCTCCAGTCCCACSCCCTGCCATGGGCAGGGACACGTTCCACTGTCCCAGGCTGCTCCAAGCCCCATCCAGCCTGGCCTTGGGCACTGCCAGGGATCCAGGGGCAGCCMCAGCTGCTCTGGGCACCCTGGGCCAGGGCCTGCCCACCCTCCCAGCCAGCAATTCCTAATTCCCAAGAGCCCAAAATCTGTGCCTGCCCTCTGGCAGTGGGAGCCATTGCCTGGCTGCTGTCCCTGCATGCCTTGTCCCCAGTGCCTGGGCAGCTCTCCTGGAGCCCCTGCAGGCCCTGGCAGGGGCTCTGAGGTGTCCCTGGAGCTTCTCTGGTGCAGCTGAACAGCCCCAGCTGTGCCAGGCTGGCTCCAGAGCAGAGGGGCTCCAGCCCTGGCAGCAKCTCCGGGGCCTCCTCTGCACTGGCTGCAGCAGCTCCAGGTCCTTCCTGTGCTGGGGACCCCAGTGCTGGGGACAGCTCTSCAGGTGAGATATTCCCTGAGAAGAGTAGAAAAGGCAGAATTTTCTCYCTTGACCTGCCAGTCAAGCCCTAAGTAGCCTTAYGAGTTACTGATTGGCTGAGAAAAGACTGAAGAAAAGTGAAAAGTGAAGCCTCTCAACCTGCTGTTGCTGCTTTTTGCAGACTTTATGTCTAATGAGCRCAATATCTAAAAATATTAGATATTAGATATCAAAAATATCTACCAGTCTGCAGGRTGGCCTTTGCCCTGTGGGATCTCTGGATTCTGTTCCTGGTGGCAGGAGCTTTTCSAGTGCTGTGGGAGCCCTCTCATTGCATCATGTTTAAGAGCACACATCAGAGGAGGAGGTTGGGAGGGAGGAGAAAAGTTTACTTCTTGCTCTCCCCCCTTTTTCTATTCCATTTTAATAAAGAAATCCKATTTTTACATATCTGCTTGCTCCAGCCTTCTCCTTTCTCCAGGCTTTGTCTAGCCTGAGACCTGAAGATTTGCATGCTTGATCCAGTCTGATGGCAGTAACCAAATCAGCATTAGCAAATGAAGGGACCTCAAGCTAACTGGCAGGAGATGAGCTCCATGACTGCCACGGAGATGAGCCCTTCTGTAGAGCCTGTTGTGCCTTGGCACAGGGGCACGAGTCAGGAGCCACTGGCAAGTTTGAAATATGGATCCCTCTGGGGCCTTTGTTTTTGGGTTGCCTTGCTCTGCGGTGAGCGCGTGATCAAAGGGACGCCGGGAGGAGGGTGGGCAGGAGCATGGTGACCTCTGCCAGCTCAGCAGGCTGGAGTCCAGGAGATGTGGGAGAACACATTCGGGGTATTCCCTGTCGCTTCTGAGCATCCTGATTGTGAATCAAACCGGGCAGAAGAGAACTGTGACTGTTGGTAGTCACTGAGGTTGCTCCGCGGGGATTTGTGGCCAGTGCTGTTACTGGTCAGCCTGGCCTCTGTGAGCCGTCCTCTTCTTCGGATGATTCCACTTCGGAGTTTCTTTTTGGGGCTGGAATTCCGTGCTGGGGACCTTGATCTTCTCTCCTGCCCAAAGGCACCAGGCATTGTGATAATTTGGGCTGTCCTGTGCAGGRCCAGGAGTGGGGCTTTGATGGTCCTTAATGGGTCTTTCCAGGTCGGGGAATTCATTGTTTTTCTGTGATTGGTGCAGGGCTGGTGCCCTGGATTAATTAAATTGATGTCTGATATGCAGTTGTTTGTTTTCTCCACAAGAAGATAAACACTTCTTGGGCAGGCTGATCGGAAGCACAGAGTTGCCGTGTGAATTGTAAGCAGGACACAAGCAGCGGGGTTTCTTTTACCTGTTTCAAACTCTTAGGCTGTAAAATGACTCCTTGCATAACATGTAATTAATACTGCACTGTGTTAATTTCCCGTGTTCTGGTTTTAAGGTTAAAGTGACCCAAGACAGACAGGCTTCACTAAACAAACATGGACAAGTAAAATTAATGGCATCAGGTTAGAAAGGACCCATTTTAGGGTTCCTCTTCAAAATATGAAAAAGAGTGTTAACTTAATTTTTTGTGATGCTGATGCAACTTGAGTATCCCATTTAAGCAGATTTGTTTGTACATAGATGAACACACTCCTGCAGCACAGTCTGTGTTATGTTTTGATGCCTTTTTTTAAGGTCTTCTATAGAATGGTTTGAGTTGGCAGGATTCTCAAAGCTCATCCAGGWCACCTTCCACTATCCCAGGCTGCTCCAAGCCTTGTYCAGCCTGGCCTTGGAAACTTCCAGGGRTAGGGCAGCCACAGCTTCTCTGGGAAACCTGTGCCAGGGCCTCTCCACCCTCACAGGGAAGGATTTCTTTGTGACATCTAATCTAAATTTAAAACTCTGACTTTAAAACCTATCGCTACATGCCCATGTGAAAAGTCCCTTTCCATCTTTTTTTTATAAGCTCCCTTTAAATATTGAAAGGAGCATATCTGTGGGTCTTCAGGAGGAACAGAGAAGCAGATCATTTTACCTCCTCTCAAATAGTCTAAAAATGGGGTGCTATGTGTAGCACAGCTGAAAGTAGTGATTTTTTTTGGGTCACCTCGACTGGTAGCCTGGTATGCTTGAAAACTCTAAAATAAAAAGTTCCCCAAATTTTCTACAACTGCAATTCCCCCATGTTATTTTCACATGTTGCAACAATTTGTACTTTAAAGGCACCATTTTAGTAAAGCTTAATATTGCCTCTCTTTCGTTTTAGACTTGCATAGTTGTGCAAGAGATAATTGCCTGTTTGGGAGACAAAAAAAGCAAATTTTGCCTCAGGCCCTGTACTTTTTCGTAACAAAGTTGGTCCTTGTTGGGAAGCAGCTTGCAAGTGGTGAGAGTGTGGATGAGGCTGGAGGGGCACAAATGGGCAGATGATCTGCAGGTGTGGTTTAAAAAAAAAAACAAAAAAAACCCCAAAACCCAAACCCCAACCCACAAACCATTTTTTCCTGCCACACTGAATACTGGTGAACACCTTTTCCTTTCACCCTCTRCCTCATCTGATGCTGGGGAGCTGCTGGGGATGGGGACATCTTTGGGGGTTTTGGCAGGGGGTGTGTGCCCTCGGTGTATTTGCAGTGGTGTGTTTGCATCTCTTTCACTCTTACACCGTTTTTATTGGTATTGGGSGGTGTTTTTCAGTGGTTTCCAACATGCAGACGTTCAGACAGTGCACCCTGAGGCTTTCAGTGCTTCCCCAGGGCTCCCCACAGCGCACTGGCCCCGGGGCTGGGGGTGCCTGGGCTGACTAAGGAGCGTCTGGTGACTCATGTCCTGGGGACACCCAGGTGATTGAGGTGACCCAGAGGGGTAAACCTTCCTTCCTACTGCCGCGCTTCATGCTCAGGAATGGTCGCCCATCTCCAGTGTCTCCATCACTCTGACCCTGTGCTGTGGGCTCTCCTCAGGGTCCGTCGCCAGGATGAGCCTTTCCCCACCTTCCCCTGGGCTCTCCTCCTCCCTGCCCAGAGGCAGAGCCCTCTGTGCAGCCCCGTGCAGGTCAGGTCCTTCATCAGCTGAGCAAGAGGAGGCTCTGCTGCAGGCACGGCAGGTTGGCTGGCCAGCCACACCGATTGGTTATCAATAGTAATTAATTAAGAATGTAACAAGGTCTGCATGGAGCAGCTTTTCTCTRTGGGTGAGGGACGGGTGCGGATGAGGAGGTTGTGATAGGTGGMTGCTGCATGGCTGGGCTTGGGAAGGGGCTGTGCTGGTGCTGCCCCTGGATGCTGTTTTCCACAGGGACCGTGGTCAGGTTTTGTCACTATCATATTTTTTGAAAAATCCCCTTGCCCAGGATTCTTCTCCTGGGAAGCTGAGAAGCCTCAGAGAAAAAGGAAAACAATATGATCTCATTCRCTTCTCCTGTGTTTTGCTGCTTTGGAATGTGGTTTGAAAATTGTTTATCCAACAGGTGGTTGTTTCGTGGGTTTCATGTGAATTGTTTTAACTTAATGACCAACCACAATCCAGCTGTATGAGGACTCTGAAAAGAGAGTCACAAGTTTTTCATTATTATCTTTTTAGCCTTCTGTAAGTATCCTTTCTCTGTGCTTTAGTATAGTTATAATATAATATAATATAATATAATATAATATAATATAATATAATATAATATAATATAATATAATATAATATAATATAATATAATATAATATAATGTAATGTAATATAATATCCTTCTAAAAAAGTGGAGTCAGATTCATCTTTCCTCCCCACAGTGGAGGACCCCAAAAATACCACAAGGTTTTGCTCTTCATCAGAGCTGGAGGTGCTCGAGATGAGTCTTCATGGAGGGCAAAAGGAAAAGAGAACCCTCCTCAGCCCAGAGGGAGCACTGCAGAGCCCCATGAGTGAGGTTTGCCCTCCATGTTCAAGCCCTTCTTGTTCAAGATTGGATCCATGTAGAAGTGGCAGATCKTCAGTCCTTATTTAGGCTGTTCCTCACCCAGGTGTGCTCAGCAAAGTGACCTCACGGTGGTGCGATGTCAGCTGAGACACCTGCACCATTTCTGACCCTCCTCTGCCTCTAGTTTTGGTTTGCAAAAGGGCTGTAGCTCACTGGGGCTCACTCAGACCTCACAAGGCACTGAAATCCCCAAGCCATGTTCTTGCCCCCCTGCCCATCCTCCTCTTTGCTGGTGGCAGTGGTGGGATTGCACATTAACCCTACAAAAATTAATTTAATGGGGAAAAGCCAGACTATTTCCATCAACCAACTCACTGTCCAGCTTTGCAAGGCCCACTGTTCTTCACCAGATATTAAACTAACGAKGGGGTGAAGACCTGGGGTAGTTTTTTTTTGTTGTTTTGACTTTAAAGCTTGRAAATTGTTAGTTGAAAGAGGAATACAAGGGGAAGCACTGAGTTTTCCTTAAAGAGGAAAAAAACTCTGGCATGCAGAAGAAGAAAAGTATGACCTGGATATGTCTGCTTCAATAGCTAATTTTGGGGTCTTTTTGTTATTTACAGCTTYTAGCACTGAGGGCCCCAGCCAGCTGTGGCATGGACAGAAGGTTTTATAGCTCCTGTAGTCAAAAAGTCCTGGTGTCTGTAAGAGTGAGAGCTGGGCTGAAGGGCTGCTGTGATGATTTATCCAGCTGAAGGTGGARGGCATGGGCACCTTCCACTGTCCCAGGSTGCTCCAAGCCCCATCCAACCTGGCCTGGGAATCCCTTCCAGGCCTGGGAGCACTTCCAGGGATCCAGGGGCAGCCACAGCTGCTTTGGGCACCCTGTGCCAGGGCCTGCCCACCCTCACAGGGAGGAAYTTCTTCCTGGTATTGACCTTTGGAAGCGCTCATGTGATGCAGGGGGAGAACTTGTGTCTGTGGACAGTTGTTTAGTTGGGGTTCCTTTGGGGCTTTTGTTTTTAATGAGATGCACCATCAGTATGAGATGCACCATTAGTATAGGTATGTATGTTAGAGATTTTTGTCCCTTTCAGGGTGGGCTTCTTCATTTTTCTGAAAATGGATTTGTTCCTTCCTTGTTTTCATTATGCTTGAAGTGAGGAGTGAGAAGTGGCCCAGATACAGAGAGAATTCTGGCTGAGTAATAAAGTGTCAGTTCTAGTCCTTTTACAAGGGAAGACACAATAGGTGAGATGCCAAAACACCAGGAAAAAGAGAAGAGATTGGGAAAAAAACATGTGATATGGTTGGGTGAAGATTCAGAAGTTGTTTGGGCAYTTGGGAGATGGTTCACAAGTTGCAGGTGAAGGATCTGACCCTAGGACAAGCCTCAGTTGTGTGGAAGGAGGAGACAAGCCCTTGGGGACAGGATTATCCCAGTGATGGACTGGGGAAATCCCACAGCCGTTGCGAAGGAGGGAGCACTGATGTGGGAACAAGAGAGAAGAGAGTTGAGGAGTTGGAAAACACCCAAGTTTTGAGCTTAACCTTGGAAAAACGAGGCCAAAAAGTTTTTAAGTCCTCATTTTTCCAGAGAGTGCAGCCAGGACTCTGCTGGAGCCACAGCCCTTTGGGAGACAGGGCTTGGGGAGGCCACCAGTGTGGCCACCTCAGCTGGGTGTCCCCTTGCACACAGGCAGGGCTGGGGACACTGCCTGTCCCCACCGGCCCATGGCATTTCCCTGGCAGCTCCGGTGGGAGCCGCAGAGCAGGGGGTGTTCCTGCACCTGGGCTCTGCTGCCCAGCCAGACCCAGCAATGGGTGGCCTCGTGGCCGTGATTCCTAATTAAAAAGCAGGGAGAAACCTGAGGAGCACGAGAGTATAAGCCTGATGCTAAAGCAAAGCAGATGCTGCTCAGATCACGATGCCCCGCGGTCCAGTGGAGCGAGGATGCGGAGGCAGTCACCTGTAGCCTGCTCGGGGGTGGCAGGGGAGCGAGGGGAGGCAGAGCACAAGGCAGAATAATCCCTTTTTGGTTTTTCTTTTTTCCTCTGGAGCGTTTTGGTCTCGCCCCTGGACAAAAGCAGGATAGTGTGGTGTGTCATTTCCTCCCCGGCAGCCATTCAGCCTGGCACCATGTGGGCTCTGCCACCCCCTCCCCTGCCCCGGGCACAGATTGCTCCTTGTTCCAGTTGTCTGTACCACCCAGGGCTTCCTTTCCAAGTTTTCTCACACCCTTTTATAGCTGCGCAGAAGAAAGCTTTAGAGCCACACAAAGGAGGAACGGAGCAGGCAGGAGGGATATCTTTAAAAACCAGGCGTGTTTCTCTGCAGAGCCACGGTGGTGGGGAAAAGCTGGGTGAGCTCTGGCGATGAAGAACAGGTTCAGCCCTTGTCTCATAGCCAGGGGGGCAGCTGGCCACGTGTGCTCTGTATCCCTGACTCTTTAAATGAGAAGTTGGCTCTTCACATCCCTTTTTTTTTTTTGTTTTCAGATCCCAGTGCAGGCACAGTGACAGGCTGGGAGGATCAGGTACTGAGCAGGGTGAATCTGAGCTGGGGAGCACTGGATGCCCTTGCTGAAGACCTGGTTGAGTGCAGTGGCCCCGATGCTCTTGGTGAAAGCATCAGCTACAGCTGTGTCGTGTACATTTTGGGGGTGAGGGAGAAGACCAGCTTCCCTGCTCCTCATGCACAGAAAGAGCATTACACTGTCCTGCTTTCTGTGTCTCATGTTTCTCTTGATCAGCAGCTCATTTCACCAAGGACCTGCCCCAGAGGCAGGACCTTTCGCCCTCACCAGTTTGCTTAGGTCCAATCAAACAAATGACCCGGAGGCAAGCAGCAATTCATTACAGCCCTCATTTAGCATGCAATAAAATGTGCCGTATACCTTGTCTTCTGATCAATAAGTTGTATATTATACACGAGTCAATGTGTTTACATCACAAGGAGGCCTCTCGCTGCCTCCTGTCTGCTGGGCTCTCTTGGCCTGGGATGATGGATCGACGCTGGGATGATGGGGAGGGATATTGTTAAACAGTAATTGGTTACTGAATTATTTAGCTGCACAATCCCTGTAGCAGCAACACCGCCATTCAGCGCTTACCTTGCAACTGTCTCAGCTGAGGAACAAATACAGGGCCCTGCAAGCTTGGTGGAGCCGAGGCAGAATAATTCTGTAGCGCTTTGCTTTAGAAAAGGAGGTTTACAGTTATTTTGAYGATGATAGCCTTGTGCAGTGGGAAGTGTGTGCTGATTGCTTACAGGCTGCAGCCTTTTAATTTGTAAGCTGGAAATTTCTGCTGCTTTGTTAAGGAAAAAGTGATGTTGATCCATTGCAGGTTCCCCAAATTAAAGGTGAGCATCTCCCTGCACCCTCTGACTCCAGTGGTGTTGGCTAGAGGTGCAGCTGAGTTGTAGCTCTTGGGTTCCTGCCCTGGCTCCCTGCAAGGAATGGGCTGATCCACAAAGCAACCTGACTCAGCAGGCAGAGAACCCAACCCAAATCAAATGCTGTTCTCCTCAAAACCTTATTGCAGGGGTGTGAACACCACCAGGCCTTTGCACGCCTGGCTCTACAGTGGTGATGCTCTCCTTGCACTAACCTGCATCAGAACCTCACCACACACAGTTTCCTCCTGGATTTTAACGTTGGCAATTGCTGTAAGTCTTCTACCTCTGAGATGCACTAGAAAATCTTCCAGCAGATTCTGCTCCAGCACAAAATCTGCTCTTGGTTTGTGTTTCTCTGCATATTGCAGGCAGCAGAGCCAGGAAGGAGGCACTGCACACTGACACCTCTTTGTACCAAGTCCCCTGTGAGTGCAGCCCTGCTCTTGAAGCTGTTCCTTTTCCTCCCCTGCCACACATTCCCTTTTGGCCCTTTGGTGCCTGCGTGTGTAGGAGTATGTAAGAATGATCTGGTGACTCTTCAGGATTTGGTTGGAATTGGCAAGAGACCTGGTGGCTTAAACCTACTTCTTCCTTGTAAGTGCTGCCTGTGCTCTCAATGYGGACAGCAAGACCCTGATTTGATGCTCTTCTCTTCTAGCTAAAAGCCCAAAGCTTTTATTTTGCTCCTGTTGGTGGATGATGGGCTGGGAGGGGTGGGGGGGAAGGAGGTGCAGGCTGTTTGCAGAGGTTGTTCTCAGGCTGGTTGTCCCAGCAGTGCCTGGTGTTTGCCATGGGATGGGCTGTTCCCTCACTGCTTTGTTTGAGTTAATTTGGCGCTGAGGAATAGGAGATTCCCCTAATTCTGGAGTGAGGAATGTTGCCCATGGCACACCCCAGAGCAGAAGAGGGTCTCCCTGAGCATCACCRGGGACCTGCAGCTAAAACTTTTCCATCCATCACATAGGCAAGGCCACCAGTGGACGCTCTGYTGACTTTCCCAAGCACAATTTGGTGATTGCTATTAATTTTACCAACTTGCTCCAGAGCCTGGCATATCCAGCACTGGGACAGGGCTCTGCTTTGCTGCATGGGGCATAAACATTCTGCTCAAAAGTCCCAAATGCCCTTGTCCAGTCCCACAGYGGGAGGCTTGATGCTCGCCAGTCCAGCCCAGCTTTGTTTTTCCTCCCCTTCTTGCAATTCTTGTAACTCTGTGTAACCAAGAGCAGGATCCAGCCCTGTGATTCAGACCTTCCCAAAGACACATCTCGGGAAGATTAATCTCCCTAATGGAAGCTGGGCTAGAGACAGCTGTGACTTTCAAACCCTGGTCCCAAATAAACCAGGGAGATCTGGGAGGCTTGTAACTTTCCGAGCAAGTGATGTATAAAGCTAAATAGTTACAATTAACTTCAAAGCATGGAACAGTTCAAGATAAAAAAAAAAAATAATTTCTTGATTTGTGTTGAAAATGAGTTGACTTTCATGTCACATTAGTTGTGCCTTTAATATAAAGAAGATTTTTTAAAATTCTGAATTGTAATGGGTAACTGATAATGAAGTTCTCCCTTTCCTTGGARTGGTGTGGTTCTGTCACTGGAGGGAGCTGCCTGAAGCTGGTATGTTAGGGAACAGGGTTATTGTTGTGTAAATCAGTGTGAGGTCACTTAATTAAACACAGCCAGGGCTCTGAGGGTCTCTGAAGACCGAAGTGGAGTGGTGGCAGGGCTGGTGCAGGGGATGGGGACAGAGCCTTTGGCACAGTCCCCAGAGACCTGTACATCATCTGCCTTGTAGTGATGGACTCGGGGATGGATGGATGGATGGATGGATGGATGGATGGATGGATGGGTGGATGGGTGGATGGATGGAGAGCATGGGAAGAGCACAGGGAGCTTTAAACTTTCCCCACCTCCCCTGGGGTTTTTTGGGGTGCTGCCTGGCCCCTGTGCATGCCCCCCTAGCCTGAAGGATCTGGCTGGGGCTTCCCAGGCCCCCTCCAGCAGCCGGGGCTGTGCAGCCCCAGTGTYTCCTTCCTGCACGGAAATGCCGGGTGAGTTTCTTCCGAAACAAACTCCACGTTGGCAAGGCAGCCCCGTCTCTGTTTCATGCGTCCTTGCCTTCAGTGTGGGGCTGGAGCCTGCATCCCAGGAAAATAATAATATGTGTCCAGGAGGCCAAGACAAACACTGTCTGCCTGCTTTTTTTACGACCTCTTGTTGCTCCTCCCAGCCATCACCACTATTCCCTTAATAAGGGACTTTTTGATCTCCAGAGGGAACTTCCTCACTTCTCAGGGTTAAAACCAAGGTGGTTGGCAAAGAGAAGGCCTGGAGAAACAGGGGACTCCTGCTCCCTGCAGCCCTTTGCGTGGCAATGTTTTGATTTAGAACCTCATTCTGGCTCAGAACTGGGGATGATCAGGTTTTTAACTGCCAGAGGGCAGAGTTAGGTGGAATATTGGGAAGAAATTTGTCTTTCGGTGGTGAGGCCCTGGCACAGGTTTCCCAGAGGAGCTGTGGTTGCCCCTGGTCCCTGGAAGTGTCCCAGGCCAGGTTGGACAGGGCTTGGGGCAGCCCAGGATAATGGAAGGTGTCCCTGCTGATGGTCAAGGTAGTGTGTAAGGTCCCTTCCAACCCAAACCATGCTGTGATCCCGTGGAAAGGACTGTTAGGTTTGAGTGGAAAGGCAGACAGTGCATTTTGATGAGAAGTGAGATGCTCCAGGTGCCAGCCGTCTCCCCCAGGACTAACCCAGCAGCAAGTCTCATCCTGGTGACTTCAGGCACAGACGATGGCCCCAAAACCCCCAGGGCCCTGTGGAAACCCTACCAGGAACGTTGGGTAGATGCAAATGATTCAGCCCAAATCTTGGGACTGCAGCATCAACATTCTGCTTAAAGCTCCAGCTTCTGGTATCGGATGGTGGAGTGGGCTGTCCACCCTGGTCAGTGGACTGAAGGGGAGAGCAGGATGGACTTCTGTCTTCGTGGTTTGGAGTAGAAGCTCAGAATCTTGTCTGCCATTCATACTTAGAGGCAAAGAAGTAATTTGTTTAAGCCATGGGAATTTTTTTCGTTTGGAAACTGCCAGGGGGGTTTTGAACCTCCAGGGCTTGCAGTTCCAAGTGTGACAATTAAAAGTTTGGGGGTATTTAGTGAACTCTGCATAGCTGTTTTTCCTCTTTCAGAGCTCCATCATACCTTCTAATTAATTCCCTTTAATTGCTTTTAATTTCCTTTCCTCCTTATTTCTCCTTCCGTATAACTAGTGCTGTCATCCTTTTAGTTTGCCTTTCATGTTGGAGACTCTCCATTTGATTTCGTTTCATCCACATTGTGTCTTGCAGCTATTTCATTCCTGGAAAGCTCCAGCTCCAGAGATAAAATCTAAGTGGATTCAGAGAACCTGAAAGGATCGCATGCTTCATGGCTTTCCCCTCAGTAATATAGGAGATAAACAGGATGTAATAAAGGATCTGTCCCTCCTTGGAAAAGGGCCATTTCCCATCACCTGTATTTTTGCAGCACCGTCATGCCAGGGATGCTCTTAGTCACCGGTGGCAAGATAAAGAGGCTGCTGGTCCCTGGTGCTGGCGGGTGTCTGAGGCTGGAACRGGCCCTGGCATGACACACTGTCTCTTGATTTACCACCACTGCTCTCTACCCAGCAGCATTCCCACTGCTGGGACGTGGCCTGGCAGCCTGCTGGCAGCCCTGGTCCCTGCCCGGATGGAGGGGACACAGGGAGGGTGGCAGCGCGCTGGTTTTGGCCAGATAAGGTCAAGTTATTAAAATCTTGACATTTATCTTTGAGAGCTTTTGGTTTTAATGTGCACCAAGGGCGCTGTGTGTTTTGACTGAAGTGCTTTCCAGCCCAGTCAAAAATAAAAAATAGAAGCGAGCAAAACCTCTTTTGTACACTCAGGAGAGTCCTGAGGGGTTGGGTGTATAGGTGGCTATCAGCAGAGCTCCATGTAATTTGGTCAATATTCACCATCTGAAGAGCTCCATGGAAGTTGGTCAATATTCACCTTTTGAGGAGCTGGCTGCTGGGTGGGAATAGTAGATCAAAGTTTTTCTTGAATGGGAATCAAATTGCTTTGTCTAATCTAGCATTTTTTTTCCTGCTGCTTCTCCATTCATAGTGGTATTTTAACACTGCCTGCCTTGATGTTTTKCACCCAACAGAGCTAAGTGGGGGCTTCCTCTCTTTCTTTTCCTCGGAAAAAATGACCAGCAGCATCTAGTTCTGTCTGGAGTTGGCCCAGTTGCCTGCTTTATGTTGTAATGCTGGCAAAACCCTGGAGGAGTTAGCACTGGGATCACGAGGAATGTGGCTGGAACTGTCAGCTGGGGACTTTGCTGGTGGGGAAGGTTCCAGTACTCTGGCTGGGGAGTGGAAGGTAGCATGGAGCACCAAGGGCTGTTCCAGCTGCTGTGAGCTGGGGGCATGCACCTCTGCTAGGGCTGGGTTGTGGGGCAGTTCTTTAGAGCCTGGTGAAGAAACTTTGGCTAATCAGGGTGCTGGAAGGAAGGAAACAGCTGAATTTGTGTGGAAATTGATAGTAGAGGAAGCTGTGGGAGGAACGTGATCCCAGGACTTWGAGGTGCCAAGAAGAGCAGAGCTGGAGACAAACAACTTCTGCCACCGAAAAGACTGACTCACGCTGCCTTGGAAGTTTGTAACGCATTATTGGTGTTATTTTACTGGCAGTGTGGATGGTAGTAGAGGCAGTTGAGCCTTGGAGGGTCCCCAGGCAGCCCCCCCTGAGTCAGCAGCCTGTCATGGTGAGTCGGTGCAGCAGAAGGGGTGGGAGGTACTCAAGGCTGGTCAGAGAGCTGTAGGAACTGTTTTTTTCCAGATTCTAGCAGCGTGAAGTCCCCTTTTAGGAGGATACAGGACTAATGAGGTTTTAGTGAAGTGTCACTTTTTGACAGGGGAGAACTCCCRCAGCTCTCTGCTCTGTCCGGGTGGGACCAAGCTGTGGGCAGGAGCTGGTGGCCTCCAGGTTAGCCCTGGGGCTGTCCCCGCTGTCTGGGAGCCTGGGACTGGAGTGGCTCTGGGCCAGGCAGTCACYAGGATGTACTATTTTGCAATAAACCGATCTGAGCACTTTGTGCCTTTGCATTTGAGTGTGAATCATCCTGGTGGGAACTGAGAGTGAGCAATCTCTGGAGATGGCAGTGGGGCAGGTTGCTGGCAGCCCCGGGCTGGGTGGCAGCTATGGGGKAGCCTCCTTGTCCCCATCCTGTCTGGGCATGTCCTTGTGCCTTAATCTGGGGCTGAGGGGCAGCAGCTGCATGCAGACTTGACCCCTGGTCCTAAGAGCAGCATCCTCTCAGATCCTTGGTGGAATTGGGGAATGAYGGAATAGTTAGGGTTGTAAGACCGTCTTCTCCAACCTGCTGCAATGAGGAGAGATGTCTTGAAAAAGACCAGGTTGCTCAGAGCCCCACCCAGCCTGACCTTGAACACTTCCAGGGATGGAGCAGCCACAACTTCTCTGGGCAACCTGTGCCAGAGCCTCACCATCCTCAGTGTAAAAATTCCATCCTTCTACCTAGTTAAAACCTACCTTCTCTAAATTTAAAATCATCATTGCCATAGGCCCTGCTAAGAGGTTTGTCCCCATCTTTCTTAGAAACCTCTTTTAGCTACTGGCAGGTGCTCTAAGAGGGCAGAAGGGTCTCTGTTCTCCAGGTGAACACCCCCAGCCTGGCTCCAGAGCAGAGGGGCTCCAGCCCTTGGAGCATCTCTGTGGCTTCCTCCATCAGGTCCAAGCACCAGGAGTTGTAGATCCTTCTCCAGGGTGTGATAAAAATGCTCTTTGGCATAAAAAGCCACCACAAAAAAAAAGTTTTGGGGAGCCAGCCTTGGGCTACTGCCCCACCCTGGTAGCTTGGCAGACCCTGCATCCCCCCGAGCCAGACAGGATGCTTCATTTCCTCGGCAGCCGGGCTCCCGGCCGAGCATCCTTCGGCACTGTGCTCCCGACTCTTCCCGCTCCCATCTTAATAACCATAAAGATCGGGGTTGCCAAGGTCTTCCCGTTGCTATAGTGAGATTAGATAGGGCAAAGTGCTGCATTCCCTCTGCTGAGGGGAGAAATCACTCCCATCCCTTCCCTGGGCTTCACCAGCCAGGTTTTTTTCCCATCCACCAGCAGCCACTAATTGCACCTGAAAGACACGCCACGTATTTCACTGCAATTAATACTTCATAGCTTGAAAAAAAAAAAAGAAAAAAAAGGGGGAATTAAAAAAAAATAAAAATTTAATTATCGAGGCATTTTCTCCTGGAACCAACTTAAAGAGACTCTCCGTCTGGAACGAGTTTGCAGCGCTAAACTGTGAAGTTAAAATATTTATCTTCATAAACACGTCACTCGAGCCGTGCTACTCCTCGCAGGGTCATTAGCAAGAGGCACGTTAGTCCAATCAGGAGGTGCCTGGGAGACAGAGATTTGCCTTTTGCTTCTGGGCGGGGTTAGGAGATGATTTATTAAACGAATTTGAGAGCTGTGAGTCTGGCCAGACCTCTGAGTCAAACCGCTGTAGGGAAAAAAAGGGAAAAAATCCCACCAGCTGGAGGTTCTGCAGGCAGAAGATGGGGTGCAGTCATCTCGGTACTGTTGGTTTGCTGATGTGGAGGTGTTCTCCCCAAAAACTCCCGAGGACGTACAGCAACTGATCCAGGGAGCCGTCATATYGCAGGAGGTAGTTTGCATTTTAATTTTCTTAGGTTTAATTTTAGTTTTCTCAGGTTTTATTTTCACTTTCTCAGTTTTTGCTTTAATTTCCTTGGTGTACTTGCGGGGCTGGGGTGGGTTTGTGKAAGAATTCAGGTGATATTTCCCTGAGTGCAGGAGCACACAGCTTCGGGCATGGCATGTTGTCACGCCCCTCCACCTGCTCTTTTGGGTTTAAAATGTTGATTTTGAGACCATAAAGTTTAACCCCTATAACCCAGTACCAGGCATGCCCTGGAGAGTGATGCCTGTGATCTGCTCAGCGTGTGGGGAGGGGATGGAGGGTTTGGGTAATAGTGTGTTTTTTGGGCTTGAGGTTGTATTTTGTGCATGTTGGGTGCTGGCATGCCAGGACATGGAGTAGGGTGAGGGACATGGGTCTTTTGGAGGTATGGCACACTTCCCAAAACTAATTTGTTTCCTGGRGAGCCAGAGGTGTTTGTTTGTGTCTATAAACCTCTCTGCTCCTGAGAGGGGGGAGGAACATGCAAGGGAAGAGCTCGTGGTGGCCCCATATCCTGGGAGAAGGTCCTTGGCTGGTGACAGTGGCAGAACCTGGTAAAGATTACTCAAGCTGTAGATCTGTCACTGGGTTTTTCCCCTCTGAAATCCCCTTCAACTCCTTGGGTCCCCATCCATTTATTTCTACAAACCACACAGGCAATGTCACAGGGTCTGACCGAGATTGTTTTAGGGTCTTGCRCCCCAGCTGATGCATGGGGCTCACCCACCCCTTGCTGCAGCTTGGGTAGGGGGAGAGGGGTTGAAGAAGTGTGTGATACCTGCCAGGTAGCACAAGTTCAGAACAGAGAAAGGCAAAGAGAAAGATGCTGTTGTTGGTGTGGGAAGGCTCTTGTGCCCTATCCTCTGAGAAGAGAGATGCAGCCTGAGCAAGGGCAGAGATACATCAGTCTTCCTTCCCAACAGCAAACCTCAACTTTGAGTGAACTGTTTGGAACCAGATCTCCTGAGCAGCACTTGGAGCTGTCTTTACAAAGAGGACTGTTGCTAGAGACCCTGTTTTCTGTAGGAGACCAGTTCTTGCAGACATTTTCCAGTAGGTCCCAGTTTGTTCCATATGCCCTCCTCTCTCCCACTCGCTGTCTGCTGACCTTCCCTGGATGTGCTSAGTCTCACAGCCTGAGGTGTCTGTCAGGTGGGCTTTCCCTTTCTTTGCTGGCAGATTTGCAGTAGCAAACATCACTTGATGTTGACTGTCTGGTCTGCTYTGCTTCAGCAACCTCAAATCTTGATTTCTTTCCTTGCTCCCACCGCTGGTCTTGGCTGGAGGTGGGGCTGGGAAGCACCCAGTGCTCTCCAGGTGCTCTGTTCACGTGGTTTTTTTGGTAGGTCTGTCGTGATTTCACTTGATCCTCTTCCAGCAGTGATGGCACGGGGTGTGCTCAGCMCTGATCACTTGAAGGAGGTGTATTTGAAGGTTACACCCTGGTGGTAAATGAAAGGCTGATAATTCTGTGATCAGGTAGAGCCCTCCTGCCAGACAAACCCAGATCTTTTAGCTGCAGCAGGAAGGACCTAACCACCGTTCTGGGGAGTCTTATTGGCTGCTCTTTTCCAGCAGAAGGTTCCTGCTGCTTGCAGCTSCCACATCCTTGGCTTACAGGAACCTTTTGAAGGAGCTTCTGCTTCACCATGGCGTGGCCAAGTGTGGTATTGTAGCTGGTGTCCCAGGCAGATGGACCTGGATGATTTCTGGGCTCAGTCCTGTGCCTTTTTGATATAAAACAGAGGAGGGACTCCCTGGTAAGTGCTCCCAGTTTGGCCTCTGTGCCAGTGGAGTTGTGACTCTGCATGGGGAAGGGACCTGGTAGAACCTTGGCCCTGGAATGAAACCCACCTGTGGGTGTCCTGGTGAGGAAGGCTCTTTCTGGMAAGCCACGTGAGCTGAAGGGCATGGTTGCCCTTGGTGGAGTGAGTTTATTACAGTTTTGGGGAGAAGASTGTTTTGGGACTGTGTAGAACTTGCTATAAGTTGCCCTAGGGGTTCTCAGGGGTGTCTAAAACTGACTGGGATTTTTAGGGAAGGACCAAGATTACAGGAAATGAGGGATCAGAGGGCTGGGGAAGAATACATGAGGGAAAAGCAGAATAAAGCCAGCTTCCCTTCATGTGGGGATAAGGATGGGGAAGTCACAGCTAGGGTGAGGGATGGAACTTGATGTCGAGGGGTGTGGATGGCAGGAAGGTGTCTGGGCTGATGATGATGAGGTTGATGGTGGATTGGGAAGGAAAGTGGCAGCAACAGCCTGTAAGGGAGCAATTCCACAGAGTGCTGTGAAACTACCAGGGACTTTCGAGTGTGGGGTGTGTCATACCTGGAAAAGTGAGTGGTGCTTACAGCTGATAAACTATTCAACTGGCTTTTTCCATRCTCTGTGAGAGAGGGGGTGATGTGTTTGAGCAGTATGCTCAAACCCCACCCAGCCTGAGAAGCAGCAGCTGCCCACGAGCAGGTAGGTACCAGCCACAGTGAAATCATCCTTGYGTGAATGCTGCATGGGGAAAATGGGGAAAAGCTGGGAGCAGAGAGGGGAGGTGAGCCTTTTGGGTGTTAGAGGGCACTTGGAGCTGTTCTGTGGGTTTTGGGGTGTCCCGTTCTCCAGCACTGTGGCTGGTGCTGCCAGCTGTGGTGCTCATCTCCCGCTCCCTGAGCCATGCCAGAGGACATGCATTATGCATGGCCACTCAAACTCTCACCCTGTTGCTTCTGATTACAGGGAAATTACGGGTTACTGGGCCAGACTGTGCAGCCAGTGACGTCTGTGGGGCTTTGATGCCCCGAGCAGAATTCGGTCAATGATGCATTGCTAAGTGCAGGTGCTCAGCAGCAGCCTGACCTCAGCCCTGGGGCTCCTCGTTATCCCAAGCTTGGATTTCACAGGGAATTTGCAAGCTCTGAGATTTGCCTCAAATASTTTGTATGATTTTTTTTTTTTTAATTTTATTTTTTTTACAGTCTTGCAAAGCTTTGGCAAAGCATCTGGGTGCTGTTTCCCGTGACTCAGAGGGTAAATAGCAGTTGGTGTGCTCACCTGGTTTGCTTGCTAAAAATGAACGGGGAGCAGTTCAGGGGCTTGTTTCCTTCTTGTTTCCTTCTATTTCAGGCGAGTTCATCTCTGATTATGGGCTGTCAAACCTCAGAAATTCCTAGCCGCCTGTCCACTCTCTAATTTTTTTATTTTATTTTAAATGAAACAGAAAAGGAACATAGCCCTCTTTCAGTGGAAAGTCGTAAATACTCCTAGGAGCAGGTGGATTTTTCAGGGCCCCTGGTGTACAGCAGATGAGGGTGCATGTCTGAGTGGAGGTGCAAGCATGGAGAACGGCCCAATTTTTTGGCAGTGGACAGTAAGTACCAATAAGCTTTATCATGAGCACATCAAAATATTTACGTCCAGCTCCACATATTTCCCTTGGGCCATTCGTTGTGACATGTTACACTGGGAATGTCGTGAAGAGGAGGGCTGTCTTTCTCTGCTACTTTTAAGACCTACCAAACTGTAATTACAGTCATTATTTCAAGGCTGTTTCCCATTCTGTGGTAGGCAGAAGGACGGGGCTGAGCGATGGAGGCGTTGGAGTTGGTGTGGATTTGCATCCTGGCAGGGCTGTGCTCGGTGTTGGAGGAGGTGGGGAGGTGCTGGTGTGAGCCTGGGGGGAGGTGGCTCTCACAAGCACAAAGGCACACACAAGCACCACTGCACACACTTTATATCCATGTTGGAATGTAAAAGTGTGTGCCTGCCCCATGTGCTGTGGGACCATGGTGTGWCCCAGGCTGGAGCTTGCTGAGATCACCTTGGCTTGCAGGGGACTGGGATAAGATGGAGCATCTCTGCCATAGGAAAAGTCTGGGAGAACKGGGAGTGTTCAGCCTCTCTCCWGGGAGWCCCTAGAGCCCCTTCCAGTGCCTGAAGGGTCTATGTGGAAAATGGGGACAGAGTCCTCATCATCCCCTGCCACAGCAGGRGCTGTTGCAATAGGACAAGAGAGAACAGTTCTAAACTTAAAGAGGGTCTGTTTAAAGTGGGAAAAATGATGAAGGTTTTTGCAATGAGGCTGGTGAAACACTGGCACAGGTCGCCCAGGAAGGTAATGCATGCTCCATCCCTGGAAGGCCAGAYTGAATGGGGCTCTGAGCAACAAGGTCTGGTTGAAGATGTCCCTGTTCATGCAAGGGTGTTGAATTAGATGACCTTTGAATGCCCCTTCCACCTCTAACCTGTCTCTGATTCCTCCTGGATCCTGGCATCAGTCAGCTCTTACTTCCAGCTGGGAATGCTGCTGATCTCCACACCTGCTGCAGAACAGGTCACCACAGACAGGTCAGCTTGTGGGAGGAGGTAAGGTGAGGACAAATGGGGAAAAGTTGAGTTGAGGGCTGTAATTCATCCCAGGAGGTGACAGTTCCCTGGGGGGACACTGGGGTGTTTCCCTCCTTTGGCCACTGCCTGCCTGTGTGACCGCAACAGGTCACTCCAGGTTTTGTGTTTCCACTGCCTTGCTTGTGGAGCATCTCTCTCCTTTTCCAGGGCGGAAAATGTTTTTGATGTTGAAAGTGAAGCAGTAGTAGCTGGCCTAGCATGATAATATGCCCTCCTGGCAAGGTCTGTGGACCTCTCTGTAATATGGTCAGGGAATTGTAAGGATACAACATTCAGGCAATGCCCAGACCAGTRTCTGTGGTTCTTCTGATGTCTCTGTCCTTAAGGAGGGGGAGGATGTTAAGGTCTGCAGTTAAATGATCCTGACTTCCACTAATTTTCCAGACTTTTAGATAGTTGCCTCATGAAACTTGCACAAAATGCCAAATTCAAAATAACAAATGGCTTGGATTTTCCCCCTTTCCTTTCAAATACAAGGAGCCCCAAAGTTTGTTACTTTGACCTTGAAAACTTTATAGAAGGCAGTGATGGAATTGGCWTGGGTGGGACAATCACCTGGAAGGGAAGAAGTAAATGAAGGAATTTTGGGGCAGTGAAAAGGAGATGGGGAGCCTTAGAGTGCTGATCATCCGGTTAACCTAACTATAGCCAAGGAGTGCCCATCTTCATGMAAAAGGTGGTCAGACATAGGGAGGGACTGCCCAGCAAGGTGTTGGACTCCCCAWCCCTGGAGATGTCCAWGGAATGCCTGGATGTGACACTGAGTGCTCTGGTGACAATGTGGGGGTCAGGCACAGGCTAGACTGGATGGTCTGTGAGCTCTTTTCCAACCTGAATTCTTGGATTCTGTGATCCCACTGAGATGTGGTATCGTCACTGTGTACAGCGTAGCTGGTGGGAGGTGGGAATGGCTCCAGAAGGAGAGGACTTGGGCTGTGGAATTGGCAGCCAGGACAGGAGCACACAGCTCAGTCTGTTCTGCCAGGAGGCTGGAGCTCAGTGTTGTGCTGGGGCTCATGTCTGCTGATGAGCAAAGGGCAAGCCTTGGGGTCCAGCTGCTCCATGGGTGGGTTGGTGCTTCAGCACAGAACAGGCTTRGGCTAATGCAAAGTAATTCAGATCTGGGAAGGAGAGTGCTTTTATTCTCCCTTTTAAATCTTCTTTGGGTTCTTCACAATTAATTTCTGCTCAGGCTCCATGCATGACCTTGACCGAACCACTCTAGGCTGAGTTACATGAAATTGATTTTGGTGGGTACCCAAATAAAGGGCTGGAATCTCTTGTTTACCTGGTCCTCAGCTGTGAAGCCCATAAGTTAATTCCATGTGGGAGACTCAAGCACACAGGCTTGAGCATACTTACATGTTAATTGAATTCCTGAGCACTTATTTCCACCTGGGGAAGGCAGAGGCAATACTTTTCTCCCAAGCTCTAGAGGTTTATGAAGCACCTGGGAATATGGGGCTGCAACAGCATGGAGCTTTTCAGAAGAAAATAGAGGGGAATTGGCCAAGATACTGCTTGTGATTGAGGTTTGTAGAGCCAGCTGATGCCTGTGATCACAGACTACCAAGGGTGGATCTTCCAGGTCTCTGCTGCTCCAGCTCTTTTCTCGTCCATGGGTGGAGGTGGCTGGAATTTCAGGCCACAAATTCCCAGGAGACCAACTAAGCAAGTTTATTTTGCTATRGTTTTCTGCTTCTAGTCAAGGGGCCTCCTCCCTTCCCCTTCAAACCCTTCCTTTGCTCTGCGTTTCCTCCTCTGAAATCCTGTTTCCTTCTTCCCACCAGGATTCCCTCCCTACCAAGAAAATCCAAGCTGCTTATTTTAGTCTTTGAGRTAGATACAACATCTGATTGAGGGTCTGGGCACCTGCATTTCAAAATGACTGCAGTGCCTCTGTTTTTTCCAAAGAGCTACTGCCTGCAGTTACTGGCCCGGAAGAGGCTGGCATCTTGGAGAAGTGTTTTTTTCAAGGAGGTGACTCTGTGCTGGGGTTCAGAGAGTGATGAAATGCATGCTGGTGATTCCCTYCTGAGGGCTTTCCAAGCCCTTATTCCCACCGCCACGTACCCAGGGAACAGTCTGGAGCAGTACCAGCTCCCGTTTCTCCTCATTTTGCTCTCATTTAGAAGGGCACAGCTCTCATCGGTGCTGCTGAGAGCGTTGCCCCTGCGTGGTAGTGGAGGAGTAAGTCAGGGTTTTTAATCACTTATTCCAAGTGTAATTCCCAGGCTGCTCTGAGTCACGTCAGGAGCTGCAGAGCAAGGCAGCCCCATCCCTCACGCTGGCAGACGATGACATCGGTGAGGAAGAGCACTCCCAGCTCTGCCTGCTGTGCCCTGGCTCTGCACACACTGCCTGGGAAAAACAAGGGCCCTGTCTGGTAGGAAAAAGACATGCAAGGGGTAAAACACAAGCCAGAGGGTGATTTTCCATGGTGACAGTAAGTGTGGCTCTTGAAAATTGTCTCAGGGTTGTGATCGTGTTCACAGGGGTCCAAGGATGAGGGAAGAGACGAGGATCTGACTCCATGTTTCAGAAGGCTTGATTTATTATTTTATGATCTATATTATATTAGAACTATACTAAAAGAATAGAAGAAAGGATTTTATCAGAAGGATAGCTAAGAATAGAAAAAGAAAGAATGAATAACAAAGGCTTGCAGCTCGGACTCTCTGTCCAAGCCAGCTGACTGTGATTGRCYATTAATTAGAAACAACCACATGAGACCAATCMCAGATCCACCTGTTGCATTCCACAGCAGCAGATAACCATTGGTTACATTTTGTTCCTGAGGCCTCTCAGTTTCTCAGGAGGAAAACTCCTAAGRAAAGGATTTTCCATGAAAGATGTCTGCGACACAGGGCTGTGTTGCAGGTCCGAGGTGTGGTGTAGAGCTACACACGAGCACAGCAAGACATGTGGCAGTCAGAGGAGGTGGTGCATCTCAGGAGGAGGCTGTGGTTCAGGAGGCACCTTCTCCCTGCAACACAGGGTGCTTAAGCAGTGCAAAGATGTGGCTGTTGGAGGAGGAGGAAGAMGGATGCAATGGTGCCTCCCAGTGCTGCCTGGAGAAGTGGTGGATGCCCCATCCTSCAAAATATTCAAGATCAGTACAAGCAGGACTCTGAACCTGATGTACTTGAAGATGTCCCTGCCCATGGCAGGGATGTTGGACTAGATGACTTTAAAGATCCCTTCCAACCTGAAATTCTAGGATTCTGTGATTCCCAGGAGCTCTGTGTTTGCGGTAAAGCTGATTTGGGTGAAAGCCAGAGAAATATCAAGCCAGGACTGTGTATGCCCAGATATGCTCAGTGAGGAGAAGCAGTCTCCTAGGAGAAGGATGAGGTTTTTGGGAAGGAAACATCCCATCWCCCTCAGCCCAGCAGGCTGGGAGAGATTGGGTTTAACATCTCATTACTGCAGTTGCACTCAGGAGACGAGGCAGTTTTACTTTATTTTGATATTAAAGACATTCTTTAAAGAAGTGTCAGCCTATAGACTGCCACTTTCATAGTTAAAAAATTGTAGCTGCTTGCCTGGGGTGTATTTGAGAACAGCAAGGAAGAGACTGTATTAGATTAATAAGTGAAGGTTTAATTAATTGTCATTATTTGCATAATAGTGTCCTATAATTAATASGTAATGGGCAGCCTCTGAATTAATGCACAAGTGGGATCTCCAGTGATGCCATCAGACAAGGGGTTTTATTGCTGGGAAATGCAGTTTTGCTTAGGCTTTTTAGTAAATTTAGTAACTGTGAGAGCCGAAGGGTGTCTGTGGCAGTGTGTGCTGTGCCTGGAGTGGCAGGGTCTTTTAGGGACAGCACACAACTTCCCTAAATGCATCAGACCTGGAATGCAACCAGGGTTTTGTTCAAGTCTGTCGCTGGCCAGAGAAGAAGCTATTCTTGTGTTTTACTCTGTCTTCAGTAGCTTGGAAAGTGGTTTCTTGTATTGTGGCCATGGTTTTCCTCTCCTGTTTGTTCTTAAAAATCCCTCATGCTGCCATTTTGGTGCCCCTTCTTCAGCTGGTGGGTTCTTTCTGCTGGTCTACAGGCACAGGACTGGTTCCTGTCACAGATCTCTCTCTCTATTTCTATTTCTCCCTTCTTTTTTATGCTTTGATTATGACAGTGTTTGTGGTAAGTGGAATGGGATGACATGAAATGACTTAAGATACAGATCTTGGTGTAAAGCAAAGCCTGGTGTTAAATTTGGGGATGGAAAGGAGATAGAAGATGGGGAGGCAGCCTCTTCTCTGTAGATAGGTCCTGGCAGTGGGTGGGATTCCAGGCCAGGAGAATGCAGGATGCTATCAGTGTGGAAGGAAAATCCTGGAGAGTTCCTGGAGCATTCACCACATGAGAAGAGACAGGCAGAGGGATGCAGACATGGGAGAACACTGAGAAAGCAATGGGGCATAGATCCAGCATAGCTGTTTCTTAATTTTCCTGTCAAACCACCCTAGACCTGTCCCACCTTAATTTTAAAATRTATTTTGTCCCTTGTCAGCCTAGTGATTAGAGCAGGCTTCCCTACATCCTAATATGCACTTAGACATTGGCATGGGCTTCCCACAGAAGCTGTGGCTGCTCCTYGATCCCTGGAAGTGCCCAAGGTCAGGTTGGACAGGGCTTGGAACAGCCTGGGACAGTGGAAGGTGTCCCTGCCCATGGCATGAGGTGGAATGGATGAGCTTTAAGGTCCCAACTTTAATGGTTTCCAACCCAAACCATTCTGTGATGTTATTTCCTGCAGTGATAATCCTGCTGCTTTCAGAGAGATGGGTGTGGACGTGGCTTTGGCTCTGTGTTGGAATTTGCACCTGCTTGTACCAGCAGAGAGCTGAGAYGTTAGAGCTGATTTAATTTTCTTTCAGTTAATCCACCCCCTATCCTCAAATGAAAACTTCAGTTATATACCCAGGGAGTTTTTCCTCTCATTTTCCACTGAACTCTTGTGAGATGCCACGATCTTTGAGTGATGGTTATAGTCTCTGTCAGAGGAGAAGCATCATGCTGACAGACAGCAGGTATTTTGGAAATAAATGACTAAAAAAAAAAGGAAAGACCAGGCTGTGGAAGTAAAGAATGTGTATTTTTGTTGCTTCTGTGGTTGCGAACAATCTCTCCTCACCAAAGGCAGCTCTTCAAGAGAGGAAGCACAATTTGGCTAAAATTGCTTGAATGAGGTCATAAAATTATACTCCRTGAATGGTCCTGTTATTCACAAGGGACAGTTGTTTGGATGGAAATTGCTGAAGACCTTTCACTGGTACAGTGGGGAAAAGAGAGAGATTTCATGAGCCTCCCAGAATTTAGCTGCTGAGGGGATTAATACTGATGTAACAGCCAAATACTCTGTTAGAGACCATTTGTACTCTACTGTACTCCAGGGGCTGCGGCTCCGTGCATGTGGTCTTGAGCAGAGCTCATCAGATACTGCTTGAGAGAAAGTACATTTGTGTCATTCCTTRAATGTCAAAACATCTATCCAGCACCCCTTTTCCAGAGCCTGGAGCTCCTCCTTGCCGTTGCTCCGTGACGTGAGYCACTGCTCATGCACGGGGTGTTTCTGGATGTGGGATTGGTGGGAGAAATCCCCTGGTGAAGTGGGATGCAGGGGATACTCCACTCACCTGGAATGACAGAGAACTTCTACATGAGCAGAGTAGTTACTGGAATTATCTGCTGTGCCAATCAGCAGGGCCAGGGCTTTTTGTTTGCAGAGAAGAGCCAAGGAACCTTCAGTGCATCTTGCTTGGAAGAGTGCRTGTGTGTCAAGCCTTGGATGTGCCACCTCAGTGCATTGTACTAGCACAGTCAAGTGCAAACACACCTGGCATGCTTAAGAGGATTTCCTTCATGAGCTTGGTTTTCAGCTGGAGGGTTCAGGTTGATGAAAAGCTCAGATCTATTTAAAAAAAAAAAAGCTCAGAATTTAAACCAATARGTTTTTAGTTTAGGCGTCCAGAGGAAAGGATCAGCCTCCTTAGGAATAATAAACTGGCAGAAGGCAGGTTCACATTAGATATTGGAAAGGAATTCTTGGCTGTGAGGGTGGGGAAACTCTGGCACAGGGTTACCAGAACAGCTGTGGCTGCCCCTGGATCTCTGAAAGTGTCCAAGGCCAGGCTGGATGGGGCTTGGAGCAACCTGGGACAGTGGAAGGTGTCCCTGCCCATGGCAGGGGACGGAACTGGATGAGCTTTAAGGTCCCCTCCAAGACAAATCATTTTAGGATTCCCAGAAGCCCTGTATTTCTCATAAGATTGCTTTTTAATTTTTTTTGTAGTTCAGCAAATGAAGAGCCAACTTCATTTAATAAGGGATGTTGGCTGAGCTTCAGGGCATGGATTAAATACAGCACTGTGTGGGGAATGGAGAAAAGGCTGAATTTGAAGAGGCTGGTTCTTCTGTCCCTAACCTCAAAAAAAAAAAGCAAGAGGTAAAAGAACCCAGAGAAAGGACAACAGGAGAGAAAAGCAAAATATAGATCTTTCTGTTTTCTTTTTTGCCTTTTTTTTCCTATTGCATTAGTTCTTTTTGCTGCAGGTGTCTTACAAAAGCAATGTTTTGTCATCTTCTGTATTTCATACCTCCTGTGTCCGTGCCAGGATACCTGCTTTTATATGGTGGACAATGGGAGTGCAGCTGGCACTGAGCCGAAGCCTGAGCTGTTCTGCACCTCATGTGGATTTGAGTTCAAAGAAATAGTTTGACTCACTCAAGGAGTGAATCAGAAGAAGGAACTCGAGCCTCTAGCCTACAAGCACCGTGCTGTGCAAGCAAGGTGTATAAACATGTAAGTTTTTCTTAAGTGTGCAGTTCAGTGCAAAGCTTGTGTTGGAGCAGAGTTGGGATTTCAGACCCACCATAGCCTTCCTCAGGAGAGTGCAAGGATATTTAGGTTTAAACCTGATTATAGACATCCAGGAGAGTGGAGGTTCGTTGTCTGTCCCATTCGCAGATCTGTCTTTGATGCTAAGTGCATTCAATATGAGTAAACTGCAGTGTTGAAAAGTAAAAGCAGGGAAAGGCATCCCCCCGGGGTCTCCACAGCAGATCCTATATTCAGATTTCTTGCTGTTGGAAAAAGTTGGTTCCTTTCTGGTGGTGGCTGGRGGCAGGTTCTCCTGGCCTGGAGTGGCTTTGGTCGCTCAGTCACCCAGCGAGGTCACACCAGCACGGTGATGGATTTGGGCCTAGCGGTGCAAGTTTCCCTTGGCCATTGCCTGTCCAAGCTGGATTGGGACCTCTGAGTGTGACCAGGGGGAATGGTTTTAGTTTTAAACTGAAAGAGGAGAGATTTAGAATAGGTATTGGGAAGGAATTCTTGGCTGGGAGGATGGTGAGGCCCTGGTACWGGTTTCCCAGAGAAGCTGTGGCTGCTCCATCCCTGGAAGGGTTCAAGGCCATCTGGGTGAGGCCTGGAGCAATGTGGTATAGTGGATATCTTTCCCATGGTGTTGGCATTGGAACAAAATGATCTTTAAGGACCCTTTCCACCCAAGCCCTTGTGTGATTCTGTGTGACATCTTCTGGAAACACAGCTGTGGAACAGCTCCACCAGGTTGGACAGCCCAGGTTCCTGCTCTGGGGTCCCTACTGAGTGCCACCAGCAGCCTCTTGGAAAGCCACAAGGGGTGTGACCACTCTGGTGTCCCCAGAAGTCTTCACCAAGGCCTCAGGCTGATGGATGTGCTTATCTGCATGAGTATTACTCATCTGAGGAGGGGCTGTGAGACGATACCCTTGGTTGTCATTGCTGGCTGGTTTTGTCATGCCTGCAAAGCCTTGCAAATCACTCGAGGCATGACATGGTCGTCTGTGTATGAGAGGTGAGATCTACTCAGAAATTGTTTTTATTATGTGTTGGTGATAGCAGATAAATAATGTTCCTTCTGGCTTGTGCACGGGGGGATGGTTTTCTCCAGTGCCTTCAAATGAGGTGATTAATATCAACCATTAATCCMCATGAATGACAGCAGTATATTAGGAGAAAAACACATGTTAAAATAATYTGAGAGGCTGTTGTTGGGTCATAGGCTAACTCATTCTCTTCATATATGATATTTTCATAAGGTGTAAATATTTCTGGGCTTGAGATGTTGGCCAGAGATCAAGTTTTGGGTATCAGCGTCACTGTCTGGACCAAAACTGAACTGAACTTCCAGAGTAATTTAATTAAAGTAGATTTAGACTGGATGTTAGAAAGAAATTTCATAATGTGAGGGTGGGCAGGCCCTGGCCCAGGGTGCCCAGAGCAGCTGTGGCTGCCCCTGGATCCCTGGCAGTGTCCCAGGCCAGGCTGGATGGGGCTTGGAGCAGCCTGGGACAGTGGAAGGGGTCCCTGCCCATAGCAAGGTGTGGGATGGGATGAGTTTTAAGGCTTATTCCAATCTAAACCATTCTGGGATTCTGTGAATTCAAAAGTTGGATTTCAGAAAGCCTGGACTATTCATAAGCTTAAATTGAATTTGGCAACTGGATATGTTGAAAATCCCCAGGGGAAGCTAATTTATTTTTAATGTCCAGGCATTTCAAGTGAAATGTCAGAATGAAATGTGTCATTTTGGAAATGCCAAAACATTTTCTTTTTGACAGCTTCTCAATGAAGCTTTTCAACTTTTTGTTTGGGAATTACAGTTAACAGTTAGAAGGAGGAAAGATTAAACAAGTCTTGGTAGTAGTGGACTAAGTAATTTAGTTTTGATTCAAACAAAATTTGGAGGGGTGGCAAGCTTTTGTTCTTTTTCTGTGTCGACGAACCTCTTTCACTTCCCCCAGATCTGTTTCTCATTGATTGAAGATATTTTCCTCCTACTTTTTATACAAGAAGGACAAGTCATTAGATWAAAAAAAAWAATTAAAAAAAAAATTCACCTCTTCCAGCTCCTGGAACGCTCTGGTTTGGAATTTGTGAAAATGACTGAGGGAAAACTCATGCAGGAAYAAACAGCCCGTTATGTGTTGTGATCCTAAATTCAGAATTTAATGGCAGGGCTGTRGGGCTGCCCATGGTGCCTAGGGCAGCATCTCAGCCCTTGCTGGCCATCCTGGACTTCACAGTAAAGCAGGTGAGGCTGTGGTGAATCCACTGACAGGAGTTACTGAGGCATCATTCCAGGGCTAGAGGAGACACCTTGGGAGCTGGCACCACAGCTTAGGGAGCATTGTCATGACTGAGCCCCCCAGCATAGTGAGGTGGTGGATTCCCCATCCCTGGCAGTGCCCAAGGCCAGGCTGGATGGGGCTTGGAGCAGCCTGGGGTAGTGAAAGGTGTCCMTGYCCATGGCAGGGGGTGGCACTGCCTGGTCCCTTCCAACCCAAACCATGCTATGATTTTACTATCTTGGGCTGCTGTGCTGCCTATTCTCTCTCAGTGCCATCTTCTCACCCTCCTAAAAGCAAAGTCTGTGATTTTTTCAGGTCAGTGGCCGTTTTTACTTTGGAGGGTAAGCTCCACAGACATCTGGGTGATGCAAGATGTTTTCCTTTGTAGGGCTCGTTACCACGCGTCTGGAGGTGGAGTGACATCATTCTCACGCTGGGGTCTGCAGTGAGCCATTGATCTTGATGTRCCCTCTTTGCAGGCAGTAATGTGTGTTCTTTCCTTAGCATTTTGGGCAGGAGATGCATCATGCTGCCTGCTGGAGCCCAGGGAGGAGCATCATCAAAATGAAGGATGCCAGAGGCTTAATTGGTCTTTGAGGATCAGCCCCCAGCTCGTTTTTGTCTTCAGCTCCTTTCCACTGTAGTCGTTCCCCTGGGTCTGAAGAATTGGTATGAAAAAAGAGTTTCCCATCGCAGTGAGTCTCAACTAATTTTATTCTGTGTTCTGGAGGAAACTGTGCAATATTCAATAGGCAAGAAACAGAAGAAATTGGGGAAAAAAAGAAGTCACAGGGTTATCCAGAAATTACTCTGAAAAAGCTGCTGATTTTTCAGACCAGAGCATGAAGTCCTTTGCACCTTGCTCCCCTGTTTGAGCCATCCCTTGGCAGTCTGGGGGCTGTAATTCTCTGCTGTGTTATMGTCTGCTCCCACGAGGCAGAGGGCAGCCCTGTCCTGCCCAAACACTGTCAGGCTTTCTGCCGGGGCAGCGCCACCAGAGGAGCCGAGGACACTGGAGGTCAGGCTTGGAGACGCTGACTTCCTTCACCCTAATTAACAGGCTAAGCTTCCAAATGCAGCCCAAAAGCGAGTGTGTGKTGGTGGGGGAGGCAGAGAGAGCTGGGACGTGTGGAGGGGTGAGTGATCCCTCTGGAATTGCCGGAGAATTCCCGTGCCCACTGGCGACTGGGAGCTGTCAACGCCGCGGCGGGCGAGATGGAGGTCGCAAACCTCTGGAGAAACATTTTGCACAGTGTGGGGATCCAGTAGCTGTCATCCACATCCGAGGTTTGGGAAGAGCTGTGTGCAGGGGGATGGCAGCAGCCTCGTAGCTTTTGTTTCTTTAATTGCTAACAGCAAGGCACTGCTGTTCTCTGGAGGAGAGGGGAGATGCTCGGGTTTACATTTCTCTTCTCCYGTTACTTTTACCTGGCTTGCTTCAGCCTCTGCTGCTGAGCTCTGAAGGATTTTCATGCTGTTAAAATAGAATTAGCCAGCACCAAAGCAAGGGATTTTTTTTTTTATAAAGCTTATTTAACTGCGAGACAGCAATAGGGAAATGTCACCAAACATTTGTTTGGTTCTGCCGTCAGGTTGGTGTAGCAGGGCTTTCAGATGGTTGCCCATATGTGGGGAAAACACATTTTCTCTTACTCATACTGCAAGCAGCTGTGTCTGGAAAAGGCAACCTGCAGCTCTCTTTGCTACAGGGTGCAAGGCAAAATTCATTTTCTGTGGCAGTGGCAAACTTTGGATGGGCTCTAGAAGTGTTTTGGGTAGCTGATGGTGTAAAAGTATTCCTGCTCTGCATGGTGGCTGTTGCTTTGCTTTAGCTGCTGTGGCCCTAATGCTAAAACAAGGCTGAACTGTCACCCTTGGGCTGTTTYGTGCAGGTCCCTCCTGCACCAGGGCTTGCAACTGTGTTGGTGGACATGTCCCCACTTTGCACAGGGTGGGGAGAGATATCACAGAACCCTCAAATGATTTAGATTGGAAAGGATCCAAAGCTTAAAGCCCATCTTGTCCCATCTCCTACCATGAGCAGGGACACCTTCCACTGTCCCAGGCTGCTCCAAGCCCCATCCAGCCTGGCCYTGGGCACTGCCAGGGATCCAGGGGCAGCCACAGCTGCTCTGGGCACCCTGGGCCAGGGCCTGCCCACCCTCCCAGCCAGCAATTCCTAATTSCCAAGAGCCCAAAATCTGTGCCTGCCCTCTGGCAGTGGGAGCCATTGCCTGGCTGCTGTCCCTGCATGCCTTGTCCCCAGTGCCTGGGCAGCTCTCCTGGAGCCCCTGCAGGCCCTGGCAGGGGCTCTGAGGTGTCCCTGGAGCTTCTCTGGTGCAGCTGAACAGCCCCAGCTGTGCCAGGCTGGCTCCAGAGCAGAGGGGCTCCAGCCCTGGCAGCAKCTCCGGGGCCTCCTCTGGACTCATTCCTGCAGCTCCAGGTCTTTCCAGGGCTGGGGACCCCAGAGCTGCGTGTGGGACTCCAGATGGGGTTGTACCAGAGCAGGGGGACAAGTYCTCTCCCTTGACCTGCTGGCAATATCTCTTCAGATATCCTCTGCTACAGTGGGTTGACCCTGGCTGGATTTCAGGCACCCATCAAAGCAGCTCTCTCACTCCCCTCCACAGCTGGACCGAGCAGAGAAAATATAATGAAGAATTCATGAGTTGGGGTAAGACCCGTGAGAGATCCCTCGCCAAACACCATTGTGGGCAAAACAGATTCAGCATGGGAATTTTATTTGAATTGATTAACAACAAAATCAGAGCARGATAATGAGAAGTAAAAACAGAACTTAAAACACTTTCCTTCCACACCTCCCTCCTCTCCAGTGGCACAAGGAGACAGACAACGAGGGTTATGGTCAGTTCATCACATGGTGGTGCTGGCACTGCTCAGGGAGAGGAGTTGGAGTCCTTCCCTGCCCCAGCATGTCCTTCCCTCTCCATGAGCTTTCAGTGGGGTCACAGCCTCTCTCAGGCAYCCCCTGCTCTGGCGTGGGCTCCTCCAGGGGCTGCAGGTGCATCTCTGCAGCCCTGATGCCCTCCTTGGGCTGTAGGGGAATCTCAGCTCTGGCACCTGGAGCAGCTCCTGCCCCTCCTTCTCCACTGCCCTTTGTGTCTGCAGAGTTGTTCCTCTCACTTGTTCTCACCCTGCTCTTCTGAGCTCACAATTAAAACTGGGCAACAACTTTTTTCTTTTTAATCTGTTATCACAGAGGAATCACAATCATTCCTTATGGGCYTGGCCTTGGGGTCTGTCCTGGAGCTGGCTGGTGTTGGCTGTGCTGGACATGGGGGAAGCTTCTGGCAGCTTCTCACGGAAGCCAGCCCTGCAACTAAAAAAGCCTGGCCATGCAAAGCCAATAAATCTGGTAAAGAGCATTTTCCATGCACACACCTACAGGTGTGAAGCCCTCATGGACTCTGAGATCTCCCATCCATCAGCTTGTGCACTGAGCAGTGTCTTCAGGATGGTTGGGGCTTGCTCTTGCAACCTGTGCCACAGTTATCCTTCTCCAAACCAAGCAGGATCTGTGCCAAAGGAGCACGTGCTTGTCTGGTGAAGGAAAAAAAAAAATGAACCCACCCTAGAGCCTATTTATGGTGCCTGTCATTTATTTTTTTTCTTTATACAGTGCAAATGGTGAGTGCCTGTGTGGCAATACAAAGCAGGAAGGGAAATGCTGCTAAGTGCTGATTACATCTTCATGTGGGCACAGCAAGGGTTCACTCCCTGGATCTGGGGAGAATGGTGTTTTTGTGATTCTGTAAATGGCTGCACTCAAAAGTGGTAATTTGAATTTATCTAGTCTCTAATATATATGTTATATATATATATATATTTTATATATATATATATTTATTAGCCTGGATAGATCCAGTGGTGAGGCTTTGGCTCACCCACCCCACAACCCCTTGTTAGCAGGATGCTTCTGTTATCTTTTCAGATGAAAGGTGCCCCAGAAATGTAAACCRCCGATGAGCTGTGCTCCTTTTAATGTAAAATAGTAATAATAAATACTGTCCTGCTGTTCCCCTCATTCCTTGTCCTCACAAAGCACTCCATAAATTGCACTCCAGCCTCTTGCATTCCAGCTGCTGTGCGTACCGAGGCGCAGCCGTGCGTGGGAATAAAAGAAATACTACCTTTGGGGTCACTGCTGATGTTACCCACAGGTTAATGCGAGTGGTTTGTATTTCCCTTCACTCCCCCTTAATCCAGTCTCTGATCCACGTTGATCTGGAGGCTGAGTTCAGCCTGCAGCAGTTTATGCCTTTATCTCAGTTGAGTCGTAATGCCAGCTGGCACAGTGGCTGTCTCACATCCCTCTGGCCTGGGCAGAGTCAGTGACCTGGTCTCTGCTCACCAGGCAGTAAACTGAGGCTCAGTGGAATCCTGGGTGTTCACCTGTCCTAAAAATGGGACAGGATTGTGTTTTTGACGGCCTTGCCTTGGTGCCTCTCCTTATGGATTTGAAACAGCCACCTGGCACCAAGTGATGCTCAGGTTTCCCTTTGGCAGGCACTGCTCCCCTCCTCCTGGGTCTTTGCTTGTGGAGGAGAGTCTCAGCCATCCCTGTATCATGTTTTCCTTCTGTCAGCCTCACCTCCTTCCCATCCAGTATCCACTCAAAGGGTGAGTGTTTTGGAAGGAGGGATGAGTGTGCCTGAGCTCTGCAATGTCTCCATGGGGACCTCTTGGCTCCTCAGAGGATTCTCTAGCTCCTTGCTTGTCCTTCCTTCCTCATCCTCATGCTTTTGGCCCAGGAGTGAGCATCAGCCAGTAAGTCAGATGCTGTCCCAGCCCACGCGCAACAGTTGAAATTCCCCAAGTGAAATTAATTTTTTAATTCCGTTAGACATCCGAAACTCTTTCCTAGCACTGAACCAAATTAATATCTTGGAATAATAAAATGGTTTGGTTTGTGAAGGCCATCTAGTCTGTTGTAATGGGCAGGAACATRTTCCATTAGACAAGGATGCTCAGAGCCCCATCCCGCCCRGACCTGAACGTTTCCAGKGATGGGACAGCCACCTTCTTTGGGGTCTTCTCTGTCCTCCAAAACTGGAAGGCTTCAGATTTACTTGATGCCTAGCTACAAACTGGCCTCCACACTCATCTGCTGGGGCTCGGGCATATCCAAATTACCCGAATTCAGACTGGGCTCCCGTGATCTGGCCGCAGCCTGGGGGGCGATAACCTCCATCACAAAGGTCCAATCCAGCAGCCTGGGTTATTTTAAAGCAGGTAAGTGGACGAGCCCACTGAGATAAATGCTCAGGTAATCACACAGGTCCAAACTGTGAAACTACCTTATGTCATCAAAGCAATTTGAAAATCAATTTGATGTCTGGAAGGGAGGCAGACACGTCGGGTCCCTTCGGCGTTCATTAGCATTCAGGTGGCAGCGCTCTGCCAAAGCTGCTTTTTCTGGGAAAGCTATTGAAAAAAAAAATTAAAGGAGAGGGAAAAATTAAAATTAGGCATTAACCATAATTTCCTCTCATTAAAGGTAACAACAGCCCCAGCACCAGTCTGGAATGGGGCTGGTTGATGGGTTTTCAAGACGAGGAAACAGAGTGCACACCACAGAAGTGAAGTGATGATCAAATAAGAAAGCAAATGAGGCTCCCCCCTCGTTTTTAACAAAGGCAGGAGCGGGGCCAGTGGCAGAGTGGTTTAACTGAGCAGTTAGAAAATTGGAGGTCAAAGCCTGACATGGCTATTGATGAATTGAGGGTGTTGGAAGAAGAGTAGCAGACATCACGAGTGGGCTGTAGGGACTGAAACATGAAGCAAGATTAAAAGAAGTTAAGTACCTGGAGGTGGTGTGGCTGTGCAGCAGCGAGGTGAACCATAATTACAGTCACCACATGCTGCAGACTGGAGAGAGACCAAGGGAGAGAGGATCAGAGTGGGGTAAGGCAGAGGAAGGGGGGGAAGATTCAGGGTTTTGAATCTCTTTGTTCCAGATGTGTTTGGGCAGGTTGTGTGGTGCAACACCTGCTGGTCACCTCTCTTTTGCCATCTCCTCCTGACTTTATTCTAGTCCATGCCCTGATGTTTCCCATGCAGCCTCAGGTCATTAATGAAGGGCTGGATTGTGCTCTGCWGGCTGAGGATGAGACTGGGGCAACCTGCTGTAAAGCATCCTCATGGACATGGGGTTCAGTGCTTGAAGGAGCAAATCCTTTGAAGTTCTGGCCTGGTGATTCATACCAYGTGGGACGTACTGGGCAGGGTGCTGGGATGGAGCTGGCTTAGGGCTGGTAGCAGCTCTCAGGAGGGGGTTCCTGCCTGGTACTGTCAGGTGTCAGGCTCCCATTGCAGCTTTCCATGCAGTGGTGTCACTTAGTTGCTCTCACTTGATGAGGTCCCTTGTTTTCATGCAGACTTTATGAGCTTCATATATTCCTATCATCATGCCTCCCTTTGAAACTAGAGTGGAGATGATGCCCTGGGCAGGTGATGTACTGAAAATTGTAGGTGCAGAGACTTGCATGCATTTTTTTTATTAAGCTCTCTGGTTTACAAAGGCAAGATCTAAATGAACCCTTAACGACTGTGACTGCAAAATTATCTCCATGAATCCAAGCGTAGCAGCACCTCCCTGAGTCTGCAGGTAGCCTSAGACAGTAAAATAATGGGTGAGCACTTCTGCCTCTTACCAGATGCTTCAGGGAGCTCAGCTTGGTGACTTTGCCTTGATTGGTCTTGATTAACTTTTCCCCTGATGATTATTTTGGTGCCTTAAGTGACAAAGGGAATGGACTAAGGGGTGGCATGGGGGTTGTTACATTTCAGGTTCCTTCCAACCCAGACAATTCTCTGTTTCTATGATTCTAAGTCTCCCAGAGCCTGCTAGCACCATACTTTTCCATGTTTGCACTGATTGCATGATCAATTAATTGATTGAAGCCATGTTTGCATGTAACATTTTTCATCTGGCTTCTCAAGAAAACAAATCTGAGACCTGGTTCTTTCTCTGTCCCATCAGTAATTCTTGAATCGTGAAGTGGGTAAGGGTCAGGTTTGTCGGAGGACTAGGAATCATTCCAAGTGCCTAGATWTCTTCAGAATAAATATCTTGCCAGAGACCCTAATGACTCGAGTGAGGAAACATCTGCAGTGATATGAGACACGCCAGTGATGGCAGAGCCACGCCACGCGGTTGCCACCCAGCTGCAGATGGGTGGATGCTTTTAAACAAATTAATCCTGAGGGTGCCTGCAATCTCTATGCAGCCAGACACTCCTGGGATAAATCCTGGACCTAATTCCGAGCTGTCTGGCATCTCATGTAGTCATCCAGCTTCCGCAGAGCAGGGACAGGGAGCAGCCTCCCTGGTGTTTGACTGCGAGGCACTGAGGGACTGGACCTTTTGCTTGTGTCTGAGAGGGCAGACGRGAGTCTTGGAGCCAATTAAAAAGCACAGCAACTTGTGAGTTTGTTAGACATGACTAAGGGCTGCTTGGGTTAATGGAAAAGTTGAGCAGAGCTTAATTGTTCCTGCATAAAGAGCACATGGAGGAGCACGGAGGGGATGTGTATGAGGTGTAGCTTTGTAGGGTGGGGGGGAGTAGATAAGCCAGCGTCGCTTTAGGAAAAATACAAAACCAGGACTCAGAAGCTTTTATTGTGAGGGCTGTTGGTGCCAGAGCAGCTGCAGCAGGGAGCTGGCCTGGGATGCTGTGGTTGAAATATTTCTTCTTTTTTAACACATTTGCTTTATGTGGAGGGATTTTGTGCCAAATGAGATACCCTGTGCTGGTGACAGTCTTGCTGTGTGCCGTGTGGCTGGCACRGAGCCCATGTGTGAGTGCTGGTGGGTGGGAGTTTGTCTGTGTGCCCGCAGACCCCTGAGTGCTGCAGGACACGTGGGCTGAGCCACAGGTCCCCAGGGCTGCCATGGAACTCGGGCAGTGGCACAGAGAGGGTCTCTACAGTGGTTTCCCAATGTCTTCTCCAGCCATCCCAGAATCCTGCAATAGTTTGTGCTGGAAGGGATCTTAAGGATTACTYAGTTCACCATGTCCTTCCACTAGACCAGGTTGCAGTGACAGAGCCCAAGGGTGGAAGGTAAGGAGTGGGCAGGTTTCAGATCTCTCAGCAAAGCCTCTTCCCTCCYCCCCAGCCACTCCATCCCATGAAAAGATGTGTTTGTGCCTCCTACTTTACTGTTACCTAAACCCCTGGTCTCCACGGCCAGCCCCACCTTTTTGCTTGCACATCACTTGCTGATTTGTTTTGCAGCTATTTGGGAGGSTGAGAGAAGAGGCAAAGAAGAGAGAAGGGGTTGGGAAAGGCATCACAGTTGTTGGAGTGAGTGGTCAGATCCCTGCTGTTGCCCTGAGGGGAGACAGGGACACCAGGMTGAGCGTGGGGAGCCCCAGCCAGCATCCACATCCCTCCATCACAGCTGTGAGGAGTCAAGGAGGGTTTAGTAAGTGTTGCATCAGCACAGAAAAACATACTTGATGCAGAAACATCATGAGGTGAAATAAAAATTTTATACGTCTTTTCTTTTTCTCTCTCCCTCTTTTACGCCTCAGCAGCACACACTGAAGTTGTCTGGGTGGATCTGGTCTCTGCACTCGGGTCATTTTATGACTGTTCTTGCTGTTTTCATGGGAGTCAAGTGATTTATGTGCATCTTTGCAGATCTGGGCCTTTAGCTAATATCGAAGTGCACACCCACGCATGCCACTATGGCAACATCTAATAACCCCAGTGTAGAAAAATATTTCCTTTTCATTGTAGCAGTTAAGCTGGAATTTCTGAGAGGACTGATGGCATGAGGTGTCGAACTCCCACCCAGGTAAATAAGAGTTGAGCATGTTATTCTTTCCAATTCCCTTTTTGACGAACTCCTTGGAGCGTGTCTCTGCTGATGGTGGATTGTGTGGGGAGAGGAGGCAGCTGGAGCCTGGGTGGCTTCCTCACAGCCATTCCTCCTGGTACTTTGGAGCATTTAGGCACCATCCCAGAGCTCGTGTGCTGGGAAGAGCCATCTTGCCAGTGCTGTGCAGAGCAAGGTGGTGCTGGATGAGGRGGGTGCTGAGATCTGTCCCCAGCTTTCCTCCACAACTGACTCACCCCAGTGTGACTGCAGGACTTGAGCTCTATTTTGGCAGCTCTGGTTCCTAACCCTGCTGCCTTCAAGGGCTACATCCTCCCTGGAAGAGGTTTGCAGTGTGGTGATGATGGTGAGATCCCTTCTGGTCCTAGGCTGGGCTCCTGGTCCTCAGCAGTCAGGGGCCAAATGCTCAGTGTGCTCCAACAGTGCTGGTTTGGTACCAGGATTTAGGATCTAGCAGAAGCATTTGGCCCCAAAATGTTTCCCCCCCCGGGGTCACACTGAGGGATGTTATGTGTGAATASCTGGGGGAGATCCCTGAAGGTGTTTTGAAGCCCAGGGGAAAGAGGGGAGGAATWAAACAAAAATAAGAGAGTGTTTGTCCCCCCCATAGCCAGCAAAATGGGATTAATGAAATTCTGCAGAGGGCAGAGGGAGGGCAAGGACTCAGTCAGCAAAAATGGATCTGGATGGCTGTAACATAAATAGGGAGGGGGTGGAGGAAGCTGGAGACACTGCCCTGCAGAATTAGCTGGACACTGACTGTATTTGAAGCCCCTTCCAGCCTCAAAGGCCCTCATTCAGTGCCCACTTTGTTTCAACAATTAGAAGGAGGAAAGAGCATCTGTCATGCAAATTGTATGGTAGGACAGATGCCCAGTGTGAGGTCCTGCACTGGCAACCAGTGGTTCAAAACAAACAAACAAAAAATGTCCTTTTCAGTCAAGAGATCTGCTGTTGGGCTGTCTCCAAATGCCTGTACATTGACAGAGTAAGGTTTTTTCCTCAGGGTGTCCTTCCAGAGCTGGGCTGTGCAGTGAGAAAAGCTGCTCTGCTGTGTGCATCAYGAGTTAATTACCAATTTCTAATCACATCTGGTGTGGCTGCCTCACAGGCCATGTCCTGTCTGTCACTGTGACGTGGTGGAACCTGGTGAAAAAGCTCATTGTTCTGGGTTCTCCAGAGCAGCCTTGGCTGCCTCATCCCTGGAAGTGTCCAAGGCCGGGTTGGATGGGGCTTGGAGCAACCTGGGATAGTGGAAGATGTCCYTGCCTATGGAARGGGATTGGACAGGATCATCCTTAAGGTCCCTCCCAACCCAAATCATTCCATGATTTTCTGTTAAGGAACTCCTGCAAACAGTTCTGGAGTGCTTTGGAGGAGAGTCATGGAACAGTTTGGGTTGGAGGGAATCTTCCAGACCATCTAGTTGCAACTCCCCTGTCATGGGCAGGGACATCTTCAACAACATCAGGTTGCTCAAATGCCCATCCAGCCTGGCTTTGAGWGTTCCCAGGGTGGGATGTGAACCATTTCTCTGGGCAGCTTGTTCCTGAGGATGGGTTGGGCAGCAGAATTCCAAAGGCTGATCTGATGCCCTTAAGTCCATGATGATGCTTCTCCTGTGCCACTGGATAAATGTCAGCTCCTGTTACAGAGTGCAGCAGGAGAAAAGATCCCAGATGGCCTCTCAGTTTGAAATGTCAGATGGATAGGAAAAATGGCTTTTCACTCCTACCTACTCACCTCATGTAGGGATTGGTGCAGCTGGGGGCAAAGCCACAACAGCATCTTGCCTTTATTCAGGGGCACCTCCCTGTCCCTCAGTGAGAAGGGTGGGAAGGACGGCAGCTCCTGCTCACAGAGTGCCTGAGGATAAATATTTTCCAAATTTTCTTAAGGTACATGATAAAAACAGGCTCTGGGGTCAATACTGCTGAAGCATCAGTGACAGGGAGCACTGCTGGAAGTGGAGGCAGGACTTCATGGGAGAGCATGAGCTTGGTGGATGCTTTCATATTTTAGTCCAAGGCAAGTCCCAGTGGTGGCTCCCATTTGGAGCATGTGGAGACCCTCATGGCTGTGGGTTATCCTCCTCCCAGAGTTTAGGATTGCAGGGGGGAACAACCCTTCTGATGGAATAAAGGGAARATGAGGAGATGACTCTCCAAACCAGCTCTGTAGGCACTTGCTTGGGAAGCAAATGACTGATTTCTCCTCTTGAGGGTTTTCAGATGCTCCTCTGCATTCAGCTTTGCTGGGCAGTTTACAGGAAAATGCTGAGAAAGACGAAATTTCCTATTCAGCCCTCTCATTTCAGTCCCTGAAGCTCGAGGAAGGCTCCCTGGCAGGTCAGTGGCAGCTCCTGCAGTAGCGTGATGGGCTCATTTCCCTTTCCCCCAGCACACAGCCCCGTCTCCAGGCCCTGCTGTCACGGTGCAGCTGTGCCAGTGGCAAAGTGCAGATGCTCATTTTTTATTTTTATTTTTTTTAACGAGCTGGCCGAGCCTTGTGCCGTCCCCCAGCCTTGGCAGAGGAGGCTGCAGCTCCACGCACGGCATCTGCCGGGTTGCCCGGGGGGCTGGCAGGCTATGAAAGGGAGCTGCGGGGCCAGGCGGGACTGGATGTGGCCTCGGCAGGGCTTGGGAGCAGATCCCGGCTTTTTTTCCCTTCTTCCCCCGTGTCTGTTTGTGTTGGATGTCCCGGCAAATCGTGCCCTCTGCAGATGGGCTTTGACCTTGGCTGCCACCCAGGCTTGCTCCGCTGGGGCAGGTAGAGATGGGATGGGCTCGCAGCCTTTGCTCGGCCCGTGGAGCATTTTCTAAATATGAGGTCTGATTTATGCCTGGTAACTACCTTTTTCCACTGTAAGGAAAAAAAAAAAAAAAAATTGGTAATTTATTTTCCCAGGGTTGTGGGAAACTGCACTTATTTGAGCTTGAGGTAACTTCAGCTGAGCTTGTTGAAATCTCTGATACATCCCAAGGCTCCTGAGTTCAGAAAATAAAAATAAAACAGGGATAACAATCCCAGTGTGCCCCATGAAAGACAGAATGGGGCAAATAGCAGGAGTTTGGGGAGTTTTTTATCTTGTACATGGRTGTGCTGGATGGAAAATAAATGCACTACAACTTTAAGGCTTTGCCTGCAGCTAAATATAAGGGTGTGCTGGCTCCACCCTGCTGCTCTGTTAGGGATACAGGCATTTATTTTTCTGGGGTGGGTTTTTGCTTTATTTTTTTTYCCTTCTCTTTTATTTTTTTTATTTTTTCGGGTGAATCTCCACCATGAAATAACCGACAGTTTAAGCGAGTGGTCCTGGAGCGTGCAGGAGAGGTCCCTCCTAACACCCTCCCCATGGAAAGTTAAGGGATTGGGACTTGACCAAATTTCAACTTTCATGTAAGTGCTGCGTGCTGTTGTCTGATGGGGAGATGAGGATGGCAGGGATGAAGCCTTAAGGCAGCAATCTACTGTTTTACCCTGGCTTTCCTGAGCCCCCAGCYTGCTTGCCAGGTTAGCCTGGGGAAGCTGAGCTTTGTGGCTTGGGGATGGTCAGCCCTGAGGGGATGATTATTATTTTCCTAAATTTTTTTGTTTTAATTTTGGGTGAAAGCTCTGTTGGTGTTGTTAAAACTCAGAGAGGTGGTGGCAGGGTGTGTTTTCAGTCAGCATTCTCTCAGTCTAAACTTATTTTTTCCTGACTTTCTGCTTGGAAAAGAGAAGCCAGTTTCATCTCTATTTTCTGTAATCATCTGCTTATTTTATTAGCTTTTTCCAAAAGGCTGTATTTCCCCCGATGCCTGGCCACCTGTTTTCTATGAGCTGCTGAAGGTCTGAGCTCTTGCTCCGCGTGTGCAGAGCAGATTTCTTTCAACAAGCCAAAAGAAACGACACAGCTATAGACTAAAAAGGGCAAAAAACCCCACATGCTGTGCTATTTTGGTAGTAGCAAATTATGCGTCCTACAAATTACCATTGGTTATGAACATTGTCCGTCTGTCTGGACGACAATGTCCTGCTTTCAGACCGCTGCTAATACGTTTAGAATTAGGATAATACTCATTGAACTCCAAAGCGGCTCCTCTTTTCTTCGCCCTGATTTATTCCTACCAGAAAATGTCACATGCAAGTGGAAGTTTTATGGCTGGATAATTCACAGCCTGTTGGGCATCTTATTAGGAAGGGCTCGGACTTTTAAAAAAAGTGACTTGAGATTGTTCTTTTAGTGTTGGGAAAATATCGATTCTCTAGGTTTTCTYGCTTGCTGACTTTCTTTTTAAATTTTTTTTCTTTTCTTAACCTCACCCTCTTTTGTTTACTTTTTGCTCTCCCTTTCTCTTTCCCTCTTTGTTTTCTCATCCCCTTTTCTTTTCCCCCTTTCCTCATTTTGTTTTCCCCCTCTTCTTGTCTTCCCTTTTCTTTCACCCCTTTTCTTTTCCCCTTTTCCTTTCCCTCTTTTCTTCCCTCTTTCCTTCCCCCTTTTCTTTTCCCTTTCTTTCTTTCTTTCTTTCTTTCTTTCTTTCTTTCT
>JACDOX010000225.1:388937-406000 GCA_014549065.1 Cardinalis cardinalis | reverse complement strand
CTCTTTCTCTCTTTCTCTCTCTCTTTCTCTCCCTCTTTCTTTCCCTCTTCTCCTCCTTCTCTCTCTATTTCTCTCCTGTTTTTTTCAATTTTCCCTTCATTTTGCTTCCTGTTTTTTTTTTAATCTTATTTTCTCTGTTCTTTCCCTTTCAYTCTTTCCAGTGTAGCACAAGCTGAACTGAGGGCTTGCTCACCTTTCCGTCTGAGCTTCATGAACATCAGCTCTGAAGTACAACTCCAAATCCACAGTGAGGACTGTGGAACTGTAATAAATAGATGTAGCACTGTAAGAAATAGATGAGGATTGCAAGTAATGATTTCCCCACTACAGTATCACAAGCATATTCACCATTTGATATGCCTTTCAGAGGTGTTTCAGGCCCACATCTTGACCTGTGGCTGGTCTTTTTAGGCAGTATAAGATGAATACTCTAAGCAGATATTTCCAGATGTCACGTTGCATTGGGSTTCATGGGCAGGGGTGGGAGCAGGGTGAAGCCTCTGGTGCTCCAGCTCAGTGATGGGTGTCTGTGTGTGCTGGGTGAATCCCAGCACAGGAATATCCAGCAGGCAGCCTTGTCCTCTCCTACAAGTCCTCTCTGGACCAGAGTGTCCCCTGCAGCCACGCCAAGGGCAGGTTATGCCCTTTCCAGCTGCGAGGCTTGAGAACAGATGGTGTCTTGTTGCACTTTCACACCACCCCTGGCTTCCTTTCCAATATTCCTGAGTCACCTTTTTCACAAAAGGGATTGAAAGGAAGAGACTGGCACGTCCATGGGGGCAGGTAGCTTTTTCCCTCCYGTGCTGCCTGGCACCTTGCAGTTGGAGAGTGTCTGGTCAGGGTTTCTGCAGTGTGTCTGTGCCCTAACGCGTCCCTGCTTCTCCTATCCGGGGTTTTCCATGCTGGTTGTCTGTGCCAAGCAGGAGACAGGAGGTGAGCTGCTTTGCTGACTGTCTGGGGGGAAAACAGTGCTGTGGCCTCGTTTTGTGTCAGATGGATTCAGGCAAAGCTCTGTGATGAGTTCAAAGACTGACTCCTTCCTTCTCTTCCTCCCCCTTCATCTTCCTCTCCTTCTCCTCATCCTCCTCTGCTTCCTCTGCTTTGGTGCTTCCTTTCCTTCTCCTCCTTTTCTTTTTCTCCTTCTCATCTTCTGCCTTCTCCACCCCTTCCTTCCTCTTCACCTTTTCCTTCTTTCCTCTCCTTTCTTCCCCTCTTTCCTTCCCCTCCTTCCTCTGCCTTTCTCTCATTCTTTCCTCTCCTTCCTTCTCTCCTTCCTCCCACTCCACCTCTGTCACAACCACTACCACATGCTGGTGCTGCTGCAGGATCCAGATGCTGCACMAATCCAGAGCAACATTCCCAGCTCTGACAGTCCACCACCCTTATCCCATGCCAGAGCTCCCTGCCCCTTGCACTGCAGTGGCAGCTGTTGCAGAAGGGAGACCCCAGAGCATCCCAGCAGAGGGCTGGTGGTGTGGGACCCYCAGGAGCACTTTTGAAGGCTCCTCCCTTCAGGTCCCAGGGGTGTTTGTTGCCAGGATTAGTCCCATTGTCACCCTCCAGTTGCTGCTGGGGTGGCCAAACAGGACAGCAGCCTTGTGTCTCCTGGTTTACACCCGTGGGTACAAGAAAGGTGAGAATCCCCATCATTGTGAAARTGCTTTCAGAGGGCTCCTTGCACAAGGACCCATTTTCAAAAGTCTTCTATCCACTGCAGGGTGAGGGCAGGGCCGGCTGGGCTGCATCCTCAGATGTTCAGGAGCTGCTTTGGGTGGTGTTTCAGGTCATAAAACCCAAGTGCTGTGCCTGGACAGACAGATTGCTGCCGCAGCATAAACAAATCTGTGGAGCACAGGCAAACAACAAATTCACCATGTGCAATGTGTGTGTTTCTCTACCCCTCTTGTGCTTTCCTGTCCAAACTGAGAATGGCTTGGGCGTTGAGGGAAGGTCCTGTGGGGAGAGGCTGAGGGAGCTGGGAAGGGGCTGAGCCTGGAGCAAAGGAGGCTCAGGGGGGCCCTTGTGGCTCTGCACAGCTCCTGCCAGGAGGGGACAGCCGGGGCTCTGCTCCCAGGGAACAGGGACAGGAGGGGAGCACATAGGCTACACCAGGGAATGTTCAGGTTGGACATGAGGAATTTTTTCACACAAGGGGTGGTTAAAAATTGGAAGAGGCTTCCCAGGGAGGTGTTGGAGTCCCCATCCCTGGAGGTGTCCAAGGAAGGCCTGGACAGGGCACTCAGTGCTCGGGGCTGGTGACAAGGTGGGGATCAGGCACAGCTGGGACTCAATGATCTTGGAGCTCTTTTTCAACTGAGATGATTCTGTGATTCTCTGATTGCTGCCCTCTGGAGAGGGAGAGAGGTGATGTGTATAGGTGGTGTCAGGTGCCTGTTACTTACAGTGAGCCCCACATGKGTCCCACAGAGCTGGGACTGGCATRAGGTGGCACTAAAGCTTTGTCAGAGCCTTTGTCATTCCATCTGCGTCAAAGTCCTGGAGCAGGAGTGAATCCACAATCTCCAGGTGGTTTTGGAGGAGCTGTGTAACGATTGCTGCAGTGTGGATGTGCAAATCCCTCCTTACAGGTCCCTGAACCTGTGGCAGTGGGTAGGAATTAAAGGCTGGTTTTGTTGAAGGATTGATGAGCTGTGTCTGACGCTGCTCTTTTGTACACCTTTTCCATCCCCTGATGGGTAGGGTGCAGTGGCCACTGGCAAACTGAGCAAAAGCTCTGCAGAGCACCTGAAAAGGGCTGTGTCTGTGTGTGTATGGGCTGCAGAAGGGCAATGCAAACCCACTTGGGGGCTAGCAGTGCTCAGAAATGGAAGTTCTSCTTTGGAAGCCTGCGTGAGCACCATTTCCCGGGAGTTGCCTAATTTAAATCATCTTTGCTCTGTTTTGTCCTATCCATTATTTTCAGCTGTCAACATTAAGTGCCACAAAGACCCTGTAATAGGCTTCTTTCTGCTTCCCTCTAATAATCCCAGAAACAGTCACTGGGCCCTTTGTCTGGGGCTCTGTGATGGCTCTCAGTGTTCAATTTGCTGGAGAGGAACCACTTTGTGGAACAGTAGGACAATCAGTGAGGCAGTGGCTCGAGTGCTGCCATCCTCCCTTTGAAGAGGCAGGAGAGGAGCGAGATGGAATTGTGTTTTGCCCATCATGGTTAATGACTTCTAAGAAAAGCTTCAGTGGCAGCTCAACAAAAGTGATCCTGGCTGGCAAAAATAGATGCATTTAATTTGCCCCAGAAGTTGTTGGGGTTTAGAGTGATCCTTGGAGCTGAATGAGAACAGTGAGATCTGGTGGTCAGGTCTGGGTTAGGACTGGGAGTCTGTGTCCAGCAGGAGGGTCCAGGCCTTGTATGCCATGGCSAGGATGAAATCCAGCAGAGGTGAGTGTTGCCAGATTTTCTTGGTTTTTTTAGGTGTTGGTAGGTCAGTGAAAGGTCTTTACACTGATACCAGGTCMAATAAAGAGGAGGTGAAAGGTGAAACAGCAGGGTCCTGTCAGTGCTGTGGATCCATCTTTGGCAGTCCTGAACTACACAGACGTTTCTTACATGTCCTTAGGGATGCCTCCTTGGGGCTGGGGGTGAACCAGGAGSCTTCTTGAGGGCTCTTTCAGTACTTGGATGCTGCAGACTTTGTCTTCYTTGGGGCATCTCATGCCTACCTCAGCATAGATTGAGGAAACTTTACCCTGGTTTCTTACTCCTCATCTTTTACTGAACTGGAGGAACAGCAAGTGCCTYCATTACATGAAATACCTCAAAACATCCAGCATTCCATGTGAWTCCATACGGTTTTTGTGCTAAGTTTTCCTTATCTTATTTGTGCTGCTGCCCTCAGCCGTGCCCATCTCCTGCCCCTTCTGCCATCAGTTCTTGCTCCAGGTCTGCCCTTCCAGTCTGAGGGAGCCTAATTCAAAAAACTGCTTCAAAATTTCTGCTTCACAAATTCCCCTTGTCAAGGGATGATCTCAAGGCAGCTAAAAGTACCCAGATTACAACTAAAAGTACCCTGACAGTGCTGCRCTGGGGATTAGAAGGCTATTTGTCTTCATTGGTCAAGAAGGGCTCTGTGACAACCTTCTTGTAGAGATTTTATGGAGAGTAAAGGTGTGAAGATGGAGCTTGGTGTGTTTTTCAGGAGCTCCTCCATGCACTGCCTGTTGTACCTTTCTTGCTCAGCCCTCTTGGTCCTGGATGTGAAAGGTACCAAGATGGAGAGAGTCAGGGATGGCTCAGAAAGCAGGTGAAGAAGAGTAATAATTCAGCTCTTCTATAAGTGCATAAACTAGCTATTATGATGGGAACATAAATAATGAGGAGAAAAAGAAGTTTCCAAGTAAGTGTTGCAAGGAGAAGTAACTTTGATTTTTAAACTTGAGCTGTGCATGCAGAAGCACAGCATGGTTGCTTATGAGTCTATTTATCCTGAAACTTAATTCTTACAGGGACCATTGTCAGGGTTTTTTGGTTTTTTTTTTTAATTTGTATTGGTTTTATGTTGACTGGCRCTACACTTAATCTGCCACCACTCTGCTCAGGCCCTGTGCCTGCTGCTTGGCTTTCTTGAGTCCTGCTGGAGTGTCTGATGGGTTTTTGTGGCCTCRAAGCCTTATTCCACTCTGTGCTAAGACAGCAGCTTTAGGATTGAAAAACGAGTTCAAAAATGCTGTTAAAGAAAAGCTGTTGGTGTAACATGATTTTTGCTCAGCCCCATATGGCTTGGGGGTCCTAGGCTCATTTAGAAAACTTGCTTAAAGTGTGCTCTGCCTCACAAATGTCCCACAAATATCCCCTTCATATTAGCATGGCCCACAGCTACACSTGGGTGCTTTCCATGAAGTCCCAGATCTGCAGTTGGATGGAAAGCTAAAAATCTAAGGAAAACTGTCATGACAAAATCCAGGCCTGTTTTAGCCCATTTGGTTTGGAAAGAAAAGTTGCAAACTGGACCTCGGAGCAATCCCAAAGGAAAAGAAAAACAATGTGTTAGAAGAAGGAAAAAAAAACCAAAAAGAGCTGTAAGTGTTGAAGGCAGTCTCATGGGCTTGGGRTGGTGTGAGCACTCAGCTCTGGCCAGGGCTGGCAGTAAAGCTGGAGCTGTGGTGGAAGAGAGAACTCGCCCTTGGGCTCTTCCTTGGAGTCAAGGAAGGTGGATTGTTTTCCAGCGATGAAATTTCCTATTGAAAAATTGAATGTTTCCTTCTCTCCCTTGTGAATGGGACGCCCGGGAAGCGAAGCACGCTGGTTCCAATTATCAGCACAGCCAGCCCAGGTGCTGCAGTCAGTCAGGAATTTATACCTTTTCATACGTTCTAGAAAAGATAAAAACTTTTTTATGATTATTATTTTTTTATTCTTTTTTCTTTTTCGATGTGCATAATGAATTCAAAGCGGGAGCACAGCCAGACTGCTTTTGATTTGTTCCCATATTAATGTTTTATGTCTGAATATGTGCCTGGTCACTCAAATTAGTCAGACTTGCTACTGCAGTTGAGCCCAAAAATATAGTCCCAATCAATGCAGGCTCATTGATAAGGCTGGAGCACCTCTCCTGTGCAGACAGTCTGGGAGAGCTGGGATTGTTCAGCCTGGAGAAGAGAAGGCTCTAAGGTCTCTCCAGAGATCTTATTGTGGCCTTTCAATACTTAAAGGAGGCGTACAAGAAAAAAAAAAAAAAGAGTTTTTAGTAGATAGAACAAAGGGTGATGRTTTTAAACTGAAGAAGGGGAGATTCAGACTAGATGTATGGAAGAAATTTTTTGCTGTGAGGATGGTGAGGCCCTGGCACAGGCTGCCCAGAGAAGTGGTGGGTGCCCCATCCCGGGAAGTGTCCAAGGTTAATCTGGACAAGGCTCAGAGCAACCTGGGATAGTGCAAGGTGTCCAAAATCCCTTCTCCCCAGGCCTTTCCCTGCCTGCATGGGCAGGGTGGATGGCCTGATTTACAGGCAGTGCTGGCTGGAGCTGGTGTGAGCTGTGACTGCAGATGGGCCCGCGGGCCCCAGCTTTGCATGATGCCTTCTGCAGGTACCTGGCAGAGCACAAAGGCCTCGTTAAGGCAGCCAGTTTGACTGCAAGTGCACATCCCTTCCAGAGCATAATTGGCTAAGTGCTGCTCCAGGACCAGGCTGCTGCACCCCCACGTTCCAGTTGATATTTAAAATAGGAGCATACATCTCTGGCATTGTTTCCATCCATGGTTGCCTACAGCTCTTCAGGCAGGATCCCCGCTTTCCTACAGGGTTACACAAAGCCTCCACAGAGGCAAAACTTGCCCTGCAGTCTGAGACAAGGGGCAGCAGGCAGATCATGGATTCAGAATCCTTTACAATGGGAAAAAGATCTTTGAGTCCAGCCATCCCCCCAGCTCTGCCAAGGCCATCCCTAACCCRTGTCTTGACACGGCTTTTAAACCCCTYCAGGGATGGGGACTCCACCACTGCCATGAGCAGCCTGTGTCAGGGCWGGGCAACACTTTTCACTTAGAAATTTTCCCCAGTATCCCATGTAAACCTGCCCTGGTGCAATTGGACGCCTTTCCCTCTCATCCTGACCCTTGTTCTCTGGGAGYAGAGCCCATTCCCAGCCTGGCTGCACCCTCCTGTCAGGGAGCTGTGGTGGGAGAGAAGGTCTGTCTCCTCTCAGACTTCTTTTYTCCAGGAGTAACTGGCTGGAGGAGAATGAAAGAATACACAAAGCAGCTTACAATGTATGGAAATGTTGCATATAGATGTGTGTGATTGCAGGAGATTCCCGTTGTASGGTTGTGTTACTGGGACTACACGGTCATTAGGAGTGAGCTGGAGTGGGAACACCTGCAGGGCAGGAGTTAAGGGTGATTATGCAGCCCAGCCCTGGCTTTTCTTCACTTTGGAGAGCTGCACAGCATAATTTCATCATGGATTTATATACAGCTAATTGGCATATAGTTTGATATGCAAATAAAACCATATAAATATCAAGAGAAAGACTTAAAGCTGTGCTTTCCACTGTCATGCTACAATCCTTGCTTTTCTGGTCAGTCTAATCTACTCGATTGCTCCTTTCATCATCTTGTGTTTTGAAGGCATGATATCTCTTTCAAAGAACATCTGTCAGACGTCTATTAATTAGTTAATTTTTCGGCCTGGAATGTAAACATGAGGGTGGAGAACCCAAAGCCCTGAGGATCCAATGAGGTGTGTGGCCAAGTAATTATTTTGGGGTAATGCAGAGATGTGGCCTGTGCTCAGTCTGTAAAGGCTAGAAACAGGTTTCCTACCAGATATAGTCAGTTTAAGCTAAAGACTGAAGTGAAATTTTCTTGATGTGGGCACTGGAGCCTGTGTCATAGAYACACCATAGAGATGGCATTTCCAAACTGAGCTTTCTAAGCCAAAGGTGCTACTGACAGTGGTGCTGAAGTATGTTTAAATTCGGTTTTTAATTAAGAATATTAAGTTTAAGTAGTTCATGAATGGAAGAAAGCATGGAGACAGCCAATATTTTTATGTTGAAGGAAAATTTAAGGTGTATATTTGTTAGCTGGTAGCACCAAGTTTTATTCCTGACTTGGGGCGCCTGCCTGGATGCTTCTCACATGGTTCACACTGAGAACCAGATTTACCRGGATTTTTGAGTTTTGATCCTGGGTGAATGTCTTTTGCTGTGAGTCTTCAATCAGATCTATTTTGTGTGATAACAAGAAATAGGTTTTTGTGTGAGGGGACTGTGAAGTGGTGTACAAGCACAGCAGTTGGGCTGGAGAAGAGCTTGGTGTGCAGTTCTGGCACCAAATCCAGTGCTGGCAGTAGGGCAGAGGGGTGAATTGAGGCAGGGCCATGCACAGGTGGGTGCAGTMCAGGAATTCCCAGAGGGTTCCCCAATCCCAGAGCACATCACTGGCATTGGAGCATGTCTTGCCATTGGGGACATTCAGAAGTCCTGCTAAGGCAGGGTCCCCTCTGTCAAAACCCTCCTTGGCCCCTCTGGCTCTCTTGGCTGAGGTGTCCCCAGGCTCACTGGTGGTCACTGAGCTGGGTTCCYGTTTCTGACCCCGTGTGGGGCAGCTGCCCCTCTGTTCTTGACAACAAGACTCTTCCCCTTGGCCCAAAACAAACTGCAGTGTTCTTTCAGCAGGATGAATTTTGGATTTCTGCAGGTTCCACCAAAGAGGTGTTTAACTTCTACCATCTGTCTTTACCACTTCTGCCTTTCCTTATGTGTCTTTTTAAATTTTTTACTTTTTTTTATTTTCTTCCTGGCTTCCAGTCCTCTTGGTAATGTGTTCAGTGTGGACTATTAATATATCCCAACAGGAGCARCACTACTTATGTTTTCCTTTTGGAGTAAGGATTAGGGAACATCCCTTAGCCTTTCTTTTTCTTTCCCCYACTTTTTCAGTTTTTTCTTTTTTCCAATCCTTCTCCTTCAGAGCTGAACTCAGAGGAGRCCCCGGAGCTGCTGCCAGGGCTGGAGCCCCTCTGCTCTGGAGCCAGCCTGGCACAGCTGGGGCTGTTCAGCTGCACCAGAGAAGCTCCAGGGACACCTCAGAGCCCCTGCCAGGGCCTGCAGGGGCTCCAGGAGAGCTGCCCAGGCACTGGGGACAAGGCATGCAGGGACAGCAGCCAGGCAATGGCTCCCACTGCCAGAGGGCAGGCACAGATTTTGGGCTCTTGGGAATTAGGAATTGCTGGCTGGGAGGGTGGGCAGGCCCTGGCCCAGGGTGCCCAGAGCAGCTGGGGCTGCCCCTGGATCCCTGGCAGTGCCCAAGGCCAGGCTGGATGGGGCTTGGAGCAGCCTGGGACAGTGGAAGGCATCCTTGTCCATGGCCCTTCCAACCCACACCACTCTGATTCTGTGAACTGTGTAATTATGCAGTAGAGTGCAGATCGGTACTAAGAGCTTTTTTTTTTTTTTAAATAAGCATTGTTTTGCCATACCTGTCCAGCCAGATAGACACAAAAATACCTCAAGGAGAAAGAGAGATGGCATTCACCATCAGCYGGGGATCCGTAAAATGCCGTGTATCACGAGATTGTCGTGAAGCCACGACACTGGCAAAGCCAGGCAGAGGATTTTTTTTGCTGGGTCTCGTGGTTTCCTTGCCTTGCTGGATGAAATAAAACCTGCCAAAGCAGCGGCAGTGAGCTCCCATCTATCTGTTCTCATACTCCCAGCCGCTTCTGCCTGAATTATTCATGCTCCGTAAGTGATCTGCAAACAGCTCCTGTGATCTCCCTGTGATCTGTGGGTATGCCAGACTCACCCCTGCTTAGGTCAGGGCATTTTCTTGTTTCCTTCCCCGCGGCAGGGAGTCTGTGGGAATCTCCAGATTCCTCACCGCTTCTTTCTGATTAGCCCAGACGTGTATTTATTATTTACGTGGCAGGATTTGTTCAGCTGTCGCAGGCACACGGTATTATCAGCGGATAAGCTGGAAGACTCACTGCAAACATCTGTAGTTGTTGCTTGACAAATCCTGTTTGTATAAATAATATTAAGGAGCTGCAAAGGCTGTTGTRGAGTAAATACCCTTGTGACTGAAGGCAGCACTGCCAGCTTTTCACCTGCGTGTGCATCTCAATCGGGATTTACTGGGCTTTTTTACACACACATACATATACATATAAAATACTTCGGTTTTTTTTTTTTTTAAGTTTAAAGGCCCCTTCCAACCCAAATTATTCCGCTAGTCCAATATATATGTGTATATGTTTTATGTATTTGCCTTTTTTTTTTTCACAAGCGCTTTCCCTGCATTTATTTCAGCTTTTAGGTTTTTTTGCTACTGATTTGGTCGTGGAGATAGGTTGGCAAAGCCAGGGAGAAGGGCAGTTTATGGGCAGGTTATTGGCAGGTATTTCGTGTGCTCTGCTGTCCATATCATTAATGAAATGGGCTGTAGGCCCACCTCTTCCACCACACCCACCCSAGGTACATCTTGGATCTGCCTCTCCAGTGTCATCTACTTCAGCCACTCTGTATTTTGGGATGAGGACTGGGATGCTTCAGGAGCCCACTGCCAGTGGAGCTGCAGCTAATGCTCTGAGCAAGGCATGTGGGGTCCCCTGGTCCCTTTCTCCAGCTGAGGGAGTAATTTGGGATGAAAGAGCTCCATTTAGGCTACCTGCTTTTTTATGCTAGCCCATAGGAGGACCTATGCCTCGTTCAGGATATCCCTCACCTACGACATAACCGGGATACAGTGAGTTTGTTAAAATGTCCTGTCTCTCTGCATTCTGGAAAGAGGCTTTTCTATTAAACCTTAGGGAAATTACTGGCCTTGTTAACTAGTGTGGAAGTAATGAACCACAGCAGGGTGACTCRGGAGATTTGGGCCCTTGCTTCGTAAGGCTGCATTGTTTCTTCAAATGAGAGAAATAATTTAAGCAAACAAACGAACAAAGAATTTCTGGAAATTAAAGTACGGTACAAATGGGATGATTTGCTCATCCTCTGTTTAATAGGAGCGGTGCAGTGAACAATTGTGTGGTCGACCTCAGAAATCTATCCATGGTAACTAGTCACAGGAGAGAAAAATAGACAGCCTGCCACCAACTTGGTATTAAAGTTCTATTTTCCCTTTTTTCCACGGTTGTGGGCCAGTCAGGGACTTTCCATGAGCAATCAGCACAGCAGAAATCCCCTTCTGCTCCCTAGCAGCCATCTCTGCTCAACAATCAAAGGTGCTTTTTGTACTGGTTTTGACTTAAGGGGGTTTGGTCCCAGTTTTCAGTGGGATCAGGCTGGGGCAGACCCTCCTGCCAAATGCATCCTGCTGAAACAGGGCTGTCATAGAACCACAGAATGGTTTGGGCTGAGAGGCACCTCTCAAACATCCAATTCCACCTCCTGCCATGGGCAGGGGCATCTTCCACCTGACTGGGTTGTTCCAACCTGGCCTTACCCCTTCTACCCCATGGCTGAGGTGTGTTTGTTGTGGAGGAGCCTTTGCTTTTGTCACCTCTACCRGGTGCTGGGTTGTTGAATTCCTGATGGGATTTGAGGTCTGTGCAAGCCCTGCATGACCCCAGTGGCTTTGGGCAGGTCCTGCAAAGAGCCCAGAGGAAAGGCAGAAAGACACTGCCAGGCTGGAGTTCAAAAATAAATACATCAGAAATACTGGGCCTTCAGGCTCGATGGTCTGTTCCTCAAAAGACAATTTTGGAAGGCATCTCTGTGCTTTTGTTCTTCCATTAGGCAGCTGAGGAGAGAGCATTGTTTTCCTCCCCTCATCCGTTCCCCTTGTAGGGGAAGAAGGAGGACTTGGCCACCCTGAGCCGAGCATCCCAGGGGAGCTCCCMAAACAAAGGGCTGCGTGGAGGAGGATTCCGTCATCCTGTCCCCGCCGTCCCCTTCCCTCCCTTCACCCTGCCCTTGGCACGGCCGGGGAGCACGGGGAGGCGAATGTTCCTCATCCTCCTCCCTGGAWACCCAGCCAACTTCTCTTGCCTCCAGGTTTGCTGCTTGCTGCCTGTAGGCTTGGCGAGGCAGCCCCGGGTTTGTCTCCTGCCAGGAAGGCGTGTGAGCCCTGGGATGGTGTGGCAATGGGACGTGTCCAGGTGTGGTGGCTTGGGTAACACAGCGCTCCTGAGGATGGGGCGTGGCTGTTCCTGGATGTGGGTTGAGGCTCTGTGGATGCATCCAGGTGTAATTTCTCTCCTGTGTGCTGCAGGCATCCCTCCTGATCTGCAGAGAAGGCCTGTGGGTTGGAGAGCCTCACCTCAGCCACGCTCTGCATGACCCTTGAGTTAATTCCCCATGCAGGAAAATGTGGCTGGCTTGTGGAGCTGGAATGGTTTTGGGTTTGTTTTTTTTTTAGGTTGTGTAGGTTTATTTACAAATAGCTGGACTAACACCAATCTGTCTTGTTTTGCCCAGGCTCCAAGACTGACCCTGCTGAGAGCCCCTGAGCTACTGAACTCTATGAGCRGAGACCACTTGACTGCACTCAGCGCCTTTCAGGATCAGGCTCTAGGTAATCATTCTAATTCTTTGCCTGGATGATGGGGGAAATTTGCTGTTCTGGGCCATACAGATCATCTGAAATGACATTTCTAGTTGTTTGTCCCATGAACCTGTAGATTTTTTTTTTCCTGCTGAAGATTGTCACTCTAGATCAGTGGCTGGGCACTACAACAAAACCTCAGATCCCTCAAACATAAAGCAAAATACCAGCCTTGTTTCCAGAGGGGGAATCATAGAATAGTTTGTGTGGAAGGGACCCTAAAGACCATCTAATCCAAGCCACTTGTAATGGGACATATTCATCTAGACCAGGTTCCTCGGAGTCCCATCCATCTTAACTCYAGTATTTCCAGGAGTGAGGCGTCCTGGAATTGCTGGATCACCATTCTGGTAATGGTCACCAGCTGTGGTGCTTGGGAAGTTCTCATGAAGTTAACTTGCAGAGAGCTGTAAAAACAAGCAGTCAATGTCAAAAAAAGGTGTTCACTACCATCAAAAGCAGTCAAAGGCTTAAAATACCAATATTTTTCAGCAAGGATGATTGTTCAGATCAGGCTTTTAAGAACTGCTTGAAACCTACAGCTGCAGGAGCCTTCTTTTTAAAATAAACTCAGCATCTTATTTGTCTGGGTTTACAGTAGCTTCATTCTCCTCCAGACCTGACCTCACTGTTGTGCCTCTGAGGATCTTTAAATCTTTGCTCCAAGGTGGATAGATGGAAATGGAGGAGCCTGGGGCCTGGCATTGTCCTGCTCTGCATCTTCATGGAGATGAGGACGGTGCTTTGCCAGGGGGGTGTGGGCAGGATTAGACCCAAGATTTGTGCTTTTACCCCRGCAAGGTCAGCTCAAACACAGAGCACCAGCTCTCAGGGAGGTGRGGATCTCAGGGGTGGGTTTTAAGGGGAGTAAGAAGGAAGCAGGATGCTGTGGATGTTCCTCCGAAGCACTAAGGATGAAAGATTTCCTGTAGGATTGACTTCCTGAGTGAGGTGACATTCCATGCAAAATTCTCCACGCTGACAGAACTATCAGTCAATAGAGGGTTATAATTTTTAACCTGATTTGCTGAGTTTTTCCCCAAGTCAATAAAAACCAGCTCCACACTGATTTCAGCAGAGGCTGAAGCCCAGCTCTCAGATCAGAGTGGCACGAGGGCAGAGGGTCTTGCTGCCCCCTCTCCCAGGGCATCCTCTGTCCATGCAGGAGCCGAGGGCTTTTCTCCATCCCTTGCAGCTCTGTGTGGTGACATTCTCAGGTCTCAGGCAGGAGGACATTGACTGGGCTGTTTCCTGTTTTGGCAGTCTCCRTTTCAAATCCTCTGTAACACAGCTCTGTGCAGGGAATTAGAACACSACATCCCATGTTCTCCTCCCTTGAATATTGCATTGGGGAGCTAAGCTCATGTTTCCAGTGGGGAGGGAGAATACCCAGGTCATGAAACAGGCTCAGAAAGTGAAAGAGAGGAAAATGAAGAATGAGAAAGAAGGAATGCATTCAGCATCAGGGCTGCAGTGGGATGTTTTTCCATGTCCACGCAGAATTTGTGGGAATGGGGTGCTCCCTCAATGCCRAAAGTCACATACTTTATGTTTGAACTGCTGCTGTCAAAGCTTGGAGAATTAACTGAAACAAAAAGGTCTCAGGTCAAGTGGATGTTTTCCAAYTAACCAGAGCTCAGTATAAGTCCTGGGGAAGGAAACAACCCGACCAACATCCACCAGCCCTGGGCCTGTGTCCCCTGCTCAGGTGCTGGCTTCTGGTGGCCGCAGGTCCAACTGGGACGTGCCACAGGCAGGCAGCTGCCTCAGCATCCTGAAACAGTCCTCAGGCAGCATCCCCTCCCCAACAGATTTCTGTGTAAATTTCAAATCCAACAGGATTGGTTTCAGATTTGATCTAGGTCAGCAATCAGGAGGATCAAGAGGCTGCTTCAGGTGAGCATGGAAGGTGAACACCAACCTGTGGGCTGGAGGCTCATCCTAAGCCCCTGCAACGCATCTTCAGCCAAGGGCTGGTGTYTGCTGCTCTAAATTCAGCAGTTTTGGGCAGCAGATGCTCCAGGGGAGCATCAAGGCAAATGTGACTCTGCCACTGCTGCACATCACCCCTCTCAAAGTCCTCCACCCCCGAGGTTTTGATGTGGCCAATTGCTCTTCCCTGAGTTGTGGCCTGAAAATAGGGATAGATAAAGGCAAAGTGTTCTGGGAGCCATGCCAAGCCGAGGCACTGAGTTGTTAAGAGATCTGTATCTCAATAACAGATTTTTTTTTGGTCTTTATCAGCTTTTAAGAGAAAATACAGTGTTTGCAGGAGCAGATTGGGATCACCCTAAGGAATGGAGCTCTCCTTTTAAAGTTGTATTGCTTTCATTACTATTATTTTAAAATAATAAGAATAAGAATAAGAATAAGAATAAGAATAAGAATAAGAATAAGAATAATATTAATTCTGCAGTGAAGCCATATATGAGAATGTTATTTGTGTAGGAACTGGAAATGAACCTGAAATGATCAGTGTATTTTTTTAAAGGCACTTTAGAAGTCATTTGGCATTGGAAAAGGTACAACTATCCATCAAAGCRGGGCTTGGGGATAAAATAATTAGAAATCACACAACCATAGCAAAGGAAGATTAGTGCTAAAATTAGAAGCCATAAAGTTGTTTTTAGATTAGGCTGGAATCTGGGCAGGCTGCTTTATCGTAGCCTGTTACTCTAAAAAAATGTAAAGTGAGAGGTGTGAATTGTCTGCATTTGGTCGTGTCCCAGTGGAAATGCTGTGAATGTTGGGTGAGATGATCTATGAGGTGAAATTCAGGGAAATCCTTAGGGGATGGAAGTGCAGTCCCATGTGAAAGGTCACCACCTGCTAAAGGAGCTGGGTTCAGTGCTGAGCTCTTCTCCACAAGGGTGTCCCTGTAAGTTTGGTTTGCTCCTAGTTTTGTTTCTGGGTTGTAGTGGCCAAACACCCACACTGCATCCAGAAAAGGTGGTGGGATGGCTGGAACTGGGAATTTAGGTTGGAATTTCCGCCCACAGGTGGGGTGGGTGTGAGTTGGAGCTGCTGTGGTCCCCAGACCTGAGCTGTGCCCTTGGGTCCAGACAGTGAGATCAGGTGGGCACAGCCCATGGAGCTTCATCACTTTGTTTTCCTGCTGGACCTCCTCAGGCGTGAATAGGAACGAATCAGAGACAAACCCAAAATTCATCAGAAGACAGACCAGRAGAGCTTGGGGTGTTCATCCTGCACAAGAGAAGAATCCAGGGACACCTCAGAGCCCCTGCCAGGGCYTCCAGGGGCTCCAGGAGAGCTGCCCWGGGACTGGGAACAAGGCATGGAGRGACAGGAATCAGAAGGAGAGATCCAGACTAGATAGACGGAAGAATTTTTTTTGTGATAAAGGGGGTGAGGTCCTGGCACAGATTTCCCAGAGAGGTGGATGCTCCATATATAAATCCCTTCAGGAGAAAGGGCCTTGGTACTAAAGCCCTTCTGGTATAGCTGGAAGGGTGTAACATGAGCAAAAGGCTGGAGGACAAGGTCGGGCACATCCAGGTGTTTTCACTGAGGAGGATGCCAAGTAGAGATCCCTTCACCCAGAGGAGCATGACTTCTTCAGGGTTGATGCCTTTAGATTTGGAGTGGGCGACTTCTGGGATAGAAACTCGAACTTTGTGGGATGTGCTGCCTAGATATGGAGCCAATTAGGTGTACCTCTTCCCCTAGTCCCAGCAGAGATACCAAATGGAAAGGGTCTCAGGTTCCCTGCTGTCTGGGAAGCACCAGCCCCGTTGTGACCACCCACAGCCTCTTCCCTGCACGTGCATTTCCCGGTGCCTGCYGGGGAAAAGTGGAGTTGAGCAGACTGCCTGCTCCCCCCAGCACGCTCCCCGCTGTGCCTCCAGCTCAGTGAAAGCAGGACAACTCCTCATCGACTCTTTGTAGCCCGAGAACAGAGCCTTGGAAAAGTCCAGCAGCGGGAACTTTACTAATTCCAGCTAATGACTCCGAAATACTGACTGAGGGGAACAATTGCGCATCATCAAAAGTCGCAGACAAAGGAAATGCAGTGCATTGTAATAGCAAACGAAGCTGAATCTGATCTGATGGAGCACCTTTCATATTCCAAGCGTTTCACAGCCCTTGGCAGAGTAATGAGCGGCGTGCTGACAGCGGGGCCACTGGACTGGGCTTTATGTGGCCAACAAAAGCCAGCACAGTTGTTGGCAGAGGACTGCTCGTGGTGGCAGAGGGGATGGATGGTGGCTGGCATGTTGGGGCTGTCCTGTGCTTTCCTGGTGTTTTTAGTGCTGTTGGATCTCTGGCTGGTGTTTGGATGGGTGCTGGAGGTGACCAGGCAAGATATGTTGGTCTTTCTTAAAGGGGGCTTAGAGGAAAGATGTAGACAGAGTTTTTAGTAGGGTCTGTAGKGAGATGGCAAGTGTTGATGGTTTTAGATTAAAAGCAGGGAGATTCAGACTTGGTGTGATGGAGAAGGTCTTTATGATGAGGGTGGTGAGGCCCTGGCACAGGGTGCCCAGAGCASCTGTGGCTGCCCCTGGATCACTGGGGGTGTCCAAGGCCAGGTTGGATGGGGCTTGGAGCAGCCTGGGATAGAGGGAAGTCTCCCTGGCGCTGGCAAGGGGTTGGAGCTGGATATTAAGGTCCCCTCAATGCAAACCATTTCAGGATTCTTATTTAAGAGGGGTGGAGAGACACRTTCTGACACACATGAGGATCCCTTGGTGCAGCTGAGAATAGCCCTCGGCCTCCCAGGTCACCATCTGGCCCTCTAATCTTGTGGTCCCCATGACAGTTTCATGAAGGCCCACGTACAACTCCAGCTCTTTAATTTTAGCTAAGCCAGAATAGCACTGGTGCAGCTGTGGGAACAGATATCTTAGTCCTCWAACTATTCCTGTGGCAGGGGAGTTTCTTGCCAGTTGCGAGGAGAGGAAAAGGTTAATTGCATTTTTTTTTTCCTTTTTTTCTTTCCTTTTTTTTTTTCCGAAGAGGAAATAAATGTACCTACCCCACCCTAAGGGGACAGCACAAATCTGTCAGCCCTTGCTGGGTGGGGGCAGGCAGCTGGGCTGTG
>JACDOX010000225.1:368813-388366 GCA_014549065.1 Cardinalis cardinalis | reverse complement strand
ACCCAGGGTTGCAATAGAAAATCTGTACCTAAGCCTGGTTTGGAGTTAGGAAATTTGSTGAGGGGTGAAGGAGATCTCAGAGCTTGTCCTGTGTGACCCAGGTCCTTCACTAACTCCTCCCTTCAGCTCCCTGCTAGCCRAGACCACCAGATTCCAGCATCTTCACGGCTTTCCTGGAGGAGCACGTGGGTTGGTGTTGGGTTTGCTGCATCACCCCCATCCCAGCAGTCAGGGGAGGGTGGGAAGCTGAGCTGCTTTGGGAGCCTGGATCCTCCTCACTCCATCTGTGTTTCTGTGCACTCCAACTGGGTCGGGCTGATGCCATGGCAAGGCTTCCTCCTGCAGACAGCAGTCTTGCAGGCTGTCATCCTGCAGCAGGGGCTTGATGGTGTGCAGATGGATTTGCTTTCCTGTTTCCCTTCCTGTTAGCCTCGTGCTGAGGCTGGCCAGCCCTGCTTCCCAGGCAGGAATATCTCAAGARGCCAGCTCACCATCTCCATCATGACCCAACCTCGTGTAGGTGTTCTGTTTCCACTTCTGAATCAATGCCCAAAGGARTATAAAAGGAACCAACATTTTAAGTTTCTCGGGGAGCTGTTTGCAATTAAAAAAATACACAGAGCCTATCCAAATCTTTCTTTTTGTGGCTTTATATCAGCAGGGCTGGTGTGAGCAGCCTGTGCTCATCATTTTCTGAGTGTATTAGGAGGCAAATCAGCTCTGGGGGCTCAGAGAAGGAGCAGGGCAGGGTGAAGGTGATGTTGGTCCTGGTGCTGTGTTTGAGGTGGATTTACATCCTTACACTTCGCCAGAGGGATGCTCTGCCCATGGTTCTCATTTCAGCTGCATGTTGTGGTAAGGACAGGAGGGAGGACGTTAGGAAGGGCARTGTTGGATTTTTAATTCCAAGCTGTCACTGTTTGGTCCAGGAGAGCATCAGTGGAGCCTGGGTGCTGTTTCCCAGAGGAGGGGTGGATCTGGTGAGCCTGTGGGGCTGTGGGACAGGGCTGTGCCCAAGGCTGAGCCGCAGCCCTGGGGCAGAGGGGGCTCTCACTGCCCCCTCTGGCGCAGCTCCAGGGCAGGGGGCTCATCTGGATTCTGCCAGATAGGTTTCCTTGCCTCCTGTCTGGGATTCACCACGTGTCTGAGCTTTTAATATCACTTTACTCTCCCTCCCTGCATCCCGTGCCCCTGTCCCAGATGTATTTGTTTAAGTGGCTTTAATTAACTTACATGTTCCTGTGCGTGACAGCTCCTTGAGGCTTTGGTAGCTGTTTTSTGGCCTTCCACAGTTGTCACTGACATGTAGCACTTTCCCTGCAGACCAGCTTTCAAGCCTACCGTGTTCTTCCCTTCCTCTGCAGAATTATTTTAACATACTGAAGGGAATTGTTTCCGTGGGAGCATAGTTGCACACTCTCAATTGATTATGAGGTGTGATTTTCCTGATCCCTGCTGCTATCTACGAGGAWTTTGAGCAAGGAAGCCAGAGTGGCGTGGGATGATGGCTCAGGTCAGATAGATTTATCTTCACCAGTGACARGACTGATAACTCTGGAGTGGCATGGCTACAGGTGTTATCATTTGGGTGTCTCCTCAAGAGTGAAGGTTAATGTCTTGCCACTACTGATCCATCACAGTGTTATCTGCAGGATTTACAGGTCTTCTCCTGCCTTTCCAGCAGCAGCAGGTCCAGTTTCCTGGAGCTCTTGAGCTGGGTATCTGCTCCCTGCTTGCAGCAGCCACAGGGATCACGTTGGCAAGCCCTTGCTCTCATGGATTTGTTTGGAATCAAAGGCAGGGAAAATTCCTGCTTGTCACTGCACAGTTTTATGCTTCCCCAGTAGACTGGACTGGGGCAAGCCCAGGGKTTCAGTGCTCTGCCAAGGGAAGGCATCACAGGATGGGTTGGGTTAGAAGGGACCTCAGAGCTGATCTCTTCCACCCCCAGGGACACCTTCCWCCATCCCAGGCTGCTCAAAGGCATCAGGCAGGTGAAGGCAAAACAAGCCTTGATCCTGCCTTCCTCAGGATCACCCAAGGAATCTGACCAGGAGGATGGAAAAGAGCAAGGTGGGACTCACATCTGAAGTAAAATCTCTTGGGGAAAAAAAAAAAAAAAAAAAGAAAAGAGCAATAAATCCAGCAAATTAAAATGAAAAGGCAGCTAACATGAGTGACAATTGTACRGCATCAGATAACGCTGCATCCTGAATTCCAGTGGGATAGGAAATATGAAGCAAAAATCACTCAGGTGCTTCTAGATAGCGATAAGGAAAGCAATTCCCATTTACCGGTAGAAATAAAATAAGAGGTCGTGATAAACCCTCCATGACTAGACTGGATTAGGGCTCTGGCTGTGAAAATTCATTACAGGCATGCAAAAGAATGCGTATCGTGCCAGCTAAACTGACTACAAACACCATTTATTTGGAGAAGAGACGATTCAGTCAGAATAAATAGATTTCTTTCAAAGGGAAGGGAGGGTGATCTGACACAAATCTATATTCCTGCCTTGTCATTTATTATGCAAATATGTCTCACACCTCTCTAAGACATGAGGGATGAGTTCATGTTGGAGTTTTATGTTGGAAGAATAATCTTAAACTGCTCCAAGGATTCCAGGGCCAGGCTGGGGGTTTCTTGCACACAGTGGCAGGAGATGCTGATTTCAGGAGGGGTTCTGGTGGCAATGAGGGTCATGCAGCTTGATCAGATGTTTTTTTCAGATTTCCCATAAACTAACCCATCCCTTCACATTTTTTCCTACTGTTTGTGGTGTTTTGATTAGGATTATTTTATTTTATTTTATTTTTGCTTTGTTCTATTGTATTCTATTCTAGACGAATAGAATAGAATAGAATAGAGTAGAATAGAATAGAATAGAATAGAATAGAATAGAATAGTCACACAATGGTTTGGGATGGGAGAGACCTTAAAGATCTCCTAATTCCACCCCCCTGCCATGGACAGGACACCTTCTACTATCCCAGGTTGCTCCAAACCCCATCCAGCCTGGCCTTGGACACTTCCAAGGATGGGGCAGTCACAGCTTATGTGGGAAATACTGTTTCTTGTATTTTCTAGTATTTTGTTTTACTTTATTTGCCCATTCTCTGTAGGAATGACTATATATGGGGGCCATGTGCAGATGGGAGCCTGTGGTGTGTTATCTGTCCTTGTCTTCAGTTCTCTTTTTTTTTGGCATCAGCACCCATTRAAGCTGCATTACTCTGCTGGGCTCAGTGGAGCAGGACACGTTTGAGGTTCAGACTCTGAGGTGGTTGTAGGTGGCAGCAGAAGCACTTAGCCTGATGTGCAGGGACCGAAAAGTGACCTAACACCTCCTGTTCTAGCAATTACATCTCTCAGGATGCTAATTTTAGAAAGAGAATTGAGCTGGCAGGGGCCACAAACAGTGGATGAAATCCTGATATTCCGTTCGGCGGAGAGAGGGCTGAGCCAGTGTTAAAAGAACAAAAAACAACAACAACAACAAAAATGAAACAGAAAAGTATCTCTAGAAGTTTTTTTTTTTCTTCCTGACAAGAACGTTGTAATTTTTGTAGCTGTGTTTTGGAAAAACTCCTGATGAATTGTGTGGTCCTGAATTATATATGTGTGAACAAAGCTTCAGGGGGGGAATCCTGACTCACAAATCCACCAAGCTCCCATCTCTGAGATGGAGTCTGAGCATGACTCAGGACATGTGGGTCTTCTCTCTAATGCAGCATGGAAGCCAGGGGGATGCCTGGGGAGTAGAGAGATCCAGGTGAGACCTTGTGCATTTGTAGGACACCCAGAGAACCTGGTTGTAGCAGAAACACRCTTGAGGGACTTCCCTAAACGCTTGAGTCCTTCTCCATCACAGCCAGTCAAGTATTTGCGTGGATTTCTGTTTCTGGTGATCTTAGGAGAAGATAGATGGGCGATGGATGGCTTATGATGGGAGTAAAGGGCAGGGGGACAGGTCCTTGGGTGAGCAGGAGGGACTGAGCACCCAGCTTCTCTGCAGCCAGGGAGGAGGATGGTGCACCACCTTGGTGTCTCACTYCTCCAGGGGTGTTTCACACTTGTGTTGTGCCCTCAGCATTTCTCTGCTGCTGGGCTGGCCGGGCTCTTGCAGCGCTCTGGAGAGATTCTGCTAATGGGATCTGACCTGATGGCTTTGCATGTTTTAAGTAAATTAAACACAGCTGCTAGGAAAATCCAGTAACCTTAACAGCACCACGGCTCCGTTGTCTGCATTGTAATTACAGCGGCAACCGCTGGGAAGTTCTACTTTCTGGTTTATTTTAAAATAACTTCTGAGCCACCCTTTGATCAACTACTTCATCCTCAAGTCCTCCCTGTCCTCTCTCAAGGTTTAACCCTTGCTGTATCTTTAAGCATCTGTCTGATCACASTTTCAGTCAGTCACAAAGGCAAGCAGCTGATTGCAAAAATTACTTTCCCCCCCAAATATATCCTTTAATTTTTGAGCTGAGGGAGAATTTTAAGCCAGAGCTTACAGGGTACGTGCAGACTGCAGACACTGAGCCAAGTTTTATGGCTCCTGGAGAGGGGCAACTTGAAATATRCATCTTTTTCTTATGCTTCATCCAAAATCCTTTGTGCCCTGCAGAGAAATGGGTTTTCTGTCACAGTGACAACAGCAAAAGGACTCAGATTTATGTAGGGAGCAGAATTAGGAGCCTAATTAGTTTTTCCCTTGTCAACCCTTGAGTGCAACCCATGCTGCAAAATCAAGTGGTCATCTCATGGCATGGCATGGCTGTGTGCTCCTTCCCTRCATTAAAAACTCACACCAGCCTCTCTGTAGGAGCTGCATGGGCYTAAATTTCTGAAGGACACCCGGGATTAGGGAAATGGCTCAGGGTATTCCATCAGAGCCTGCAAAAGGGYGTGAAACAGCTGTGTTTTAAGCATGTCCCAGGTTGGTTCAGCATTGTGGGGTGATGGTAGTACCTTGATGGCAGCGTGTTCAGGGCGCCACCGCTGCTGCACCTGAGGTCATGTTGTATTTGATTATATGATCATAGTTTGGTTTGGATGGAAGGGACCTTTAGAGGCCCAGTGGTTCCATCCCCCTGCCATGGGCAGGGGACATCTTCCACTACCCTAGGTTGCTCCAAACCCTGTCCAACCTGGCCTGGGACACTTCCAGGGATCCAGAAGCAGCCACAGCTGCTCTGGGCACCCTGTGCCAGGGCCTCAGCGCCTTCATCATAAATGGTGGCTATGGCTACCCTTCAGCCTGCTGGACGTGGGATGAGCTGTCTCACAGAGATCTGAGGRTATGCTTTCCATCTTGTTTTCCAACCTGATTCCTTCTCTTTGCATCCAGGCTACCCAGGACAGGCAGATCCCAGCTGTGGTGCCCTGCTCTGCTCTCCCATCTGCTGTCAGCAGCACATTGATGTGTGTCTGCCTCGGAGAGCAAAGAGGGTGCCTGTGCATGTGATTGGGGTGAAAACACTGGCTGAGTGTGATTGAGGTTGTAAAGTTTATGAGATTCTGCATTTTATGGTAAATTTTAAATTGACACTGCAATCAGGAGCATTAAGGTYTGTAAAGGAAAGTCAGTGGGATGTGTTGCAGAGCACGAGGTGGTAATTTCCTCTCCTATATTGATCCTATCAACAGCAAAGAATGAAACAGCTGCTTCTTGGAGGATTGGTTTTTTAATGTGTTCATTTTATGTAATTTGTAGAGTATTATTTATTATGTGGGGTTTTTCCCCCCTGTGCTGCCTTTCCCTGTCCCTCCATTTCTAGAAGGGYGCAGCGCTGTCGTACCTACACCTCTCACCTGTGGATTTCAAAACCCCTTTCCAGCCACAGCTGATGCTGCTGTTTCCATTTTCACACAGGAAGGGGAAAAGTGAGCATTGGAGATTGGAAAGGATGTCAGCACAAAGGTGCAGCCAGGTCACTCCTTCTGAGCACAATCCACACACTCAGTCCTTTCCGAGCTGGGAGCCATGATCTGTCTCAGGGCAGGTTTTTTGKTTTTTTTTGCTGGAAGAAACAGTCCCTGGCAATAAAAAAAACCCAGCAGTAATCATCCCAAACACTCTCCTAGGCAATGAAATGTCCATTTGTGCCAGGGCATGGCAGAAATGCCTTTTCAGAGTATGTTTTCCATGTGGGATTTTCTGCAGGGGCGTGGGTGACTTGGCTCCTGTGATTCTAGAGGGCATCTCCAGGGCACTGCCCTGTTTGAGGCAACAAAGGCTTTCAGTGAAGCTCAGGAAAAGTTTGAGGAAGTCAAAGACTCTTTAGAGCATATGAAGGGAATGGGCACAGGCCTTTGGGAAGAATTTGGGGGTCACATGGGTATGAAAGATGTGAGATGAGCTCTTCCCCAGGCTTAGACCCATTACAGATGAATCACAGCAAAGGGTTTTTTTTAATGATGTTTGGTTTTCAGATATGCCAAGAAGATTAAAAAAGACCTGATTGCAAAAGGCATGGGCATTTTAAAGGAACATTTGATGGGGATTTCTTGAAGATGCTGTAATACCGCCTACTGTAGAAGCATCTGCTTCCCAGATTAACAGAGGGTTTGCAAACAGCACTTGGGAAGCACCCTGCAAGATGATTTCAAAAGTGCAGAACAGATTTGGTGAATGATTTATGGCATGGGTTTGCATATCAGTTGCTCTTTCTCCTTTCTTTGTCAAATTTACTTGTTTCAGTCCTATTATGCACAAACACTGGGACCATCCTGGAAGTGTGGATGTGCTGGGATTGTGCTRCTCGTCACAGCAGGGGCCTGAGGGTCCAGAGCTGCAGGGCATYCCCATCCCATGAAAATGGGTTTTATTTAGGAGCTGTTGAAACTTAGACCAGGAGCTGGAGGTAGGCTGSAGTGGCAGATAAAAATACTGACTTAGTGCTCAATCTCCTTTTAGGGTCAGTGGATAGTTGGCCAGTGGAGTCTGGAGGGTGTTTCACACCCCAAGAGAGATACTGAAGTTTGGGTAACTGAATGGCACACCAAACACCCAAAATGGTGCCAACTGCGTCCTCATGGGCTGCAGTAAGAGCTGGGGCAGCCACCACACGTGTARCCTACACAATTCATCTGCTGGCCATAGTGTCCATTTTTACCCTAGGACACATTGCTTAGTCTCCATCTGTGAGTCAGGAGGGATGCAGGCCCAGGGTTTTGGCCAAAAAAGCCAGGCATGGGTCTGGGATAGCTTAGGGAGYCCAGTGTAGCAATGAGAACCTGCGTGAAGGCAACAAAAGCCAGGATCTGTGTGGGCACCCCCAAGATGCCTTAGCTGGAGCTGAGCCCTGCCTGGTGTGCCAGGGACTGGTGTGGGTTTATCAGGCTGCCCCTGGAGTCTCCTCCTGGCCTGGACACTGGGGAGGGCATGCCCATGGTCTGTGCTGGCTGTCATTCCAGGGCAATCCTGTGCTCCAGGTGACCCAAATTCCAGCTGCTGGCTGCTCAGGGCTAGAGCATGGATGGCRGCATTGGAAGGCCACTGGAAATACATGAGGGCCTGTTCTTTTGAGGACAGGGCTGTTCCCTGGAGAAATCTCTGGTGTCCTCAGCATGGACATGGACCTGTTGGAATGTCCAGAGATGCTCCAGGRGCCAGAGCCCYTCTGCTCTGGAGCCAGCCTGGCAGAGCTGGGGCTGTTCAGCTGCACAAGAGAAGCTCCAGGGACACCTCAGAGCCCCTGYCAGGGCCTGAAGAAGGTTTAGAAGAAAGATGGAGACAAAAAGGGTGTGTTACAACAGGACAAGAGGTGATGTTTATAAATTGGAGGGAAATCAGTTTAGATGAGCTATCAGGAAGAAGTTTCTTACAGTGAGTGTGGTTRAACTGCCACAGGCTGCCCAGAGAAACTGTGGGTGCCCCAGTCCTGGAAACATTCAAGGTCAGGCTGGACAGGGTTCTGAGTCACCTGGTCTAGCTGAAGATGTCCTTGTTCATGGTAAGGGGGTTGAACCAGATGGCTGTGAAGGTCCCTTCCAACCCACACTGCCCTGTGAGTCTGTGATGAAGGCTGTTTCTTCACGTGGGCTTGGCCTCGAGGGCAGGACAAGCATTCCGCATCACCGGTTTATTTGGGAATCATCTCTCCCAGCCCAGCAGCTCAGCCCAGCCAGGTGATGGGGAGGTCAGTGTGCTGAGGAGGGGCAGAAGCTCCACTGCTGGAGACACGTGGTGAGAGGAGCAGCCCCGCGAGTGATGTGGCAGCAGCCCCCCAGCTGATGTGGCACCTCAGCAATGTGTCCAGGGAGGGTAATTAGAAATCTGAATGTCCTCTGCAGGAGGGCGTGTTCACGTCGTTYTGCAAACCACCCCAAGAAGCTAAAAGGGGCCTTGTGGCTGAAGGGGAAGCCACAGGCAAGCCTGGTTGATTTGTAGCCTCTCATCGCACGTGTGTTTTGGGAACGGGAGAATGAAGCCTGGGCTGCCCTCAGCAATGCCCATCCTGTTTTGGAAACTGCTACAGGAGCATCAGGGCATCTTCTGGTGTGGAGGGTGGATCATGGGTGTGTTTATTCTCAGCCACTCTTCTAGGGTTGATGAAACTGAAACCCTCTTGGAGGGTTGATGAAACTGTGGTTCAGGTGCAGCCTTTTCTTAGCCCAGGAACTCCCATTTATTGCCCCATGAGAACTCTTCTGTGCCTCAAACAGGGGTTTGAATTGTTTTAGGTGGAACTGCAGAATCACAGAATCATTTAGGTTGGAAAAGTCCTCCAAGACCATCGAGTCCAAGCTTCCCCCCCAGCTCTGCCAAGGCCACCACTGRCCCCTGTCRCYCCACGTGCACATGGGTTTAAATCCCTCTAGGGATGAGGACTCCACCACTGTCCTGGGCAGCCTGTGCTATGGCTGGACAGCCCATTCTTTGAAGGAATCTCTCCTCATATCCCGTCTCAACCTGCCCTGGCTCACCTTGAGGCCATTCCCTCTTGTCCTGTTGCTTGTGAGAAGACACCAGCCCCACCTGCCCACAAGAGAGTGTTGCATTGCAAGCTGAGCTCCCCTTGCTCTGGGGAGCAGCTGCAGTGAAGGACCTGTGGGGAGAAGGAGGCTTTAGGCAGAAGCTAGAGCTGAAACTCAACACCTCTCAAGGSAGACCTGTTTCCTGCCAGCCCCTGCCCTGGTGCTGGGGGAGGTTTTGTGCTGACCCAAGCAGAGCTCATGAGCTCTGCCATGAAGCCAGGATCCATTGCACGGTTTTTTCAGCCTCCCCTCTGAATTTTGCCCCAAACAAAGATGATGGTGCTAGCCCAATGTGGGCATGTTTGCATTAAGCTCTCTGCCTGGTTTTTATCACTTTTGGCTGTTGAGTGGCAAACAAGCCATTAGTCCAGGACAGTGGTGGCTCCTTGTGAGCTAATGAACTGAACTAAGGAAGGAGGCTAATGAGCTGGCTAAGGAGGGAGGTCCTGCTGGAGGGTCACAGCAGCTGGGTGCTCTTGAAAGCACGTGGACTCACTGGCTGCAGGGAAGTCCCATTCTTGGGGCTGATCGTGGCCCTGGGGCTGGTCTGCAGCCACTCCGTGCTGTASCACTCACATGTGCTCCATGAATGTCCCCAGACTGCCTCTCAGGCCAGTGAGAAGGAGAATTAGGGGCCATCACAAAGGTTACCCTTCATGGTTTTGCTCTGTTTCTTGAGTATATTTGCAGAGCAGTAATTTACCAGTGTCATGGATTGGGTAGGGTGATCAGAGCCTGTTGGTTTCTCCATCCTGGCATCCAGGTGTCAGCCTGGCTTGGAAAATGTTGTTGACACTTCCCYGTGAAAGTAATGAGAATCTCATAAAGGCTGAATCCAGTTTTTTGGCTCTTTCTAAAGACTGGGAGAGGAATCCCATTTGCTTCCTTGTGTCATGAGTAATGGGAAATAGTGCTGGTGGATTCTGCACTAGTAAACCCATTCAAAGGCTGCCTGGAGAAGAAAAAGAGGTGCTTGGGTGATTGATTCAGTCAGGAACTTCTTGGGGAACTCGGGAAGAGAAGGCAGTGTCTCCATCTCCAGCTGCCCCATGATAACCAGTGTCTCCTTGCCCATGGATGTGGCACTTGGTGCCATGGTTTAGTTGAGCTGTCAGGGAACGGGTTGGACTTGATGATCTTGAAGGTCTCTTCCAACTCTGTGTGATTCTRTGATTCTGTAATAGAGATACTGCACACAATGAGTGGCTCTTCCTTGCTTTGCACACCACTARTCCTTGGCAGAGGGATCCTGTTTCTTTTGTAGCTTCCATGAGTAGGAGGGAGCCTCTTGACCCTGGCCAGGACTCAGGTACAAACCCAGGTCCAGGGACAGATGTGAGCTGGTGGTGTCATTTTAGGGAAAATACCCCAGATTACAGCTTCTTTGGCGTGCAGACTGTGCATTTCTGTCTGACTGCTGAGCCACAGGAGCATTTTCCAGCTGAGCATTACAGCATCATATGTTCCCAGTGTTGTAATAGCCACAGTGGTCTTCCTCACAGTCCTCACCCAGGAGAAGGCCTGGGCCAGCCCCACAAATTGTCCTAGGGGACCCTGTTGATATGTTGGCTACCTGCTGATGGTGTTCTCACATCTTGAGGTTGTTCTGAAGTGGAGTAAGGCACCCCAAAACATCCTTCTGCCACTCTCCTTCATCAGCCCTGAGTCCAGCCAAGCTGCTGGGGCTCCCACATGGAGGTGTCAGCTTCTGGAAATGCAAGCCCCCATCTCCATCATTTGAAGTGCCAGTGGTGGCCAGGAGCTTCTGTAGAGCTCCATTTCTCCAAAAGGTTTTCCCAAGCTGAGAGGGGCAGGGAACTTTTATGGGCAGAGTTGGGAGGATGCTGGTCATACACCTTCCATCTCTGCACCCCAGCAGTGCAGAACATGGATTTGTTGTGGATTTGCACTGCAGATACTACTGAGCTGCCACTGGTGACTGAACTGTGGATGTAGGAATAAGCTGACCATCCTGAGGGGCCAAAGAGTAACGTTGATCTGGGGGAGGGATGGGTGAAGCAGCCCAGAGCTGCCCCGGTGTGATCCATTCCTGGGGCCTTCACCTCCCAGCTGTCACTGGAGATGTGATACAGGAGGAAGAAGGTTGGTGGGCTTGCCCTCTGTGGCAGGTGTTGCTAGGTGATTTTGTGGTACAGGSAAGGGTGATGAGCACAGGAACTGACCCTGGGAACGCGTGTGGTGGGAGAGCAGGAGCAGGCCTGGCTCTGYTTTCTCATCATCCCAGCAGAGGCTTCTCCAGAGCTGGCCATTCTTAACCACGTAATCAGTCCTGGATCTCATGAGGGGTTTTGTTTTGTGTTTTTTTCTCTCTCTTTTTCCCTAGGAAATGGTCAGAGGAGCGAAAGGAGCATCACCATTTTGAAACAAAACCAAGGGTGCTGGTGAGTGCACACCCGGGTGAGCCTTGTGGGGAGAGCTGGCAAGCAGGATGCAGACTGGGGAGAGCTGTGTGGCTGTCCTGATACCTTTCTGGGGTCTTGGGGTTCTGATCTGCCCTCCAGTTATTGAGATTTCCTGTGGGAGAGGAGGTAGTTTGCTGTGTTAATGGATCAGCACAAATCATCTTTACCACCACCACCACCACGATTCTCTCTCTGCTGTCGTCAACGACCAAACCTCTAATTGCTCTTCCTGTAAATCCGTGGAAGATGCTCTCATCAATATGTGTGTTCTCAGTGCTGAGTGCTGGAAGGAGCAGGCAGCAGATATGCTGGCAGCTGCACAGGAGTGCACCAAGCAACAATATTTGTTAATGCTTGGAGTGCTTTTGGCTGTTGTTGTGCTTGGCCCCGTCCAGACCCAGTCACGGGGCTGCGATCTGGGTGGCATTTCAAGGTCCTCTCCAGACCTGTTTTCTGCAGCTGTCACACAGGAGGCTGGGACTTGGATGTTTGCCTAGAGGTCTTGAACAGGAAGAAGGGAGAATCCTTTTTTTTATCATCTGAGCTAGCTCAAATATGCCAGAGCCAGACCCTGAGCTGATGTTTTTGAACTGAGATATTTTGCATTGTGTCAGGTGGGAGGCTGGGGTTTTTTTTCACCATCTTCTCATGAGAACTTCCTGGTTTACACTGAGCAAACCCTCAGCAGAGYGATGCTGTGAGCCCCCGCAGGTTCCCATCCCTCAGGGACCAAATTCCCACGTCTTTCCTCTCTGCATGTGTGATGGATGCTGAGGAGCATCTTGGTGCTGGGCTGTCACAGAATTGTAGGACGGTGGTTTGGGTTGGAAGGGGCTTTTAAAGCTCRTTTCATTCCAACCCCCTGTCATGGGCAGGGACACCTTCCACTATCCCAGGTTGCTCCAAGCCCCATCCAGCCTGGCCTTGGGCACTGCCAGATATCCAGGGGCAGCCACAGCAGCTCTGGGCAACCTGTACCAGGGTCTCACCATCCTCATAATAAAAAAWTTGTTTCTTACAGCGACTCTTGTATCTCTGCTGTAGCCTGGACTACAGGAGCAGTGCTAGTGGAGGTTGCATCACGGGGAAATGCAGATTTTTAAGACACACCTCAGCTGCTGTAGTACAGTTYGAGTGTAGATGAAGGGAGAAACTTACACAATGTGGCTTCAGGAAGCAATCTTCAGATATTTAAAAACGTMGGGGCCCTTTATAGTTAGTGGTGGTGTTTTTATCCCATGTTCCATCTGATCTAGTTTGGGCAGCATGCGAGGATGAGCAGAAGTCTGTCCTTCCTCTCTGGCTRCAAGAGCAGCCCAGGTGAGGGGATGGTGTGTCTGCAGGGTCACCTCCTGACAAGGCAGAGAGGATGCTGAGACCCTGTTTTCCCCCAACATCCCTGCCAGCAGAAACACTTGAGAAGGGATGCTTTGTTCACAGGAATCCTYCCTGACTCCAAAACAGGTTCTAATCAGTGCCTGGAGCACAGACCAAACTCCTTTCTGTCTCCCACACCTCCTACAGCTTCCCTGCTGCCTCTCTGCAACCAGCCAGGAGAAAAACCCAGACTGTTCCTGAGGACAGCAACCCCTTCTCCTGTAAACAGGGCAGCCAGCAAGGCTGCTGCAGAGCTGAGTGCTGTCAGCCTGGGGTGGTGAACGTGCTTCCCATGCTTGCACCCATCTGCTCCCAAATTCCAGCTGCTCCCCTCCATGCCCCCCAGTCTCCTGGCAGAGGTGGTGATGACTGGCAGGGCCAGTGTGTATCTGAAGCATTGGGTATTTCATCGTGCTGGCTCTCCAGACTTACACCGGTGGGGGTTTGGCCCCTTGAGCTCCAGCAGTCCTGAAGTGATGCAGCTTATTAAGCATCTGTTTGCGCTGTCTTTAGCATTAAATAATTGGTTCCTCAGCATATTTGAGTTGGAGGGTATCTGATAATCCTCTGAACTATCCATCAGGCTCCATTATCATCTCTGCACTCCTGAGCCAGCTGCCTTGTGTCAACTCTGCCTGGGGTTTACAAATAGATTTTGTTTCTCCTGCAGTTTTGCCTCTTTTCTTCAGCCTCCCTCTCTCAAAGGAGCTGTTTCAGGCACCTTAAAAATTTGTGCAGACACCCCTGTCAGCATCTTTCTGCTGACTGGTGAGTGATGGGTCCCATCCTTGTGCTGCCTTCTGCTCCTGATGGGGTCCCCAAGCAAAAACTCTCCGTTTGCCTCAAAAGGGATAGAATTGTTGTCTCGACTGAAAGGAYTGATCAATCTTCACATTGTTTGAGTTTTCTTACTGGCTCAGAGGATTTGTAGCATGCACAGAGATGACTTGTCAGCTGCCCTCTGGCAGACCAGCACTGTACCACTCACATGTGGGGCACAGACCCACATGTATGTCCTGATGGTATTTTAGTGAGGATGCTGCAGAGGGCTCCTAAAAAGCCTCCTAGCCCGATGGGTAACGTGAGAGCTGAGAATAGAATAATTAGGATAGAATCATTAGAATAGAATAGAATAGAATAGAATAGAATAGAATAGAATAGAATAGAATAGAATAGAATAGTTTGGGTCAGAGGAGACCTTTAAAACATCTTGTCCAACCCCCCTGCAATAAGCAACATATCCCATATTCAACTATACCAGGTAGCTCAAAGCCCTGTCCAGTCTTTATCATACTATTTTTGTTACCTGTTGCTGCTACTGCCATGCCAGCTGTGAGAGGGATGCTCAGCATCCTTCAGAAATCAGGCTTGTGCTCTCCAAGTCTGCAGCATCCCGGAGGATGTGGGTGGGTTGGGAGATTATATCCCTGTGGACCTGATTGGCTTTTAGAGGTAATCCTAATAATCACACACACCAGGGCTAGGGCCTGCAGATGCATATATGCCCATTTTACAGGAGGTGCTGCTGGATGTTTTGCCAGTATCAGGAAAGACATAGCTCGGTTTTACTCATGCAAGATGAACTTCTTCCTTTTTATACAGCTTAATAAATGTTTTTCCCAGTGAAATGTTGGGGTTATCAAGGCTGGTCTCAGGCTGACAGGCTGGGATTGCAGGTCATAGCAGGGTGTAGCACTGRGGCAGGCAAGAGGAGTCAGAAAAACAGGGCCTGTCTCTTTAACAAACATCTTCCCATGTAGTCTGAATCCTTGTTTTCTGACTTGTTCTAGAGGCATCTTTTGCTCCTAGGGYATAAAACATGCAAGGCAAATTCCAGCGTCTTCAGCCCATTTAGGAACTCTCTGGCTCGTACATTGAATTTTACCCCTGCATTTCCAGATTGCCTTTTAAATTTTTTTTCTTAGTTCTAACCTGTCAAGAGGAGATTGATAAGAGGAGATTAATATCCTAAAATAACCACCTGGTACTTCTGTAAAATACATCGATGCGACTGTCTAAAGGACAAAAMCATGGTGTTTTGTACCAAAATATATTTGCTTTTGCAATAGTAAGTTTTACTTTGCATCYCTGCCCTGAGTGCAGTGTATTGTTGGACAGGAGCCATCTCTTAAGTGAGCTTGCAGTATGAAGAAGAAAAAGCAGGGTGAAAAAAAACAATAAACAGGGTAAATTATTGTGGAACAGGAGGTATTAATTTTGCTTRACACGTGGAGCAGACTGATGCTGGATGGTGTAAAGTGGCCCAGCAGAGTCCACACGCCTTCAGCAGAGGCAGAGACCTGCTTTTCTAAGGCATTTGCAGCGTTTCAAAGCCTGCAGATTCTGCTTGTCCAGAAGACGTGACAGCGCCCCGGTGTCACTGTGAGACAAAAACCTCCCCGATTCCTGCGCCTGTGCCCTAATGTCATTACTCCCCTTCCCTTGCAGATCCGCATAATGACATTCATGGTCACACGCGCACACAAAAATACTTTATATAAAGAAAATGAATCTGGCTTCAGCCGGCTCTCGCCTTCTGCCGCGCTTACCTCCAGACCCCGGCTCGCCCAGGGTGAAATGAGAAGGGGAGTTAATGTGGCGGGGTCATTTCTCACTGCTGAATTGGTCAGCCGTCTACCGAGCCAATTTCTGCAGCTTTTCAGTGGCGTGGCAGACCCCTGGGTAATATTTGCCTGAATAGAGCCCTAAGTGTTTAAGCTGTATTGCTAGGAATGGCTGTTTTATCCTATGCATCTGAGATTTCAACTCATCAGACATGAAGCAGGTCAAGACTCTCATGCCATTGTGTGCATTATAGCGAACAGAACAGAATATGCTTGATAAAAGGGAGGACTTAAAAGAAATGCTTCTTTAGACCTGAAACTTTCAAGTCCCACAATGCATCAAAGACCCCTCGTATAGACTTTGAAAGGGGTGAAAGGCATTACCTAATATTTGGAGGAAATGAATAATAAMGCATCCCAAGTGCCTGGAAACTAATTTAGGAGTGCACGCTGCACTGTATTGCCTCTGCTGGATTTGCTCCCCAGAAGAGTTGCTAACAAAGGGTTTAAAAAATAAAATAAAATTATGTTTGGCGACCAACTTTTCTGCCTTGAAATGCCCCCTTTTTTGTAATGTTTCCTGGTAAGACTTACTTATGAAAAGATGAAATACAGCCTGTGCTGCAAACACCAGGTCTCAAATGAATCTCGGGAGCCCGCAAGGTTTCCCACCATTCTCCTCCCCACCGCAGCCTTTTGTTCCTTCATGTTGAAAGCACTGCTTGCAGGATGCTTGCAGGATGCCCAGGCACTACCTGCTCCTGGAGTTTAGTCATATCTCAGGAAAAAAAAATCAACCTATTTCTGTGGCCTTTGCTTTTGTTCCAGCAAAACCACCTTTGTGTAAAGCCAGGGCTGCTCTGTTGGTGACCTGTGGCTCCTTGCAGCTGGAATTGGGAGCTGGGTACCCTGAAGGTACCAGTTGTGTTTCTGGCATCCCCATGGATGCTGGAGGTGCTGTTTGGAGCTTGAGATATTTATTGTAGAGTCACAAAATGGTTTAGGTTGGAAAGGACCTTTAAGCTTGTCTAGTTCCAAACCCTCTGCCACGGGCAGGGACAGCTTCCACCAGACCAGGCTGCTGCAAGTCCCCATCCAACCTGGCCCTTCCAGGTGTTTCCTTCCGTCGCTGCTTCTGAGATGCACTGACTCCTAACACAGTGTTCTCCAAGGCTCCCATGGGATTTGGGAGCTGCAGAGCTTGTGTGGGCTCAGCCTCTGCCTTGTGTCGTGAGATGGGAGTGTCTGGTGGGACATCCACCCCTTTGGGATTGGTAGGAGAGGCCTGATGGCTCTGGGATTCAGCAGAGGGGAGGTGATGTTTGCAAGGATAACTTCAGAGCAGAGGACCAAACCTTGTGCCACACAAACTTTCCTCAAATCTCATGAAGTGTTGGTAGATGAGAACAGCTGGGCAAGGATGTTTTGGCCAGAGGGGCTCTGCTGTCCTGCTTGCCCTGCCCCTGCCCATCCCCTCTGCCCGTGCTTGTCTCACTGAGCTCTGCTTTCACCATCTGTGGAGATCAGTTAAATCTGAGTGCTTTCTTACCTGCTTCTCCCCCAGGCCATGGTTAATTGAGGGCAGGAGGGCAGGCAGGAGTGCTCAGACAATATTTACAAGAAGAAGGGGATGTTAATGGGCCAGCAGGGCTGGAGCAGTGGGGTATGGAGATGATGGGCAGTGGTTGTGGAGCAGTGATTTTCCACACTTTTTTTTTTTTCCCAGTTACCAGAGGTGATTAAACCTCAGCTTTGTGTCCAAAAGAGTTAAATCTGGACTCTACCCTCATAAAATTTCCAGTGCTGGGGCTGCTGTTTCAGTGGGACCTTCTGCAGTGGGAAAACAATGGGACATTGGGATGGGGGAGGATGCCTGTGAGTTACCAGTCATTGAAAGACTGGGGGAAGGAGAACTTTTAGCAAAATAATGTCTTCTTTTATCAATCCAGCAACCTTGTTAGGCTGGGGCCAGTTATTCTAGTTTCCAGTTRTCGGAGGGGCAGTGGGTGCCCCATCTATGGCCATGTTGGACGAGACTTGGAGCACTCTGTTCTACTGGAAGGTGACCCTGCCTGTGGGCAGGGGGCAGGACTAGATGGCCTTTAATAGTTCCTTTTCAGCCCAAAGCATAGTTCTGTGGATCTATTTACTGTATCTCCTTGGCCTCCTTCCTGACCAGGGTATGTGCAGCTGCTGGTTCAAGGCACTGATGGTCTCAGCCACAAAGCCCAGTGGGTGGTGAGGCACAAGAAGTGGTGTACAGGGTGACAAACAAGTCCCAAGCCTTTCCACCACCTTTTTTCCTTAACACTGGAGAGCCAGCTGACAAAGCSTGACCCATCTTTGACAAAACAATAATCAGAAACCAGGATAATTCCTCATGGAAAGGAAACCTGGCGGTGCTGCGAGGGGAGTTTCATGCCCTGTCTTAACGATACATCGGTGTCCGGGGACTTTTTAGTCTTGTGCTTGGGTTTTATGATCCATATTACTTSTCCTTTAATTTTTATTACTTGGCTTTAGTTTTTGATACAGTGCTGGAAGCACCTTGGTGGGCAGGGAGGGCTCCCTTAGCACTGGCTGTCACCTTGTGGCTTGACCCACATTTCAGGGGGGAGCAGAGGGGCCGGACGTGGGCTCGACAGCCCTTTATGTGGTGACACCCCTGCCTGTGTCAGCCTTGCCTGCCAGCATGGTGAGCTGAGAGGTTGGCTTGCTGATCACCCCCCTGGGCTCTGCTGCTTTCTCCTGGGCTTCAAGCAGAGCGTGGCAGGACACAATCTTCTCCCCTGCACAGCATCTCCTTCAGGCCATCTGTGACCTGTGATCGTGTTCCTAGGACGTGTCTGAGCCAGGAAAACCAGGTAAGGCATTGGTGCTGGCTGGCTCTGGTTTCTTCCTCCCAGCAGATCAGGTGAGGTTTGCTTGTCTTCTGTGTGGGCCATCCTTGCTGTAGTTTTGCTTCTGGTTTGCTACCCACTGCAGAGAGAAATAAAGTCTTCTCTAAGATCGTTCTGATAGGTAAAGGTAGTGAAATGTGGAAAACTGTGAGGTTCATCTGGGAAGCTTCAGGAGCACTGGGGATCCGCCATGCTCTCCTGAGCTGGACCCTCAAACACAATTCTGCCAGGTCTGCTGGTGTCTCAGAATAGCTCTGGATAAGATGTGCTGTCAGAGGAAGCAAAAAGGGATTTATTTAGCCTGACTGGGAAGCTGGCATTGCCCAAGCTTAGTGGTAATGGGGTGACTTGTGTTAAGGAGATATTTGGGCTGCACTGGCTGGCACCTCAGTGTGAATGGACGCCTGCCCTGGCTGTCCCCTGGGGCTCCCTCCGTGCCAGCTGATAACCCATGCCAGTTAGGAGAGCTTCACTCCTTGCTGCTTGGCATTTCTGCTCGCTGCTCCAGGGCAGATCCAAACCCCACTGGCACCAGGGAAGATTTTCTCTGACTTCAGCTGGCTCYGTCCTCCTGGAGGGAAGACGTGACACAACTTGTGCATCGTGGTTTATTCCTGGTGACAAGTGCGCCTTCCCCAGTGCCCTTTCACACCCCTGAATGCAGGGGAGGGGATGCTGGTCCCCTCCCAGGCAGCCCAAGAGCAGGGCTGTCAGAGCCAGGGAGCTTGCATGCTGTTGAGAGAAACCCTCCCCTCAGCACCCAAGGGAACTGAGTGCTGGTTCAAAAGGTTGCCAGGCACTGTCAGTTCCTGTTTGGGGCTGCTGTGCTGAAGGGAGATCCTGCCACGGAGGTCACAGGCTGAATTTGAAGTGATTGTGGTTTGAAATGATCTTCCAGGTTTGTCAGCCCTGTCAGAATTCAGCTTGTGTAAGAGTGGCCAGAGRTTTGGGGTGCATGGGGCTGGGAACCACCCCAAGGAGGTGGCACAGCTGGGCCCTGGGCCTTCCCCAGSAAGGCAGTGCCCCAGTTCACCTACAGCAGGTGATAAAATGCAGGTGGCCACAGGAAAGGAAGGAGCGATGACTTCAACCTCAGCATTGAGTCTGCCATGGTGCTGAAGTCCTTCTGGTGGCAGCAGTGTGGTCCGTCCATCCATCCATCCATCCATCCATCCATCCATCCATCCATCCATCCATCTATCCATCCTTCCATCCATCCCTCCATCCATCCATCCATCCATCCATCCATCCATCCATCCATCCATCCATCATCCATCCATCCATCCATCCATCCATCCATCCATCCATCC
>JACDOX010000225.1:346986-368573 GCA_014549065.1 Cardinalis cardinalis | reverse complement strand
CATCCATCCATCCATCCATCCATCCATCCATCCATCCATCCATCCATCATCCATCCATCCACATAGTTCCCAGACTGTGGATATCCTTCCCCATGCATGTGGCTACATCCCTTTCCCTCTTCCCCTGGTCAGATCTGACATTTGCTCATGCTCACAGGGTGAAGCTTGCTGTGCTTGTCTTCCACCAGCATTTCATTTGAAATCCAAYCTGCTCATGAATGCTCTTGCTCCAGGTTTCTTTATTGAAACTCTTTGTAAATAAAATTGGAATACCAAAGCAGTAGAGCCTGGCAAAAAGTAAGGGGGAGTGTTTCTTGGCATGGAAAAATATCCTCAACCCAGAAAAAGCCTAATTTATTCTGGTGGAGCAGAGAGGATCCAGCAATCTCCCTTTTGTTGTGCAGTTCACATGTATTGCTGTACTCACACCTGAAATCTTCTGCTGAAAGTTTGGCATCATTTCTTCCCCTTTTTCTCAGAGAGCTGCTAGATTCAAAGTGGCTTCATCCTTTCTGGCTCTGTAAGAGCTGCTTCCCACAGAACCCACAGCTACCACAGAGGAAAGGACTCGTTGGGCTGGGAGCTGCAGCCTGCATTTCATCACCTACCAGGAGTCCCATCTGTCAGTGGGAGCTGCACAGTTCTCCCCTGCTAACAAAATTATTTGTTTTGTCCCGTCATTAAGGATATTCAGGCAGCAGAAATGGGAATGATCTCTGCTTTGTGAGTTCTAGAAGCCCATTTTGTATTTGTCTTGGTGGTAGAGGAGCAGTAAAGAGCTCWGTGATCTCGCCTGTTAGGATAAGTGAGTTTTGGAAGAGGTTTTCTGTCTGATACTCTGTCTAAAAGCGTGGGGAAATGCCATTCTAAAGGCTGTTAAAACACAATTGCTCACTGATTTACACCGTCAAGGAGTGCCTCTTTACTGGGAGATGTACACTGAATAAAAGCAGTTCAAGTGGTGCTTTTAATAAATAGATAATGGAACAGCATTTTATCTTCTGCTTTAATCCGTTATGTTAGCATAGGGTAGTGTATCCCTCTGGTAGATTTTGAGATAGCAGAAACTGCGAGTCAAACCACTTTCCTTCCAAGTCTTTGAAGAGGAGTTGCACACTGGTGAAAGGTACTGGGAAAGCTCTCAGTGGACTGGGATCTTTCTCCCCTGAGATGAGTTCAGTTGGGCCCCAGTGGGTTGAGGTTCAGGGCACTGATCTTAGAATCATGAATATCATAGAGTATCTTGGGTGTCCAGGGCAGGGAACGGAGCTGGGGAAGGGGCTGGAGCCCCAGGAGAGGCTGGGAAGGGGCTGAGCCTGGAGCAAASGAGGCTCAGGKGGGACCTTGKGGCTCTGCACARCTCCTGACAGGAGGGGACAGCCAGACGGGGTTTAGATTGCATTAGGGAAAATTCCTTCATGGAAAGGGTTGTCCAGCTCTGGCACAGCTGCCCAGGGCARTGGTRGAGGGGTTTAAAGGCCGTGTGGATGTGGCACTTGGGGACATGGGTCAGTGGTGGCCTTGGCAGTGCTGGGGGGATGRTTGGACTTGATGRTATTAAAGGGCTTTTCCAATGTTCTGTGATTCTAAATTGGAAGGAACCCATAAGGACCATTAAATCCAACTTCCCCACTACTTGCAGCACTGTCTAAACATAAGAGCATCATGCAAGTGTTCCTTGGACTCTGTCAGGCTTGGGGCCATGGCCTGGGGAGCTTATTTGGGTGCCTGACCACCCTCTGGGTGAAGAGCCTGTTCTTGATTTCCAGCCTGAAATTGTAGCTTTATTCCATGGTGCCTTGGCTTTGCCCATGGGTCTGTTGCCTTGCTGGGTGGCTTCACATCCCAACTGCCATGTGGAGTCCTCTGTAGCCCCCAGCTCCCATGGTTTTGACTGGGAAGGGTGTGGAGCCACAGGGGAGGAGGTTCCTCTGTGGAAAGCTCCTCTCTAAGCCCTTGGACTTCTCTAGAGGCACCAGGTTGCTGGGGCTGAGTGCCTTGAAGCTAAATGAGCTGTTGGCTGCTTGGTTAGGAAAGAAACAGGACACTTTGGGAGGCAGGAAAAAGGTCATTTATCCTGTTGCTGCTCATCCTTGTTAATTCATTGTTTCCGTTGAAAACCCTGCACTTAGCTGCTTCATGAATGAACCCAGTGTCTGTGCCTCCAAAAACAACTTGGCTTGGTGAAAAATAAGACCTCCTTTCACCTCCTCTCTGCTCTGCCGTGTTTTTTCCCCCCTTGTTTTCTTCCACTCGCATCCATCCTGCCTGGGTGGCAGTCCCAGTTTGTCCCTGTGGAGCGGGGCTGGAGACCAGGGCTGGGTTTACAGAATGGTTTGGGTTGGAAGGGACCTTAAAGATCATCTCATTCCATCCCCTGCCATGGGCAGGGACACCTCCCACTGTCCCAGGCTGCTCCAAGCCCCATCCAGCCTGTTCTTGGGCACTGCCAGGGATCCAGGGGCAGCCACAGCTGCTCTGGGCAACCCTGTGCTGGTGTTTTGTCACCCTCAGCTTTAAAGGATCCCAGGGGCTGCACCCCTGTGTGGCAGAGGTTTGCTGTGACCCTGCAGGGGTGTTCCCAAGCCAAAGGGGATGGGAAAGCTGGAAGGRAAGGTCTGGAGAAGGGGAAGTGACTCAGCTGCATGGCAGGAGGGACTGTCAGGGAGGAAGGGTGGGTAGGGAGATGGAGATAGAGAATGGGGAGGCTTAGTGTGGGGGGCAGAGGGGCTGGAGGGTGACCTGGGTGCTGGGGTGGGGCTGAGACATGGCCCAGCYGTGGTGAGCAAAGCCTTTTGCAGCCACTGCCTGGTGTGGAAGGGCAGATGGAGCAGAGSAGAGGTCTCTGTGCAGTGGTGGATRGTCTCCTAAAGCCCTTCAGCAGCTGGAGTGGAGCAGAGCTGGCACCACAGCAGCACTGAGCTCTCTGAGGACCATCTGTGAGCCAAGGGCAGTGAGAACAATTACCAGCCAGAGGAAAAAATCACCAGGAGAGAGGCTGGAAAAAGCTGTGGGGGAGGCTTGGAGCCAAGCAGAGGCAGAGGAAAGGGGATCTCTAAGCTAATGAGTGGCCAGAGAAAGTACAGTGTCTGGTCTCCCTATCTCATAACACAGGGGCTGTCTAAGGAAACAGCTGTGTCCATGAGAAAACGCTTTCCCCTTGGGCTGAGCCTGTGAAAGTGACTGGCAGAGGATGCCTCCAAAGCTGGGAATTCAACACTCAGATAAGGCTTGGATGTTGTTTGGCAATGGTAACGAAAACAAGAGCTATAAATGAAACCTGGAAGAGTGATTACTCTTTATTCAGGGGTTCAAAACAATCTTGAACTTGTTGGAGTTGAGAGAGCACCTTCTTGGAAGSACAGCTGGGGCTGGCTGGGGTGGTTTGCAGGTGTATCAGCCTGTGGGTGCTGGGCTCTTTAGGGCAATTGGTAAAGCCTGGATGGCACCTAAAGCCGTAATGCCAAGCTGCTTGGACRCAGGGAGTTGGAGAGGTCAGCCTGGAAAAGGCTCCAGGGAGATCTTCTATCCCCTGCCAGGGCCTGCAGGGGCTCCAGGAGAGCTGCCCAGGCACTGGGGACAAGGCATGCAGGGACAGCAGCCAGGCAATGGCTCCCACTGCCAGAGGGCAGGCACAGATTTTGGGCTCTTGGGAATTAGGAATTGCTGGCTGGGAGGGTGGGCAGGCCCTGGCCCAGGGTGCCCAGAGCAGCTGGGGCTGCCCCTGGATCCCTGGCAGTGCCCAAGGCCAGGCTGGATGGGGCTTGGAGCAGCCTGGGACAGTGGAAGGTGTCCCTGCCCATGGCAGGGATTGGAACTGGATGAGCTTTAAGGTCTATTCCAGCCCAAACCAAACTGTGACTCTGCGATTGCTGGCCTTGCGCACAGAGCTTTTCTTTGAGGAATCCTGCCAGCAGGGAGAGCAGCTTTGAAGCTTTTCCCAGGGCAGGGAAGGAACCAAGAAAAGAGTAGATATTTCCTAAGAGTAATCTGGCTGGTCCATCTGGTGCTCCCAAAAAGGCCGGTGAGATGGCACAGCACGGGGGAAGGCTGTGAAAGATTGGAGGCATCAAAGTGGAAGGTGATTAGAACCCAAGCAGAATAGCAGCAAGGATGGTCCCCAGGGAGGGAGGAAGCCTGGCAGGGTTCCATCAGGGAGGGTTAGCAAAGGGAGGCAGGAAATTAAAGCAGGGCAGTAATGAAGGTCAAGCTGCTATCTCCAAGGCTTTGGGAAGTARGAGTTTCACTGACTGTGAGCTGCTGCTCCAGGGAAGGGGGGATGGGAGGGACACATTAATTTGTTAAATGGGTAGAAATAAATTAGTGTATAAACCTGTAACGTTTGTTTCCCCAGTCTGGAGGGGAGAGCTGCACGAGCCTGGTTAGGCTGATGCTTTAACCAGGTTTGCTGAGGTTTTGAAGGTTTTTAAGCCAAACCACCTTTTTGGATAGTCGTGATTATAAAATCCTCTCCATCCTGTTTCCCAGTGAAGCTGTGTGGATGGAGATGCTGCTTTTCTGACTTCCCTCTTCAGTGTTTGGTGGCTGTTTTTTCCCACAGCCCTGGAGTGCTGGGGAGGGAACCTGAAAGGGGATGGACCAGTTGGGTCACCTTGTCCTGGATGTCACCCCAGCCTCAACCTGGCTCAGGCTGCAAGCCCCTCCAGCACCTGTCACCTTTCCAGGGCTCTTTCCTGGCCTGAAAGGGTCAGGATTCCTCATCCCCCACACACATCCCACCCAGCTGCAGAGCTAAGTCGTCCCTGTTAATGAGGCTYGTTAGGCTCACACTGTGGGAGTGGATGTGTGGGGCCCCCACCATCTCTCATTCCCTCCTGACTGTTTCAGCCATCTCTGCTCCACCCTTCAGCTGGGACAGGGCCTGCTCTGGAGCTTGAACTGAGAGGGTGCCACTGTCCCCATCATGAGCAGGAGCCCATGGTGATGGGGTTCCGAGGTGGGCAAGGGAAGATGCTGCCACAGCTTTTGGTCCTATTTTGCAGAGTTTTGTAGAGGTTTTCACAGCCACTCGTTGCACCTTCCAGCTCTRGGAACCTGCAGGAGTAGGTGGTGGAAGCATGGCTTGGTGTTGGGGTGGGTCAGAAGTTGTGTTGAGGTAGCCTGCAGTGCCCTCACCCCCAGCTGTGTTATGGCTGATGGGGAGCAGTTCTGGCCCACAYAGGTTTGCTACAGGATCAGAGCCTCACAGCCCTTCCCCAGGGACCCACCACAGACAGGCAGGACCAACACCTTGGCCTGGAGCAGCTGGAATTTGGATGCAAATTACCCCAACTAACCTGGCCTGGCCGCACCAGCACAGGGGTGCAAGGTCTGGGCTGCCACCACTGCCACCACAGCCTGAGCATGACCCAAATGGAGGAGCCTTCAGCAAGACCAAGCTCTGCAAAACAGCTTTTTCTCAAAATAGCACGTCTCTCATGATTGCCCTCCCTGAAGTGACTTCTTCTCATTTATGGGATCGTGACCTAAAGACCTGTCCCAGCAGGAGGAGAACAGGGGGAAATCATGGGGCTCCCCTGCTTCTCTAAAGATCCTTGATTGCCTTWTTGTTTCTTTGCCGACTTTCTCTGTTCCCATTATCTCAGTTTTTTTAGTGAGTATCTTTGGGAACAGCAAGGCCATGGAGATAAGAGCTGAGACAACTCCCGTGCTCAGAGATTCATTACCTGCTCCTATGTAAGCCAGGAGGGAAGCAAGCCTGCTTTCCTTTTTCTTTTTGTTAATAAAAATATTGCAGTGGAAATTTTTAAAAATCAAATCAAAGCACAGGAGGACCTGAGGAAGTGTGGGGGCTACAAACTACTGCTGGAGCAAAAAGGCTCATTAGAATACGAATTATTTGGGAGGACAAACTGGAATGCCATTATACAAAGTGTCACTGATTGAGTCCAGCCTAGTGTTTGGCTGCACTTGATAAATGAGTCCATTCTACTCCTCCTCCTCTGTCTCTTTTTTTTTTTTAATATAGGGGAGAAAAATATGCAATTACAAGTTCAACCTGTTGAAAAAGTCATGTCTGCTGGAGCAGTCAGACCCAAACTCTTTGGGTCGTACACATCTCCCTAAATGGGAAATCTTGGGTTTTACCCAGCTGCTAAAATCTGGGTGCCTGGGTGAGCACTGGGGGTCCCTGCTGCTGAATTTTGAGAGGGGGGTGGTGCTGCAATGGGGTTCCCAGAGCAGCCCCAGCACAGCCCCTGCCCACGCAGCATCACCTGAGCGCGGTGCCAACCTGCCCGATGTGCTGGCTGAGTGAGGGCTTTGAGACAAGAACCCTTTGTCTTCTGTGGTTATTTAATTTTACTTTTTTTCCCCCTTCTCTTCTAAGTAATTTACTCTGGCTGCACCCTCCCTCAGGCTTGAGTGGAGCAGGGGTGGGATGTTCTGCCTCGCCAAGCACTGCTTGTGGTGGAGGGAAAACACTCTGTCCCGGGGACCTGAGCTGGAGGCAAGGTGGGAGGGAAGGCAATACCTTTTTTGGAGGGATTGGAGCACTTGTGGTTGTGCTCTGCTCCTCAGCCTGGCTGCCCYTGGGTGCAGAGCTGGGGAGGAAGAGAAGGTGGGAGGCAGGTGAGGCAGTGGGGCATTCCCTGGCAGGGCTCTCGCCTGCTGAGTGCTTTGTGCCAGGCACAGGTACTTAAAGGCATGCTCAGGAGTGAGGCTGTGGAGATCCTATCTCCCCTTTAGCGCACAGAAACACAGGATCCCAGAATGGCTTGGGCTGGAAAGGGCCTTAAAGCTCATCTCATTCCAACACCTTGCACTGGAACAGGTTGCTCGAGGCCAAATCAARCCTGACCTTGAGTGTTTCTGGAGATGAGGCAGATACGTTCAGGTGAGATAAAAGAGACCATCAAAATTAGTGACTCTTTGGGGAGATTAAGTTTCTTGTGAGCTCCTGACAGTTTGGGTAGTGGAAGSCACAACAGGGAAGGTGATCCTGTGTCTAAGGTCTTTGATCAGTTCCTGCTGCATCTYCCTGGTGGCATTTGCAGGTGAGACCCCAGGTGATTTTTTTGGGTTTTTTTGGATGGGCACCTGTTTTTTACCTTGCATCTGGGCAGCCCAACAAGGCAACAAGGTGGCTGCAGCGTTCTTGAAGAAGGCTTTACCTTTGGTTTGGATCACCTCACCAAAACTCTGTTGGTTGGCATTCTGTGATTTTAAGACGAACTGGCTTTTTTTTTTTTTTTCCCTTTTGGCAAAGGTTGAAATATTTTGTAATGTCTAGCATTAGGTAAGACTTGTGATTTAATGCCTCATCCCTTCAATTCACCTTCAGCAATAACAATGTATTCTAATCCACTGCTCGGGTGTTGATGGATGGGGYCTGTTTGGGTTAAACATTTAGGATTTGAATTGTTGACCTCATTCTGTCCCTGGAGCAGGAGCAGTCAGAGGAGYCCTTGAGGAACATTGTGAGCAGCAGGCTCTCCATCACCAGTTAGTGGCAGAGTCAGATGGAAATGTGAGGCCAGCCTGGCCCTCAGCCAGATTTCATCTCCAGCTCCTGTGGGAAACTGGATGTTTAGGACAGGTGCCATATTAAGAAGCCCTCTGCAAATCCTGACAAAAAATAGGTTGGAAGCTAAATTTTTTCTAGAATTGGATTCAGGAGGATGGAAAGACATAAGATCAAAAAAATTCCATCTTTTCTGTGAGGCTGTTTCACCGGGACCATTGCCCAACTTTGCTCTGTTGGTGCATGTGGAACTGAGCCATCTTTGAGCTTGGTTCAGGCTGGGATCAGGGAACAAACATCCCACATCACTCTCCAGGAGAAGCACCACAGTGCCAGTCCCTGTGAGACCCTCTTCCTCATCCTTGCTGCTCTGGGACCTCCATGAGGTCCACCGAGGGTGCCTGAGCTGGATGTGGTCATGACAGTGGTCAGGGCTTTCTTGGCTCTTGAGATGAAGAGGTTTCCTCTCACCGTTGGCATGACTGAGCAGGTCTGGTCCCTTCCRAGGAAACTGCAGAAGCAGCAGGAAGAAGAGAAGGTACCAGATTGTCCATCCAGACCCAGAGGAAGACACAAGGGAAGGTTGGGCAAGAAACTGCTCCTGTGACCTGTCTTGGTGTGTCCAAATCACCTCCTTGCTCCTGTGATGCTCTGAAGACCAAAGACATGAACCTGAAAGTGAGGAGCATGCATGAGCTGGTGGGCATGCACCTTCTCTCCCCCACAGGGCCCTCTTCTGCTCTGAACCCAGGGAAATGCACTCTCACTTGAATTTTCTGAGCCCCACATCTCTCCAAAACCCACCCAAGCAAGGCATAGATKTTGGCTGGCCACGGCCAGGATGAGTGAACGGCTTTTCCTAAATACAAAGTGGCCCACATGAATATGAGTAACCTTTGGTTTTCAAGGGTGGAAGAGTAGAAGTAAACCAAAATAAAATTGAATTGAATTGATGCTTCAGGAGAAAAAAAGAGATGTTGCTGAAGGGGTTGCTAAGGGTAGTTTAACTGATTCTGGTGTAACCATGATGCAGAAAAGCTGCTTCATGTAGGGTTGYTTGAGCATTTAGGCTTGCTAAAGGTTTCTCAGAACCTTTTCTTTCTTGTCTGGAGCAGCAGACAAGGCTGTCCATGTGTTCAGGGTGCCCACAGGGATGTCACTCCATGCCTGGTACCCCTGCACTTCCCTTTGGGGTGTCACTGAGGTGTCCACCCATGCATTGAGTGTTTTCCCAAGGGATGGATCAAGCTCAGGGATGGGAAAGGCCAAATGGGATGTTCCTGTTAAAGGAAGCTGGCTCAAGTTTTAGTTGATTTCCTCAGGGTCACTAGGGTCAGTGTCAGAATAAAGTGTGGAAAGGGCTGGTCTGGGTCACGCATCCTTTCCTAGGCAATATCCAACCCCAGATGCAAAGTCCTGCAGTAGGGAGTCATTCATCCCAACCTCTCTCATCCCAGGCTCTGGTTTACCTCCTAAAACCCGCTCCAAGAAGTTTTCCCTGGGGATGTGTGACATCCAAGCTTCCGCCCTCCTGTGGAGCCTGGGGTCTGCATCTGCCCACCACCAGCGATGCTACAGCACCCCTGCCCTGGTTCTGAGCATCCTCTCTCTGCTTTTCCTTGACTGTCCCCTTCCTCTTACCTTCTGAGGTGCAGTGATGACCCCAGCCAGATGCTGAGCTGTCCTCATCTCAGCTCTGCTCAAATGGCTTGGCCCCTCCTGTTTGTCTAGTACATAGCTGATTAATCAGCAGCGATGCTGTATTTGCTTCCAGATAAGAAAACRCTGAATCTTAGAGCTGGGATTGAGCCTTGTGAAATCCCCTTAGAAGCATCCTCATTCCCCTCTCACAGCTGTTTGTTGGGATCCCCTCTGAATCCCCTGCAGGTGTGTTTTATTCTTGCAATGCAGTGCTCCTTTTATAATCAACCTGCCACGCCCTGGTAAATCGAATGCTGTACAAAAGCATATGTATATTATCTCTAAGCAATTATCTTTATTAACCAAACTTGTAATCTACTCAGAGGACGAAATCAGCTTTGTTTGACATGGTGTGTTGACTGCAGAACCTCTCTGACAAACATGAGCTGTATTTCCATCCTTTAATTCCTCCTCTGGGTGACTCTTGGGAGGATTCCCATTATTTTACCCATGACTGATGGCAGGCAARCCAACCTGTTCCTCAGGCCATCCCACTTACCCCTTTAGCAGATCAGTGCAGTATTTTCATGCTTCCATCCATCTGGATCTTCCCTGGTATTCCAAGATTTATTAAAAATTAACACCAGCAGGCCAGAGAGCTTCTCAGCCAGCTGTTGGAGGGCCCTTGGGAGCAAGTTATCCAGGCCTGCTGATTCAAAATTGTTTATCGCTGGTAGATGGTGTTTAACAACCTCCTTGGTTACTAATGGACTGGAAAGTACTTCATCCTCCTCGTGTGATACAAGCACCTCATCCTGCCTTCTTTCCAGATGCAGAGCAGAGATATTGATTGACCACTTCTTGCCTTTTCTGCRTCATTACTCTTCTCCCCGTCTGAGGCTGCGCTGCTGATTTATGCAAAGGCATTACAATGTGGCCTGGATTGTTGGCCATCCCTTCCCAATGCAGCTGAACACGCTGGGTGCTTTGCTCTGTGGCTCTGAACAGAGCAGAATTCTCTCCTGTTTGGACCCCATTGTGGGAGGGCCATTCCTTGGTTTGACACTGTGTAGGACTCTAGCCTGAGGAACAGRAAATTCCTCTCTCTGCCCTCCATGGCTTTTCACTCATTAAGGAGGAGTTATGAATTTGCAGAGCCACCTCTAAGAGCTCCAAAACCATCAGCCCTGCCAGAAAGGATGAGATTTGCCCCCAAAACTTTTGAGATTCTGTTAAGTGGTGACCATTCTACATGTCAACCCATCAACCCCCATCTCCATGCTGCCAGGCTGATTTTGGGTTGATCATCCCTGGATATACAAGTCCTTTACTCTCCTAGCAACTTGTGGCAGCTTGCTCTGTCCCCTGACCTAAGACAAGAGTTGCTGGTTTTTCTCCCATCTTACCTTTGCCATTTTCCTTTCCTCCTGTTTCCCCAGCTGTGGGTGGCTGAATAATCAATCCCACGTCTTGTGGCGGGGGGGGCAGCTGCATTCAGTGGTGGGGCAGARATCTTCCAGAGCCTTCTACTACTTCCTGCTGGTGAGACTCCAATCTGGAGTCCTGTGTCCATCTCTGGGACCCCCAACATGAGGAAAATGTGGAATGAGCCCAGGGAGGCCATGAAGCATCCAAGGGCTGGAGCCCCTCTGCTCTGGAGCCAGCCTGGCACAGCTGGGGCTGTTCAGCTGCACCAGAGAAGCTCCAGGGACACCTCAGAGCCCCTGCCAGGGCCTGCAGGGGCTCCAGGAGAGCTGCCCAGGCACTGGGGACAAGGCATGCAGGGACAGCAGCCAGGCAATGGCTCCCACTGCCAGAGGGCAGGCACAGATTTTGGGCTCTTGGSAATTAGGAATTGCTGGCTGGGAGGGTGGGCAGGCCCTGGCCCAGGGTGCCCAGAGCAGCTGTGGCTGCCCCTGGATCCCTGGCAGTGCCCAAGRMCAGGCTGGATGGGGCTKGGAGAAATCTGGGATAATGGAAGGTGTCCCTGCCCATGGCAGGAGGGTGGAGTGGGATGAGCTTTAAGGTCCCTTCCAGTCCAAACCATTCTGGGATTGTGTGGTGAGATACTGTGGGAGATGCTCACAGCTCTCATGCTTACTCATAGGATTGTTGCATTCAAATCTCCACTTTGGGAAGAGATTCAAAATGTTTTMGCAGAAGAATGGTTGATGTGATGAGGTGTTCAGAAACAAGAGCTAAACGTGGGAAAGAAAATAAGTGCAAATTTTTTTTATAATGAGACTAACAAACTTCTAGAAGCAGTTGCCAAAGGATCAGGGCAAGCKCCCTTGATTTGAAATCTTCCAGCCAAGATTGCCTCTGCTTCTAAATACTGGAGGGCAGGCAGGAATGAGAGCCTTGCTGCAGAAATTGCTGGGTGAAGTATTTTATTTTGTATGAGGCTGGAGGGCAAAATGCACGATCATAATGGTCCCTGTTGCTTGAAAATACTGATATGAAATAAACCTTTTGTTTTGTAGCCTGAACTTCCTATGAAGTGTGGTCTGAAATCCAGGAGTAGGTTTAACATGGGTGTCAAAACCTTGAGTAATGGAGTGATGTATGTTAAAATCTTGAATAATGGGAAAAAAACCCCAAAAGTTCTGCTGTAAAGTTTGGGATGGTGAGGGATGAGCATGCTTGGGGAGCAAAGATGGGAGCTATGTGGGAAAATCCTCCTGCACCCACGGAGGGGGGACTGAGCAGCCGTGTTCAATATTGTGTGCAGCTCAGGTCCTCCCTCCCGAGTACAGCGTGAAAGCAGTGGAAATAAAAGCTTGGCTTTTGCTAAGGAAAAGAATGACCCACAATGTCAATTTTTTTTTTTTTTTTTAATGTGGGAAGAAGGGCTGAATTCAATGTTTTCCTTTCTCGCTCCATCCTGCTGCAGCGCTTCGCTGTGCGGCGGGCAGGCTGGCGAGCAGATAATGAATCTGCCGAAATGTGGTTATTGATACAGCTGAGATCATTATACCTGAGGGTCTTGTGAGCTTTCCCATCTAAAGGGGCATTTTTCAGAAGGTTGTGGTCATGACATAAACAGTCTCGTTCCGTCTGAAATCTCAGCTGGCAAAGTCCTGAGCCCGGGAACATTTTTTTAAATGCATTATCAGGAAGGTAAATCAGGTCAGCTGCATTTTTATTTTTTTCTTTCAGCTGGGAGAAGTAAAATGGTTCATTTGCCTCTCACTATTAACGTGATGCTCTGCAAGGAGCTGTGGCCTGATCCAYAGCTTTTGAAAGCAAAAGAGATTTGTTTCCACCTACATCAGGGAGCTTCTGTGGAATTTCCTATTCCCGGGTAGGGATAGCTTTCCAGTTTGGGAAGGAAAGCAGGAGATCTCTGCAGAGGGTTACCAACACTTGGAGGCTGACAGGCTGGGCCGTTGTCTTGGGTGTCCTTAGCCCATCCAGGTGTGGGATGGTGTGAGTGGACCCAGCAAGGAGCTGTGGCTCATTTTGTGTGGGAGCAAAGGAAAAATAACCCACCGAGAAATTACGAGGCAGAGAAAGCATCTCAAAATTGCAGCTGGGACTGTGAATTGCACAGGGAAGTTTAAAGTGATTGCAGTGGAGGTCAGGCTGCTCTCTGCAGCATCAGTAGCATCGGGGTCTTTGCAGATGCTCTCCCTTCCATCCTGCAGCAGACTATGTTTGGGGTTTTGCCACCTGTCTCAAGTTTGGTCTGAGGTGCTGGGGAAGTTTTTTGGCACTGGGGATGGTGACAGATGGACAGTGAATGTTCAGAAGCTCTGTGTGGTCTGAACCTCCTTGGGGGCTTTCATCTCACCCAGCTTCAGCTGCCCTGGGTYGTGAGAGGTATCCCTGATAAAATTATGCATCAAGCCATCAGGCTCTGAGGAGAGGGTCTWTGATCCATGTCATGCCTTTTATTGTTAACATCCATTTGTGTTTAAATTTCATTTTATTGCCATTTATTCTTAGTTGCCCTCACCCAGTCCCAGTTCTGCACCCACACAAACTGAAGCAAACTCAAAAGTCTTTCTCAGTRAAGAGAAAGGGAAGACTGAAACATTAAAAGCAAGAAAAGTGACCTGGTTTAGTGGAACGTGTCCCTCTCAATGACAGGGGGGTTGGAAAGACCATGGTCTTGCACGTCCCTCCCAGTCCAAGCCATTCTGAGATTTTTTTGACCACCTGCCTTCAGGCACGTGCTGTCTAACCAAATACAGGTTTAATGGAAAGTTTGTGCAGAAGTTTTGCCATGTTCTTGCTAACATGAGATCTTCCTCATACCCTGAAGCTTCACAGGCCCAAGAAAGGCTGGAAACTGTGGATCAGGAAAGATTTGGGTGCTCTGGGGCACCAGAGTTGGCTGCATTTCCAGGCCAGGGATGGTCAGGGGACAGCTCTTTCAAGAGTTTCTCAATGAAGCCATATCATGTAGGGAAATTCTTCCATGTAGTTGCACATGTATTGTGTAAATATGTGTATACATACACCTGTTCAATATCACCTTGGCTCCATCCAGCCCAGTTCCTTGAGATAAATCCAACTGTGCTTCCATTCTTGGAGAAAGCTGGGTAGAATAAGTGACTGTCCTGCTGGAAACAGTGGAGTCTCATGGACTCCTGATTTCCATAACAAAACACTGGGGATCTCTCAGGAACAGTCTGTATTGCAACCATTAAGGTTTCAAATGTGAAATCACAAATATGAGGCTGTTTAGGGAAAGCACTTCATCAGTATTGGTTTTTACTGATTTCCTGTAGAGCTTTTTGGGTTTTTTTGCATAAGGGGATTGTCGCAGCAGTAGCTTTGTTATGTGGACACATCCTGGRCCAGTGAACCTGCCCAGTCTGTGGCATGGGGTAACTGGTAATTCAGCCTCTTGCTGGAAACTGCTCCTCATCTGCAGGGTGTGGGACTACTAGCAAGGAAATCTCTACCCATTCATGCTTTCCTGAGGTGCACAGCTCTCTTTAGAGCTGGAAAACCAGCAGCTCATCTCTGCMCCACGGGCGCAGAGACCTTAAACAAGCTGTGTGGCATTCCCATCCTCCTCCCTTCTGCCCTGCTGGTGCCCCAGGAAGGAAGGTGTTTGTCAGGATTGTGGACTCACATCTCTTCCTTCCCCATACTCTTTAAAATAAGGCCAGCATTTATTTGGGAGCACTTAGGCCAGGTTTAACTCTGTTGCCTCGTTGGAGTTAATGGGGACACGCACCGCTGCAAATGGAAACCGAGTGTGTGAGTGTGTGGGATGGACACCTTGGAGGAAACTTCCCCAGGCTTTTCCAAATTTCCCATTTCCAAGCATCTTCAGTGAGATTTGTTGGGGGGGGGGACGACAATATTTTTATGGGTTCCATTTCTTAGCAAAATCAACCCGTAAAAAAAAAAAAGGTGTTGGTTTTTTTTTTTTTCCACCGCAGTTTGGCAATGAAATAGGGATGTTTGAGGAGGAAAATTATTTTCCTTTGAAAAATGTGACTGATGCAGCAAGTCTTGTTGCAAAAAATATCTTCCTCTAGCTCTCAGAGAGCTGTATTCACTGAAGCTGACTATTAGGCTTCAAATAGAAAGTTTAAAATCAGCCTGGAAAACTGAAGTACAAAAGGAAAATATTGTGTAAATTCACAAACCAAAAAGAAACCCCAAAACTCTGTCAAAATTTATTTTGTCCATGAAAATCTTTACATTTGATGATTTTTTTTTTTTCTGACTAGATAAGCTTCCTTCAAGTACTCTTCTGTAAAGTTTTCAATTTAATATACTTGAAATTAGAGTTTTCCTTACCTGTGGTAAGCAATCATTGCAACCTTTTCTATTAAATTTTTACTAGGTGTTTCCTTTTGTCCTTGTAAATCAAGATGGGGTCYGGCACAACCTTGTCTTCTTTTTCTCCTGCTGTTCTTATTTCACACCTTCTTAGAAGTACTTTATTTTCTCCTCATTTATAGTGTAGGAGACCTGTTCAACCTTCCATTAATGCTGATCCAAAAAAAAAAAAAAAAAGTTATATAATTTCATATGGAAAAGGGCAAATAATTTCCAGGGTTCAGTGGGGACTTAATTGGTCTGCAGTGGTTTTCGACTCAAAGTTATCACTGAGATGTTTCAATTGTCACAGTCCACACGCAGGTATTTTTCAGTATTAAAGTACTGGGTTTGGCTTGCAAGAATTTGGAGTTGGAATAGTTTAGGCTAGAAAAGCTCWCAATTCTAACCATTCCCTCAACACTGCCAAGGCCACCACTGTCCCCTGTCCCCARGTGCCACATCCCCACAACTTTGAAACCCCTCCAGGGATGGGGACTCCACCACTGCCCTGAGCAGCCTGTGCCAGCTTTGGACAATGCTTGGAATGAAGAAATTTTCCCCAATATACAAGTTAAACCTCTCCTGGTGCAACTGGAAGACATTCCCTCTCCTCCTGTCCCTGTTCCCTGGAGCACAGCCCGACCCTCCGGCTGTCCCCTCCTGGCAGGAGCTGTGCAGAGCCACAAGGGCCCCCCTGAGCCTCCTTTGCTCCAGGCTCAGCCCCTTCCCAGCTCCCTCAGCCTCTCCTGGGGCTCCAGCCCCTTCCCAGCTCCGTTCCCTGCCCTGGACATGCTCTGACRCCTCCATGGTGCTGAGGACATTTTTGTACACCTTGATTATAAACCTCTTGAGAAGCAGCACCATGAACAATGTGCTTTGCTAGCATGGGAGACATGCAATTTTTTCTTCAACAYGTTGGCTTTGGTGAATTGATGAAGGCAAATCCCTTTGATGGGGGAGGGAAAAAAGAGTTATGTTTTGTGGGAAGTGAAGAGTTGCATGGTTTTGTGCTTGAGGAGCTTGGGTGGGTGGTTGCACGGGTGCTCCCATCCCACAGGGGATGCCAGCTACAGGAATACCAGGAAAAGCAGTGGGTGGCAATTGGTGTTCCTCTCCATGCCGACTTTGACAGTCACTGGATGCTGCCCAAGTTTTGCTCTGCCCTTATCTGGGGCCAGACACATTGTTCACTCCGACTTCATGTACTGATTTACCCAGACACTCCTTAGAAACCCAGTAGTCAGAGGAGCTCCAGATAGTGCTTTGGGTGTGGGGATGGAAACAGCATTAATGTTTTTTTCCCTACAGACTGAGAAAGCATGTAATAAAAGTTTCAAAAGTAACCGTGCGCTGAGCACGGAGCTCTTCCAAGCCCTGTCTGGGAGTGCCAGGTTGCCCCAGGCTATCTTACACTTGATTTTGCCTTGTGCTTCAGAAAGATTTCCCTTGTATAAACAATTTTGGTTGTGATTTGGGTTTTTTTTTTTTAGTGTGCCTCTTTAGAGAAAACCATCAGAAAAGCATGTAAAATGGAACTTGGTGTCCAGCTGCTCTCATCGAATTTATTGTATTAACCAAAAACATCTATTTCCTTGTTGTTACTATACCYGTGCCAGAAAGTAACTAGCATTTTATGAAATGCACTGTTTTATTCRGTGTGACTGCTTAATTTGGGGAAGAACCTCAAGAACGAGCTGTTCCCTGGGGCRCCCAGTGAGGAGAAGAGGAGGGAGCCCAGTTCTTTATCACTCAACACGATGGCCAACCCTTTGGGGTTGTGTGCATGCCAGCGAGCTGGGCTTAGCCAGGCAAGATTGCTCAGGCTGCTGAGGTGGGCTCCTGAGGGGTGAATCCTCCTCTGGGAACATCCCTGTGGCCAGGGGCCGTGGGAGGTGCGTGCTGGATGGGGTTGTTGGCCGTCTGGTGCAGCTGAGGTGGCCAGGAGTTGGCTTCCAAACCTCAGTGCTGGGGGTGGGGCTTGGAAGCCTCACACTGGGCACTTGGGAAGGTTTTTCAGTCACTCATTCCTTGGATTGGACGTTTGGGTTGGGGTCTTGTCACCAGGGCAGCTCAATGACTTGAGTAACCAGCCTCCCTGTCTGAAGATATTTTGCCTCCATCTTCTCGCTTGTTTGGGTCATTCATGTGCGAACCTGATTTTTTAACTGAATTACAGCCAGTTATTTTTTTCAAAGGAGGTGGTTTTCACCCCCCTCCCCACATTTACCCAACTCAGATGGGTGCAGTTTGCAGGGGAAGTGGAGCAGATCATAGGAGAGTCAACCACAGAGTGACCTCTGCGGGGGAAAATCGGAGGTCACCAGTTAGACCAGGGAGGGGATTGTCTCACTGAGCAGAGAACAAAAAGAATGAGATAAATCTGCTTTAAGAAAAATGAGACCAAAAAGAATCTTAAAAAAAAAATTAAAAAAAAAAGAAAATCAAAACCACAGCAAATCCCCAAGTTTTTCTTTCTGAAGAACTTTTTGTGCTGGTTTAAAAAAGGAAACTTGAACAGATCCGGTAAATATCAGCCTGCGTCCCGCGTGTTGTTTAGACCTTAATAGTACAGGTGGAYGAGGAGGGCTTGGTGCCAAATACTTTTGGTTTAGAGGGAGTGGTGGGAGTGAATTCTCCCAACCGCTCCTAGAAAGGCTTAACTTTCTGCACACAAATCAATGACAATCTCCGCTTGGCTGCAGACACCCGGGGAGCGACGCTGCCGGATTCCCCGCGCAGCCACGGCAGCCGAGGGGCGGACGAGGGTCGGCACCTGGAGAGGGAAGGTGGGTCAGATGCTATTTTTTTGCCTCCTGAAATGTGTGATTTTTTTTTTACCTTTTAAATCCTCCTCCCYCCTTCTCCACAGTTTTTAGGGGTTTTGCAGGATATTGAGGGGAGGGAAAGGCACTTGGATTTATTGCTCAGAGGCTAATCGTGCTCGTGTTGGAAATCTTTGGTGCGTCGTAGCGATCCTCTGTACTAATCTAGCGCCACTTACTTGCGTTCTTAATTGCTGTTTGAACTCAAACCCGTGAATCTCTGTCTGATTTCCTTCCTTGTATCTTGAATCTTTACCAAGCTTGGAGATTTTGGCTGTACATCAACACCTGTACGATACTGCCTCTCAATTCCGTGGGGCTTGGGCTATATTTTTTTTTTTTGGAAGTGTAGCTTAGTTATATGTTTATTTGCTTTAGATAGGAAATACCAGTGCAAAAACAGATCTGCCAATATGTCCAGCTGTGTAGGCAAAAGAGATCTCATGAGGCAATTGATTAATATTTAAAATWAGAATAGAATAGAGTAGAATAGAATATTTAAAAATAGAATAGAATASAGTAGAATAGGAATATATATTAATATAAATATTTCAGTAGATGGAAATATGTAACAGATGAAATATACATCTATAATTAAACAAGATAATATTATATTCTATTATATATTTTTAATACTTGTTTGTTAGTATTGAAGGAGTTCCTGTTTCAGTTGTTCTTTGTGGAAAACTTGCTAGAAGAAAATCCCATTCTTGTCTTGAATAGTTAAAATGTCTTGGAAGATTTAATGCTGGCAGAAAAATTGTGATTAAAGACATGCTGGGAGGCACGGTCAGGAGGAAGTTGATGCTTGGTGCAGGGTTAAGCCCAGCTCMAGCTGACCTGCTCCACACTGCCCATGCTGCAAGCAGGGCTTGCATGGGTAAGCCGCAGCTCCTTTATCTGGAGACCCCATATCTGGAGCTTGGGTATAAATYTCAGTCAATCTGGGGAACTTTTTGCTTCTTCACTGGCAAATGGGATGCTGCAGGGCAGCATGCTGCACCTAGCTAAGCGCTTACATTTTTAACAGTTCCTTCTGGAGATGAAACTCAGTTTCAGCAGCATAAATCCCCTCTCCAGCTCCCCTGACCCCATGCAGGCAATTCCCAGATCCGCACCGTGGATAGAAACAACAGCAGTGGTTTTGTTTAAGGTTGGGCTGAATGAAAACAGGAGGAGAGGAATGTGCCCAGCGGAGGAGGAACCGGCGCTCGGCCRTCCCGGCGCTGCTCCCAGAGCGCGCTGGCTGCACGGGAACGCTCGGCGCGGCCGAGCCGGGACCCGCAGCCTCTTCTACCCCCAGAAAGGGGATGTGAGCCCCCCTCCAGTTCACTCAGGTGCAATATTTGGGGGAGTGAATTGGACTTTCTTCTTCCCTCTGCTTGGTGGGAGTGGAATCAGAGAGGGGTTTCTCCTCCTGGAAGGATTTTGATGTTGCTGGCTCTATCCGAGAGCTGTTTGCAGGGAGTGGTACCATGGGCATGGCCAACCCTTTGTGCCTTCAGCATCTCTAGCACCCCACATCAACCTTTTACAGGCTTCTCGGCACATATCCTGATGTATCCACACCAGGACAGCCCAGCAGGACTCCTGGGAAGTCACAGAAGGTAAAGGAGATGCTCTGTGGCCTCTCCTTGGTCTTCCAATGCCTTCYATCACTCCCACCTCTGCAGCAAGGACTTTCCAAACCCCTGATCCARAACAGGCAGTGTTTAACACTCACTTTTTGCCTGTGCTTGACACTGTTTACTTCAGGTGCCAGGCAGTGAGGAGTCAGACCCAGCGTGTTTGAGCACTGAGCAAGCATTAGCTGGAGAAACCTGGGATTTTCCGGCAAGCCCGGGGCTGTCCAGCACCCAACTCCCGTAGCCTCCTTTGAAATTCCTCCTCTAATTAATAAATAAGTAGCAAGTTTCACTGACATAATTTCAGAGCTATTGCTCTTAATTAAATAACAAGTTATTAAAATAGTTTCAAAACTGGAGTCTTCCCTGCTCAGTTCATAGTCCTGGTCTTTTTCCCATTAAGTGTCCCTGACGGAATGCGTTTGTACACTTGGAAGAAATTAGAAAAGGTGAGGGATCTCAGACCGCAGAGAAATATGATATTATTGAGTGTGTGGACAATAAATTGAGTGTGTGGATGATCTTGGAAAAGCAGGCAGTGATGGGAGGACTCATCCCTGCTCCTGCCAGTGCCCCTGCCTTCCTGGCAGGATGGAGATGGGAATACAGAATCAAGATGGGTCTCATCTGCGTGTCATTATTCCCCCTAATATTTGTATTATTTTATATATATAAAAAATATTTTCTATAAACACAATATATAATATAATTATAAATATATACACCCGTATAATGTATCTTTTTGTGTATAGTATAAATATAAATATATATAAGTATATACACCTGTATAATGTATCTTTTGTGTATAGTACCTATTATAAATTTACATACAATATAAAAATTAGTATATTTATAGATATATGCACCTGTATAATGTATCTTTTTGTGTATAATACCTATTATAATTTTACATACAGCATAAAAATTAACGTAATGTGCCTGTATGGTGTTACATTGTCATTTAATGTTGGAGAAGGGGCAGCCAGCACCCAGCTGCACCCTGCTGCAGGTCAGGTCAGTGAGGTAGCTGCACGGTTTATTTTCCTTTGCCTGAGAAAGCTTTAGTGATGAATAGAGGGAGGGGATCTGAGGCTGGGATGCTTCTGCCAAGAATGATTTGGAGGCCTCTTTATATTAGTCAGAGCTTTTTTATTCCTTACTGGAAGCCTGAGAGGAGCTGCGTGCCTGATGGCAACTCTGCTCACAGGTCTGCATAAGTCTCGAGTATCGCTCATGTGAGCAGCTTGCCTTAATTATAGATTTATTTCTCGCTGCTCTTGGATTGCCTTCTTCCCTGTTCCTCAAAAAGATGCCCTTGCACCAGAGGAGTGGGTGTGTGGTGGTCCTGAGTGGGTTTTTTTGAGGTGGGCAAAGGCCACCGTATCCCAGCTGTTGATTTTGCAAGGGACTTGATGTTCTTGGCAGCTGCAGAAGAGGAGGAGGAGGGAATGTCCACACCATGAAATCTCTGTGCTGGCTCCATGTGGGTTCAGGCAGATGCTGGGACCATCAAATCACTTCCACCTCCCAGGCAGAGGCAGCAGCCCAGCACTGCTGTCCCCCACCCTGCCCTGCCTAGCAGGAAACCAGTTTGGGAAGTGCCTCCGTGTTGCCTGAGGATGAGCCAGCCCAGGAGGAGGAAGGAGACCACTTTGGATTGAGGTCCTGGCACTGCTGGGAGGAGGCAGGGTGGAGGGATGGAGACCAGCCAGCTTCCTAACTATGCAAACAACCCACACCCATGTTCAGTGTTTATCCYTGCCGAGCCCGTCACCATGGTATCTGGGCACCTTTTGCCAAGGTGAGYTGAAGCTGATGGAGCAGATCCTCAGCCAAACCCCAGGCTCTCTAGGCATGTGCCTGGGAGGTCTCCTAGATCAGCTGGATCTTCCAGGGCTACTGCTGCTGGGATAATCCCAATCCTTTTGCTGTTCCTTTGGACTCTCTGCTGCTGCCTGCCCCGGCCCTGGCTGACTCCCSTTGCCATGAGCTCCTCCAAGCAGGTGCATCCTCACCTCTGCCACGGAACTTCTTTATGTGTCACACCRCAGTGCCAGGTGGGCTGCTGGAGAGGTGGATCCACAGAACCCTGTGCTGGCATTGCTGCCTTCATGCAAAATTTGGGCCCTTTCTCCACCATGTGGCTCTGGGAGGGAAGAGGAAGAGGAATTGGAAGAGGAAGAGGAAGAGGAAGAGGAGAGGAGAGGAGAGGAGAGGAGAGGAGAGGAG
>JACDOX010000225.1:329425-346671 GCA_014549065.1 Cardinalis cardinalis | reverse complement strand
AGAGGAGAGGAGAGGAGAGGAGAGGAGAGGAGAGGAGAGGAGAGGAGAGGAGAGGAGAGGAGAGGAATGGACTGTGAAAGAAATGGATCAGAATTGCTTTCCTTTGTTGCAGAATGATTTGGGTGGGAAGTGACTTTAAAGATCATCTATTCCACACACCTGAAGTGGGCAGGGACACCTTCCACTACCCCAGGTTGCTCAAAACCCTGTTGAGTGYGGCCTTGGACACTTCCAGGGATGGACATCATCACTTCCAGCTCTCACTGCTGTCTGTCTATAGGGAGATCTTTTGCTTCATRTTGAATTAATGGATGAGGCAACCTCCTCCAGGGACAGGAGGCAGATGCCAGCCTCTTCAAGGCGCTGGGTGGCTTTGGGAGCTGCARGGGAACATGAGAACCTCTGTCTTGCAGGGCTGTGATTTACTTCCTGGACAGGGCCTGGTTTACTTTGGGCAATTTATACCCTCTTAGTCACGTCTGAAGAGAGATTAAAGAGATTAACTCCTCTGATTTCCATGGGTTGCATTCCATGAGTCTTGGTCTGGCTTTGAGAGGTCTTGGAGATCCTCTGGATACAAGGTGGTAAAGTGAGCTTTCTCCAAGTTTTGTGTGGAAAGAGGATGACAGATTTTATGCTTGTGGCTGCAACAGRGGAGTCAGGTTGCAGTATTCCAGCCTTTCCACTGTGCACATGCACTTTCCAAACAGTTTTGTTGCAATTAATTACAGTGCAATTAAAGCAGAACGACAGTGCTAACTAAGGGCAAAATCTTGTGAAACAAATGGTGTTTGGGCTGATTTTGTAATTGCTCCAGGTTCCCCAGATACAAATTACAGTGTCAGGGCTCCTGATTTATGGCAGAGCAATACGCACGCAGATAACTCAGGGCAAGAGCTGCCTGCGTGGGCTGCAGAGGCAGAGGTCCATGTCCCATCAGTTCTCCTTGTTGCTGACCCGTGAAGGGTGGGTTCTCTTTGAGCTGTCCCTTGGCCAGCAGGACACAGGAGGCACCACCTGTCCCTCTCTGCCTCATCCCCAGGGCCTCTCACGAGGTGTGGGTGCTGTCCTGGGTGCAGCTCCATCCTGSGCAGACGGGATGTGGAGGGCAGAGGGATCCCCTTCATCCGTGGTCCAGCTGCRGGGAACGTGGCTGATGATGCAGGACCATGTCCTGGGAAGGGCAGTGGGGGTCAGGAGCRCAAGTCTGATGAGGAGCAGCTGASGGAGCTGGGAAGGGGCTGAGCCTGGAGCAAAGGAGGCTCAGGGGGGMCCTTGTGGCTCTGCACAGCTCCTGCCAGGAGGGGACAGCCGGGGGGGTCGGGCTGTGCTCCAGGGAACAGGGACAGGAGSAGAGGGAACGGCCTCAGGCTGGGCCAGGGCAGGCTCAGGTTGRRTATTGGGRAATTTTCTTCACAGAATGGGTGGTCAGGGATTGGCACAGCTGCACAGATAGCAGTGGTGGCATCCCCATCCCTGGAGAGGATTTGAAAGCTACGTGGCTGTGTCACTTGGGGACGTGGGTCGGTGTTGGGCTGGGCAGTGCTGRGGGAATGAATGGTTGGACTCAGCAGGAYTTTCCAGCCTGAATGATTCTGTGATTCTACCGAGTGGCTTAGTCCTTGGGTCCCAACCTTTAGGTGCTTGCAGAAGGTCCCTGTGAGGGTGAGCAGGTGAGGCTTGGCCCTGCTGAATCACAGACCAGCTCTGTCCGTCTGTCTGCTGGGGCTGTAGTAAACCACAGTGGATCACAGTGGCTCAGCTGGGGAAGGTCACCTGCAGAGGGAATACAAAGAGGTTCTACCCTCACCTGCTTGTCCGAGGGGACCCAGGCATTTTGTTCCWTGGGTTGGTTCCCTCTGCTCCTGTTTCCAGCCCTGCTGGGAATATCATGCTTTATTTTCATGTGGGAAATCCCTCTCCAGATTGAAGAGCTGGAGTGGGTGTTTTCTCACCTGCAATTAAAAGGAGCAATCCTGTGACTTTTTAGCAAAGAAATCCTGTATTGTGAGTGTTTAGAGGTTGTTAGAGTTAAAGCATTTCAAGACATCCAAACAAAAACCCCCAGATAACTCAGATATCACTATCTGGACTTTAAAAATAAGTGATGCAGATTTCTGAAAACATCATGAGATCAAGCAAAAAATGAGATGAGTTTAAAGCAACACTTTTTGTAATTAAGCCCTTCTGTGTTCATTTTTTTACCCGTGGAAAATGGGGTTTGGGCTCTGACTTGATGTTCCAGTGCTGCCATGAATCTATTTGGGCACACCAAGGGCTCCCCACAGGGCCATAAAATGAAATCATACAAACACAGAACAGTTGGAAGGGACCTTCAAAATTACCTATTTCCAACCTCCCCCAGGACAGGGGCACAGACACCTCCCACTGTCCCAGGCTGCTCCAAGCCCCMTCCAGCCTGGCCTTGGGCACTGCCAGGGATCCAGGGGCAGCCACAGCTGCTCTGGGCACCCTGGGCCAGGGCCTGCCCACCCTCCCAGCCAGCAATTCCYAATTCCCAAGAGCCCAAAATCTGTGCCTGCCCTCTGGCAGTGGGAGCCATTGCCTGGCTGCTGTCCCTGCATGCCTTGTCCCCAGTGCCTGGGCAGCTCTCCTGGAGCCCCTGCAGGGGAGCCCTGGCAGGGGCTCTGAGGTGTCCCTGGAGCTTCTCTTGTCCAGGCTGAACATCCCCACTTCTGCCAGCCTGTCCTTTTAGGAGAATTTTCAGCCACAGACTGCTAATTTGTCCTGTGGTGCTCAGGAACATCCTTTGCTGTGGGTCTCAGGTGTACCTGGAAAACCAAGGTGGTTCTCAGCACCACCCCAGCTGTGGACTGGAGTTGAGCATCTTCCCCCAGCAGGCTCTGGTGTTGGGTACCAATGCTCCCTGCTCACATCCCACCATCAGCTGAGCTCCTGCTCTGAATACTAAATGCTGAGACAGAGAGAAGAAGCCTGAACACTGATTAATTTGAGCCTGCGCTGCTCTTATCCTGGTTTCAAAGTAATTGTCTCTCTTGTCCACAATTTTCTCTCCTTACATTTCACTGCATATTTATTAGGTTTTTGTGAGGCTATCTGCAGCCACATTAAACCAATTTACTTCTTGAAATGTCTGACCTTTGATCTTCCAGCCACTGCCTTTCGGAGCCAGAAAAAGAGCCTTTAATAACGTGTCACATGAAAGGCTGGCTGCAGAGCCTGTCACTTGCACACCCCAACTCCAGTTAATAAACTATCGGATGAATCAATTATTGCCTCATAATTGTTACCTATATTTTTGTGCTAAACAGGAAGAATATTTCCCCCCCCCTCTTCTCCCAGCCGCTTTGTAAGGCGAATGCGTGCAAACAGCTACAGCTACTATATTTCTCAAAAAACATCCTCAATCTTTGCAGCCAGTGCTGATCTTGGCAGACGTGTGTTGGGGGCAGGGGGGGTTTGCAGAGACATTAAACTATCTGTGTGCACCTTCTTTTAGGAGTGCCTGCAGCATCCCTCCCTCTGTGCTGTGCCTCCCGAGCCCCTCCAGCTGCCCTCTGCAGCAGGCACAGGAGAGGAGAGGGGAGTTAGTGGGTTGCAGAGTGCTTTGCTGGAGGTATTGTGGCTTTTTCCAGGCAGCAGCAGGGAGGCAGGGGTGTGCCTGGATTTCTCCATCACAGCAAGGTTGGAAGCTCCCACCCCAGTGGCTGCGCTCCTCAGCATCGCCTGCCAGCACCTCCTGGTGTCCTTGTGCCTCAGGGCTGGATGCTCCTGTGTCGTTGCTGGGGGACAGGCATCCTGCTCCAGGGGTGGTTGCTCCCCTCCCAGCCCATGGAAAGGACAGGCTGGGGACAGGGCCCCTTTCAGTGGGCTGCTGGCACTATTGGCACAGCCAGCTCTCCGTGTTATGAGCCGGGGCACCTCACATCATGGGCTTGGCTGCGTCCAGCCATACCACGGACCTCTTATTTTGCATTCCAGTTATGGAGTGTCAAATGTGTTATCTCTTACTCCTACAGAGCCAAAGAGCTCTTGCTGTGAAACATAGAGGCAGATGTGGCCAGGCTGCAGTTAAGTGAGGACTTGGGGATGGGCTGGTGGGATGCAGAGTAGCTCCTTTGGGGTCTCTGCAGCCTCCACACGCAAGAAACTGCTGCCCTGAACCCCAAGAACATGCTGGGTCTAAGATCCCTTTTTTTCCAGGCTAAGATCCCTTTTTTTCCAGGCTGCTGGCTCTCTGCACCTGGTTTGGGCTGGTGTTGGGGAGGATGGAGAATGCTGCTCAGGTCCTCATGGAAAGCAGAACATCCACAAGGCCCCAGGGGTACAAGGAGCCCTATGCTCAGGCTTTGGGGAGAGGGATCCCTACCCACTGCCCTGGTAGGGGCACATCCTTCCCTCTTCAGCTGAAATCAGCAGCAAAGCTGGGTTTCACAGGGGTGGAACRGGCCAGTGAGGTTTGAGCACAGCAATTACAGTTTCTGTCACCCGCAAGGTTTTCTGGCGCATCACTCTGGAGCAGTGTCTGGCCCAGGAGCTCCATTTCACTCCCAGTGACATCTCTCCAGGGCAGGGGCAGGCAGCTGTCCAGAGGGTACAGATCCATCCTGGAGGTGGCCTTGGCAACACGCTTCAACATCTATGTATTATTTATTTCCCCTGACTCTTCACATCTCTTACATAGTTGCTTAACAGCAGCAGCCTTTCACAAAGGGATGGAAAAGGGCTGAAAAATGCAGAAGGCAACCCAGGTCTTCTCTCTCTGCTTTAATCTTCCCAGGGTGACCTCTAGCTTGCTAAATRGGGAAGGCTCCTGACATCCCCAGTCTGCAGAGCACCACAGCACTGAGCAGAAGCAGTCCTGAGTTTGAGGGGAAGGCAAAACCCACTCTGGCACATCTGTGCTGATTTGGCTCTGTGTTGACATGATTTCAAGCTTGTAGGATTCAGCCTCTTCAGAAAGGCTGGGATTAATTGCTGAAATGAGAAATGCTAAAAAGCTGGGTGAAGAAGAGGTGGAGAGAAAGAGGGAAGCGGGGARATACTCTGGGTTGATAATTCCTTGTGTCAGTCTTGAGTTTATTGGCATTCATGGCTAAGATTGTTCTGTAGGAGATCCATCTGCTGGGCTTTGCCTGCCGTGGAAGCTGGGGGAGGCAGAAGGGGGCCTCACTGGGGAATCATAGAAACATGGAGTTGTTGCAGTTGAAAAAGCCCTCCAAGACCATCAAGTCCAACCATGCCCTCAGCACAGCGAAGGCCACCACTGACCCACGTCCCCAAGTGCCACATCCGCATGGCTTTTAAATCTCTGAAGGAATGGAGACTTCATCACTGTCCTGGGCAGCCCATATAATGACTGGGCAGTACTTTCCATGAAGAAATTCTCCCTAATTTCCAATATAAACCACCCCCTGGCACTGCTTGAGGCCRTTCCCTCTGCYCCTGTCCCTGTTCCCTGGAGCACAGCCCGACCCCCCCGGCTGTCCCCTCCTGKCAGGAGCTGTGCAGAGCCACAAGGGCCCCCCTGAGCCTCCTTTGCTCCAGGCTCAGCCCCTTSCCAGCTCCCTCWGCTGCTCTTCGTCACTTGCTCCTGACCTCCACTTCATAAGTTTTAAAGCAAATCTCAAATTTGAGATAAGATTCAGGTGRCCCTGAAGACCTTAATAAACTTCCGTGAAAAAAATAAATGTGCCAAACCTTACTCTATTCATTGTTGATTGCATTTTGGATAGAGGCACTTAATCTACTTTCCAGCTTTAATCCTGACTCACACCTTGCTTCCTGCTTTCTGGGCAGGGAAAATGTCATGACTGGGCACACATTTTACTCAGGACTGTTTCCAAGTAGAGGAAGTTAGCCTGGAATAAGACAGGGAGAAGTACCTGTGTTAGTTCTCACCRTGGAAAGCCACATGATCACATTGACATGGAAGTCCAGGAAACCCCTGCAGAGACTTCCACCTTGTCCTTGGGTGTCCCAGAAGTCAGCACTTTTCTTCCAGGTATTCCAGCAAAGAGAGCCCTGGCATTGTGGGTTGATTCTCCTTAAAATGATGCTGTCACTTCTGCCTCTTTTAACGTTTAACATCCTGTGGTACCCTGGCAGGACCATCCCAGCCGAGGTGCTGGGCATTGTTTTCCAGCCCTAAATCCATGAATGCTCGGCTTGTGGCCCCCACCATACCCCATGCAGGTGGGCAAGGAGAAATTCAGGCCTTTCTGACCTTCAGCTCTCCTCCTTGGGCGATGAAATTAATACTCCCTGCCATACCTTGGAGGGATGCTGCTGGGATTAATTAGTTAATAGAACAAAACTCGCTTGCCTGCCTCTGTGAGGGCAACCATCGTGTGGCTGAGTCTAACATTCACCTTTCCAATGACCACAGGGGACCTTGGGTCTCTGTGGCTGGGATTTTGCCACGACTTGGGYGGGAGCATCCTGTGGATCCTGCCAGGACCCACCCCTTGGGTGGCRAAGGGCTGAGGCTGTTGCAGAGGTGCCGCGGGTGCCTCCCTGMAGCCCCACACCACATAATTCCAGGCTCGCAGTGCTGCCTCTGCAAAGGTAGATTTGGTTTCTATTAATAAGGGGATAATAGCACGGGAAACCTGGCTGCAGGATGGCCCGTGCCCAATTACTGCGGTCGCTGGGCTGCAGCAGCAGCTTCCCTGCAATTATCCCACCGCGCGCCAGCACAGCGCAGCCCTCTGTGTTTTATTCTTAGCAACAGAGCCCCGGGCAAGGTCAGGGGGGTCCCTGCAGCGAAAGTCTCTGGCTGGGGGATGTTGGAGTTGAGATGGGGGATGGCAGAGCCGCCTCAGTGTCACCTGCTGGAGATGGGGCCGGTGGSGATGGCAGTGCCGCGCCTCGTGCCCTGGAATTTGCGGTCATGAGGCTGGCAGCCRAGCAGTGCCCTGCTTTGTTCTTGTCCCCAGTGCCAGGGGAGTCCTGGTAACTCCCGAGAGGCATATGGGCTACTGCGGGGTCATAGCAGTCAGCTTCATGTTTTGGGGAGGCACAGAAATCCCAATCCAGGCGAAATGCAGGGGTGGCCTTGGCCACGCTGGGTTAGCACTTAAACCTGATGATCTTAAAARGCTTTTCCAACCTAAAYGATTCTGCAGTTCTATGATTTAAGGCTGGATGTGATGCTTGGTCTTGGTCCCAGTGTAAAATGAGTTGTATGGAAGCTTGTCTGATTTGCACCCACTTAGCAAGCCCATAGTGGAATTAGGGGTAGAAAGGGCAGGGGATAGTCTGGGGATTGAGATTTGGGAAACCCAGGGTGAATTTCTTTTCCAGCACATTCCCTGTTCATCTCTGGGAAGTCACTTTCCTTCTTCATCCATCAGGTGGGTATCCATAAACATGGTTAATGGCCTGGCAAGAGGGATACAGGGAGAAGAGGTGCATTCCAGACAGGGAGATGCTCAAAGCCAAGCCACCCAAATCACTCTGAAAACGCAGAAGGCCCTTCTTAAGCTTGTGTTGGCTATGGGAAAAAGATGAATGAAAAATATGTGCCAAGGATACAAAGTGATGCTTAAAGGGCAGGAGTAAAGCCTTTCTGTGAGAAAAGTCCAGCTCGAGCCTGTGCTGTTTCAAATTAAGTTTTTGGTTTCCTAGAGGCAGCAGACAATGGTTCACTCAATTCTCTCCCCACTGTCATTAAAACTCGAGTGTGTTGTCTGGATATAGTATTTTGCCCTACCTTAAGAGCTCTAATCTTTTTAGGACCATTTCTTGCCGCTATCTGCAGACACTCGAAAGCCTTCTCAACCGCGGAGTGAAATACAATCCCTGTCTTGGGGAGCTTTCCCTCCCCTTTGTCTTCTGCACAGACAGAGGGAAAATTACCACTTAACAAATCTGCCAGGTCTGAAATTTTCTCCCCCCCCTCCTTCACCCCTYTTGCAGCTATCATTTGTCGGGGGTTGCTTTCTCCCAGTACCATCTGCCTTTTGCAGGGAGATGGCGAGGAGCGTTTTATTGTTTGCTGAACAATTCCCTGCAATTTGCTGTTCACTATTTCTTTTGGGCTCCTTTAATCCCTTTTTTCACTTTCTGCTTCTTATTTTTAGCTTGCACACCATTTGTGTTTGTTCTCCAAAACTGTTTATATTTTTTAAAGCCTCACTTTGTTGGTAATTTTTTTTTGAGTATYCCTGCTTGCATGCAAAAGCCTCTCTGTCCTGCCCTTTCCCCAGCACCCTGCCAGGCTGGGTGGTAGATGGGACAAGCTGTCATTCCCAGCTTCTCTGATTATCCCTGTTTTTCCCTGGAATCTCACTCTTCTTTCGTGCCCACACCGTTTTGGTTTTACCCAGTGAAAATCCCAGCTGAACTGTGGAGGTGCTGAGTGACACCACCAGCACAAACCTTGCCAATCCTGCCTCCCTTTGGGTGATTTACTCTGTCCTGGTGCACTTGAACATCCTCTGGCTTTGCCAGGTGCCAAAACACCGCCAGGGATGGGCTGAGCCACCTGGCTGCTGGGCTGGTGCCACCAACCACAGGCTGTGGGCTTGAGGTCCAGCACATGGCAACCGCCTGGCACATGGGATTCACTCAATGATTTGGGTTGGGAGACCCTGCCATGAGCAGGGACACCTTTCACTATCCCAAGTTGCTCCTAGCCCCATCCAGCCTGGTCTTGGACACTACCAGGGATCCAGGGGCAGCCACAGCTGGGGAAACCTGTGCCAGGGTGTCGCCGTCCTTGTTATGAAAAACTCTCTCATACTTAATCCAAATCTCCTCTTCTTTAGTTAATCCCTTGTCCTATCACAGCATCCCTGCTACAAAAACTTTGTCCCCATCAGAACCCATGGGATGGCCCTCACCTGAAGCCCCTCTGAGCTTTGGGCTGCCTCTATCCTTGAATAAAGCTGRGCTTTAGATGAGGGCTAGTTCAGGCTGATAGTCTAGACAGAGAGCTGAGTTGGGATTTGTAAAAGCTAACATCAAATTTTTGCTCTGCCAAGAGCTTCGTCCATGGCCTTTGCAAATCATCAAGTCTTTCTCTTCTTCTGCACAAAACAGGCAATCTCTTTTTTTCTTCCACTGTTTCTTTGGACCACAAGCATTTAGGAATGTATTATTCCTTCCTYGGTCTCACTCACAAAGTGCCTTTCAGGGAATGAGCATCCAGCCTGTAGCTATAAGACACTGGTGCAGTTTWAGTGGTCACTGCAATTAATAGCAAGAGTAATAATAACAGTAATTGTCATAGTAGTAGTAATAGTAATAAGGATAGTAAAACCTTGCCCAGTAGAAACTTAGTCAGATCTGAACATGCTCCGAGCCACCACCAGTAAACAATAATAGTCGATATTTTTATTTCTTTGCTTGTATGTGGACTGGTAGGGCTATGCCTCACTCCTGTTATTCAGTGCTGCAGCTGGAGAATTAAAATCCATCTTTTCTCCAGCCCTCTCTCAGGATTCAGAAATTGGAGCAGGAGTTTTATTATCTGTACAAACATCTCCTGATCTGCCCCAGYTGGCTGCCCTGAGGGCAAGTAGCCACGTCCAGCATGACCCCCTTGTTCCTGAGCTACCCGAACTGTGTCTGCTGTGCCAGCCAGGAATATATATTTCATTTGTCCCTGGTGGTCCCATCTCCTCCCTCATTAATATTGCAACAACCATTCCTCCCTGGGAGCACCACCTGGCCCCAGGAAGGCTTTCAGCCTCCCTTTTTWAGGCAGGTACACAGTAATTCTACTAGCCCCATCCTTCCTACAGACTCAAAGTCACTGCCTTTTTCCTGGGATCACTCAGAAAGTACATTTATTACAGTCATCATCTCTTCTTTCTTTTTTTTTCTTTTTAGTGATCAGGTGGATTTATGTTGGAAAACATAAATTATGTTGGAAAAACAACTTGAATTTCCTGACTTCAGAAATTATTAGGCATAGGTCTGGAGACACTTTCATTTTGCTGCTTTTTTTGCTTTTCCGGGAGGTGCAACCCCAGAGCTGCATCTTTAATTGCTGTTTTCGTGAGCATCGCAGCAAATGCACTGTGGTTTAGAGGGAAAAAAAAGTGGGATCTCTGTTARTAACCAACACATCTCGCTGCCGATATCTCAGACCAACAGAACAGTGTTATTTCTCCTGTCTCCTAATAACAAACTGATTTTCTCTGTTGTCTTTCAACATCTGATGAGTTCTTGCTCCCATTTCCCTTTAATAAGTGCTATTTTGTTTCCATTATTACTCAATAGTAAAATCTTTTCCCGGCAACTTTACCAGAAGTAGATTTACAGCTGTGAAAATAAGCTTGGGTGTGATGAGATCTTGTCGTTTTATTATCTATTAAGTGCCTCGCACGACTTTGTTGTTATCAAAATGTAATTATGCATTTAAATAGGTCCATCACCTCTGTTTGTTAGTTTGTTTGTTATTTGTTGGGATTTTTTTTTTTTCTCTTTAGGAGGGAAATGATGAAAAAACTCCAATGCTTAATATAACTCAAAATATGAATGCCCCTGACTTTGCTGGCCTGTTCTAGGGGAAGGGCAGAAAACACCGTGTGCAGCGGCGGTGCGGATCCGCCTGGGGTGACGTTCATGTTAAGACACATCTTTGGTTTGGCTTTTTGTCCTCCATGCACATGGAAAAAGCCGTCGTTTCCTKGTTGGAGATTCGGTATTTACTGATCCGTGCACGGCACTGGATGTGAATTGTCGTCGGAGGCTCTGGGCGTGGGCGAATCATTGTATAATGCCCACACCCTTGGGGTGGCTGAGGGTGTGGCGCTGTCTTTGCCTCACCGTGCAGCTCTAAGATGTATTATTACCCAAAAGGAACACGCCCTTCCGTGCCTCTTTTGTTTTTATTAGGGATCACTCTGAGCCAGCGCTCCCAGCACCTGGCAAAGCCGCTGGATGGAACTGAGGCTTGCCCGGGCTTCCCGCTGGGATTCCCTGCGGAGCAGCTCTCGCTGCCAGTGCTTTGGGGTGGGAGTGAGCCAACTGGGGCACCTCCATGGGCTTGATGGCTTCTGACCAAAGGTGTCTGGCGTGGCTGAAGACCACCAGGAATTTTAATTGGGCTRGTCTTACCTAGGCTGAGCTCCCAGACGGCGCTTACCTAGGCAAAGCTTTCCGTGATGAGTAGGGGTGGGAGATGGAGAGGTGGGGAAGTATTTCTGTCAGAAGTGGATGGAGCAGGAGAGGATTACCCCTTTGCAGTGGGCTTGCAGGCTGATCCCTGTTTTGGGCTGGAGATGCCCTGTGTGAGGGCTTTTGAATCAGTGAGCTGCTCCACCTCAGTTTCCCAACCTCCGGGCAGCTGCCCAGCTGCTTCTGCCACATGGTGCAGGACCTGAGGGTGGCCAACACAACCAATGCCTTCTTCAAATGGAGGCATTTCTTTCAAACTGTTTAGGAAATAAGTGTCACACTTAAGAGCCTACTGGGTACATGCCCATTTGCCTTTTGCAGAAACACACCCCACAGATGTCACATCTTCTCCACCCTGGCACAGCCACCATGATGACTCTTCCACCATCTCCAGCTGGACAGCTCTCAGGAGCATCCCTGGTGTCAGTGGTGATGCCCATCAGTGCTGGCTCCTTTGCTCACCTTTAGGTTGCTGCCACTTCTCCAACCACCCAGTTTTCCTTCTGTGAAGWGTTTTATTACTTTTTCTTGCCTGAAGCAGGGGGCCGTATTTAAATGAAACACATCCAAGGCAAACTTGCAGAGAAGTCTCACCTTTCCTGTGCTGCATGATTGAATAGGGGGGCAAAGATGCAACCCCCTTATTAGAGTAATATAATTTTCCATCTCAAATAGGAACCAGAGATGTTTTAATGATTGGGCTCATTAGGTGGACTTTCCACTTAAAGTGTCTGTCTGGCAATTAAGTCTGGAAAAAGCATGACTGATGACCACACCTTCTGTGACTTAATGGGGAGTCTGAAGGCTGATCTTATTATCACACTGATACAGTCTGTGATAAAAAAGAATTTAAGATACTCTCCAGAGATTTATTTGCCCATTAGGAAACTGCCAGGAGAAGGTTAAGGGAACTCGTAAGGTCAAAGCTGAACAGAGGAAAGTACTAAACACTTGGGATACAGGTGGGCAAAAACAGGACGACAAGATTTCCACTCTTGGCTCCTCTACTGGCTTGCCTCATGGCCTTCATCAAGACACTTTCTTCCTGTGTTTTTTCCAGTGTGAGTGGTTGCCRCCTCGTTGGGCCCTGGGGTGGCCCTGCAAATACTTGGTGTAGCGGCACCACGTCTTTGCCTCGGTGGCACGAGTCCCTGCAGCCATCCACCGCTGGATGAGCACGTGGAAAAAGTGGTGTGGAGTGGAAGGAAGCACAGGCAGTCAGTAGGAAAGTGGTGGTGATTAGGGCAGGGAGATGAAAAAGGCAAAATTTCTGTTCTCCTCCAAGAGGATCCTCATGGGTCTTCAGTGATTTCCTCACCTGTTCTGTCTGCTTTAAAACATGACCTGCTGTAATATTTTACTTAAACGTGGTGTTTAAAGGACTGGAACTTATTGTAGAGCTCACTGTGCTGGCTTCAAACCTCCTGTTGGGTACCATTTTACTGACATTAGCTTGCCATAGCTTGTCAGTGATTTTAACTCTGCCAATGGGTTGAACGCCCCAGGATAGAGGAGCCGACTCTTCTGGCTTTGTACTTCACTTTAGCTTCCTTAAGTACAGTGGGGAGAGATAATTCAGCTAAATACGTTTCAGTACAAAGTGAAGGTTTTGATGACAAAAGAACTGCTCTGCGTCTGGGTCAGTTTTGTCAGATTAAKGGTGGAATTGTGAAAAAATGGAAGCGTTTCATTTTCAGCATCTGCAAAGTGAAAGTCTTGACTCTCACAGGCAGCATGATTTGTTTAACTCAACATTTGCTGTGTTTTTGATTAAACAGATGCCTAGAATTTAGGAAAACATTTTGTTTTCAGGCTGAGCGAGTCAATTTTTAGCATTTTTCAGTTCCAGAAAGAATTAGTTGTGCTCACTCCCATCATTCCTCTCCTGAAAAGCCTCCTCCACTTCACTYTGTATCCTTTGCAAGGGGGTCTTGCCAACTCCAGCCCTGTCTCGTCCATTAGAAAAACAAAGAGTCCCAGACTTCTCTTATCATCCTTCCACTTTGTCTTCCCTCTGTGCCAAATAGAGTGTTGGGAGGCAATCCCCCCACCCCTCCCCCCATATACTATTTAGATTTGTGTGAAAACTAAATAATTTAGTATAAAGGCATTTGCTCTATGTCTTTAAGGAATCCTTTTGAWGTTGACTCTTTTGACCTTCAAGGCCCTGCATAATTTTTTCCTTCTCCACTTCCCTCCTCTTTGTTGTTCCCTGCGCTCCTGTAATCTTCTCTCCTGCCTGCTTCCTTCACCTCCTCCCACCCTGCTCCATGAATCCGTGTGTTATCTGCTTGCCGTGTTTGAAGCACGCGGTGGCTGGTGCAGCCAGCATCCTCCTCTGCCCCACAAGCCTTCATCTCACCCCTCTCTGTGAGGAGCCTCTCCTGCCCACCCCKTTCTCTCCAGATGATGTTTCACCTGCGCTCTTTCCACCCCTCAAATTGCTTTTTTTTGTCTCCCTCCCATTGGGAAATGTTCAATTAGGGGACCTGCCTTAATCTTCTGGCTGGCCAAGTGCAATACGTCCACCCACAGCTTTCAGCAGGGGATRGGCTCCCTTCCCTCTCTCCGGACAGAAGTAGGGCTCCACCCTCCCGTGCTTATGGCCTTGTAGCTGTSTGAGCTTCCTGAGCTGAATCCACATCTTGTCCATCCCCACTGGCTTCTCTGCTGGCCCCGTGGTCTCCCTGCAGGGGRCTGTAGGGTTGTACATTCCCACACGGCCCAGCACGCAGTGGGGTCCTGCATCCCCTGACCAGACTCTGCCATTCACACAGTTAGGGGTGATACAATTAAAGAGGTTTCAGACAGTGAAAAAAAAAAAAAAGCATCAACCCAGATGTTTAGGTAATGTGTAAGAATTGCTGGAGAGTCTCAGTTTTACAACTTCAGGGAATGTTTTTCTCTGTTTTGCCAGGAGTTGCAGCATTCCTGGGGTGAACAGGACGACTCGGCTGACCCATCACAGAATTATAGATTGGTTTGGAAGGGATTTTTAAAGCTYATCTAGTCCACACCCCTGCCGTGGTCAGGGACACCTTCCCCCATCCCAAGTTGCTTCAAGCCCTGTCCAACCTGGCTTTGAGCTTTTTCAGGGATCCAGGAGCAGCCACAGCTGCTSTGGGGAAACCTGTGCCAGGGCCTCACCACCCTCAGTGTAAAGAATTTCTTCCTTCTTTCTGGCTTCAATGGGACAAGCAGTCTTCTTTCTAAAGAGTAAATACAACTCTGAACAAAGGATGTGTACACATGCACACACACACAGAGATTTCATGGAGATATTTAGGCATGGGAGTGCTGGTTCTGGAGGGGAAGCCAAGCTCTCACCCTGCATTTATCTGGGCAAGGTCTTCCTGCTTATTCACCGGGAGGGAGGAATATGGAATTGCTCCTGGTGGAGGTAAATATTCACAGTGATTTCRCCAGGACTTGCACTCCTCCTGCAGCAAATGTGTGAGCTGAGAAAGGGCAGCARTGGTGAGCTTCATGAGGAGCTGCTCCCCCTCCTCGCCAGGGTGCAGAGTTCATTTTTCCACTGACGCATCCCTGACAAACGCCCAAGGAGAGCTGGCATGGGCAGCCAAGTGATTGTGTTGTCACGGCAAAGACTAGTGAAAGAAGAGCAAGATTTATATCCTGGCTGCTCAGAGGGCTGGAGAGAGATGGCCCAGYGCCAGGAGTCATGCAGGCATGGCTGATACTGTCTTCAGTCTTCTGCCAAGTGTGGGCTGGATGGTGGCTGAAGTGCAATGGGCTGCACAGTCCTGGTCCAAGTCTTGGTGGGCATGGTTCCACATCACAGGAACCAGCCTTGCAGTTGACGCTTTCACTGACAGTCTTAGCAGAAAGATGAGTTGCTGAATTGGCCCCGAAGTTGAAAAAAAAAAATTAAAAATCCAAAGAACTTTGCCGGAGGAGAAGCTCGGCCTTCTRCAAGGGAAGCAAATGATCCCAGAAAGCCCAGCACACACAGACATGACTGTGGTGATGGGTTTAATATGTTCAAAAGCAGTGAGGGTAGGGCTTTAGGTTGCTCTGTGGAGATGTGGCCTCAGGTGCAGGTTGCCTGCATACCTGTGGTTGTGTTGCTTCATCTGCTCTGTGCCTTGGCTCCCTGTCTGCACAACTGGAGCACAGAGTCAGGGAATGGTTTTGGTGGAAAGAGCCTTTGAAAGCTCCTGATCCAACTTCCACCTCTCAGTCAGGCTCACAACTTTGTGTGGTTGAGTTTTGAGCATCTCCAGGGATACAAATCCCAGCATTTCTCTRGCTGCATGGTTCAAGGTTTGACCAGCCTCTTACTAAGAAATGTTTTTCTTATGTCTGATATAAACTTGCTTTGCTGAAACTTCTTCCCCTGGCTTCTCGTGCTCTGAGACCAGCCTGACTCCTTCTTCTCCATAGTTTTACCTGAGGTAGGTAGATGAAAAAAATGAGATTCCTCCTTCATGCCCTCTTCTCAGGGCTGAACAAAACTCTCTTCTCACCGCATGTGCTCCTGCTCCCTGACCATCTTGGTGCCTCCACAGTGGCAGTGTCTCTCTGGAGATTCCAGAGTGGACACAGCCCTCCAGCTGTGGTCTCACAAGYGATGAATAGAACAGAAAATTCACTTCCCTTGACCTCTGGGCACCACTTTTGTTATTCAGCTGAGTGTGTGCCTGGCCATCTTCAGTGCAAGGACGTGCCTCTGAGTCCTGGGCACCTTCTTGGCCACCGGGTCTTTGTCTACAAGGTGTCTCTCTAGACAAACGTGGGTTTCTCTGGACAAATTGCTTCCTCTGAGGTGGGATGGATGAGAATTGCCAGGGTCTTGGCAGATTTTGGCAGGTTGTCCATAAAAATGGAGGATCTGGAGGATTGGATGGGGCAAGAGTTTGGCCATGTCATGTTCCCATCTACATCAAGAACCAAGCAAGGCTCAAATTTCTCCTTTGAAAGACTGAAGCCCTGCTAACTGCAGAGAGGTGAGGGAGCTGTAGGAGCCTGGAAAGCACTGTAGAAAGGATGAGGACACACAGGAACACTTGTTTTTTTGGTCTCAGGCTTGTTCAGAGGAGGTGCAGCTCATGTAGCCACTGTGGTTGCTGATTCAGTACCTGCCCTGTGAATATAATAGGAAGATTTCTGCCTCCACCACTGCCCATCTATCACCTTTCACAAGCCTAGGAGCAAAAGGAAAAATAAGAGGAATAACAAGAAAATAAAGAAACACTGCAGCCAGAAAGCTATCCTCTGTGTTTCACAATTCTATAAATTATGCCYTTTCCTTCCTCTTTAATCGCCAGGCATATAAAATATGCTTGCGGCAGAATCATATCCTTCCATTAATGTTTCAGAAGAGAAATACAGGTCCCATCTGCCTGTTTAGCAAAGCAGGGCAGTGCACAACCATTTCTTTCCTTTCACCACCCCCCCTCAAAATCTACTTTATGGCAGGAGTTTTCTCTTTAAGGACTGGCTGTTTATTTCATTTTCTAATTTCAGCGTGGTTTTCCAGAAGCAGTCTCCTCTTTGTTCTCACATGGGTCTTCCTCCAATGCCTTCATACTCAAATGCACCTAAAGAGCAGAGGTCCAGTCTGCCCTTGGTGAAGGTCAAAGGAGAAAGAAGTCTTTTAGGACTTGAGCAGGGTTCTTGGGGGCGTGTTTCTGCTCTGCAGACAGGACAGACACTGTCTGAACAGAAGGAGTTGGCAATAGTGAGAATTATTAAACTGGACTGTGGAGGCAACCATGAGCTTCACTGCCCACCCCTGTTTGCTCCCGAGGATATTCATGGATTTTTTGTGTTGTTCTGGAGTCAGGATGGGCATGAGGTCTCAGGGCTGTGTTGCCTGCATGCCAGGTGAGTGGGTGTGGCAGTGTCCCCATTCACGTGGGAGCTGTCCCCATGACCCCCCTGTGCAAAGGGCAGGGAGAGGAGGCAGCTTTGGGGTGCATCTCCCTCTGTGTGTAGGGTGGCATGGCAGTGGGGTGGGCACATCCTGGGGGACATGTGACACAACCCATGCCTGGTTCTGCATGTGGACAGGGATGGCTTTCAGTTCTGGGAAGCAGTGATGGATGAGAGGGCTCAACAGCCTCCACTTCTGGTTCAACCCACTGGGTCCCCGTGGAATCAAACAGTGGTTT
>JACDOX010000225.1:224375-329085 GCA_014549065.1 Cardinalis cardinalis | reverse complement strand
GAGGTGTCCCTGGAGCTTCTCTGGTGCAGCTGAACAGCCCCAGCTGTGCCAGGCTGGCTCCAGAGCAGAGGGGCTCCATCCTCCTGGTCGTTTTTGTGGTGTTCTCAATACCCCTTCARTGTCTCATCCTGGGCTGCACAAGACATTTGCAAACTGGCTTGAATCATTATTTATAGCACTGCACCCTTAGAAATCTCTCCTACCCAGCAGAAGGACATGTACCTCTTTTTTTTTGCCATACAGCCTCATTTTTATTCAGTGGCATTCGGAGCAGAGTGGATCCAAGGGCTGGGGCTGTGTCGGATTTCTCCGTGCCTGGAGATTTACACCCGCACTCCTGCTGCCATTAAAGGTGCCCTGCTCCAAGTATAAATCAGACTGTGCTCTGGTGGATGCTTTATGTGTTTCCCAGAAGTCGTGTGCGGAGGTAGGAAGGACCCACTGCAAATTTTGCACTGGCTTTTGGGGGCTTTTTTGAGTGCTGCTGGGGGAACACAACCACAGGGGGATTTATATTCCCTTTTCCTGAAGGGTTCACCATAGAAGAAGCTTTGCTTTTTTTTTTTTTTTTACCACCTTGGGCAAGAAACTGTTTGGTTTGATTTCGGTTCAAATTTTATTTTTAAGCAAAATATGAGAAACACAGGAGAGGAAACCGCACTCTGTTCCTTAAAATTAGTGGCAGAAAAGACAGGGCTACAAAAATATTCTCTGATGCATGCATTTGATGAGCGTGTACCTTGGCTAACACAGCACTGAGGAGCTCTGGGTGTCCAACAGGATTGCACCTTTTCATCTAAAGGTGGTTTTTGTTTTTTTTTTAACATGGATTCAGCTCCTGGGCTTGCCATGTCCTGTAGTGCATCTCTGTGTGTCAAATGTCAGCAGCTCACGTTGGGCTCTGATTCTGCAATACCATTTGAAAAAGAGAGTTGAAACCAAACCCATCTCAGACCTCAGCCTTCCACTACTTGTAAGTAGTAAGGAGACCTCAGCCTTCCACTACTTGTAAGGAGATGGTAAGAAAGGATGGAAGGCAACTTTTCAGATGGGCAGATAGGGATAAGACAAGGGGGAATAGCTTAAAAATGCCAGGGGGCAGAATTAGATTTGACTTAGGGAAGAAATTTTTCCCTGTGAGGGTGGTGGGACCCTGGCCCAGGGTGCCCAGAGCAGCTGTGGCTGCCCCTGGATCCCTGGAAGTGTCCAAGGCCGGGCTGGATGAGGCTTGGAGCAGCCTGGGACAGTGGAAGGTGTCCCTGCCCATGGCAGGGGGTGTCACTTGGTGATCTTTAAAGTCCCTCCRTCCCAAACCAGTCTGTGAGTCTCATGACCTACCTGAGGGAGCCTGTGTTCAAGACCATGACTCGGGTCAAAAGGAAAGAGAAAAGTTGTGTGTAATTTGGCCATCCACCTCCCTTTAATCCCCTTCCTGTTGCTCCTGACCCGGTGAGACAAGAATCTTTTTAATTCTCCATGATTTACCTCCCCCGATTCAATGCTCAGCCTTCAACAACCACGGAGGAAGACTCCAAATCCCCCTTTTTCCCTTTTCCCTTTTTTTACCCTCCACAAAAGCTGGACCCACCAGCAGCCACCTGGGCAGGGGGAGCAGCCCAGCTCTTKGCCGCGCTCGCGCACACGCCCACAGCACCGTTCCCTTGTAATTAAATCTCTTTTTTTCCCCTGGCTGGAAGGATCCTGCTATAAACAAGGGTTTTCTCTAACCATAATTGCGCCCGGCGGAGGGCACAGCTCTGCAATCACTCGGGGCTTTGTTCAGAGCCAGCGCCTCTGCCTCTCCTCAGGTATGCCAGCAATGCCAGCGGAACTCCCCGCGACCTGACATGAGTCCCAGGGCAGGGCTTGCAAACACAGGCAGTGGTCAAAACGGGGCTTAAGTGCCTTTATAAATATTTTGAAGAGCTGGCTTGGAAAAGGAAAGTCCCCGGCGTGCGGCGGTGCCGGCGTTTCATCCAGTGCTGGTGCGCGGCTTTGAAGTGTGGTGTGAGCAAGCTGCTGGGCTCCTGCCCATCCCCGAGAAGGACTGGGTGAACAAAAATATACACATCTGTACGTTTAGAACTGTGCAAGAGATTGTATCCACACCCCTTTTGGTCGTGTGTCTTCGTGGACAAACAGGGGAGGGAAGAAACTGGCGTGGTGCGTAGGGGCGTTCTGTTCACGTGGTGGGTGTGTGGGACGACATCAGGTTGGTCAGGGAGATCCACAGTTGGGAGGTGGGGTGGGGGAATGGACAGGTAGATGCTTCCAAGTGTCTGGTTTTATTGCAGCCCCTTACCTGAGGAGTTTTCCTCTCCTAGAGAGTCATCACTGCAATATATGTAACCAGAGGCTGCCGTATTTGGCTGTGGAGGGAGATGCAAAGCACCGACAGTGAGATGGCAGGCCGAGTGGGGTGAAATGCTRGTATTTTCCCACCCAGGACAAAAAGTAGGCCCTAGGATAGTGTGAGTGGTTCCACATGTGTGCTGTTGCACTTCAGAACATTGCCCAACAATAAACACGCACCCAGAGCATCCTCCATTCCTTTGCTCAGGGGGTGAATCAAGCCTGCCCCCTGGGAAGAGGACAAAGAAGAGCCATGTGCTCCCCATGCACGTGCAGTGCCCTTTTCCAGCCCACAAGCCCTTGGTGTTGCTGTTGTGTTAGACATCTGCTTTTTTTTTTTCCTCTTTGTTCCCTTTTTTTTTGGTGTAAGAGAGCAAGAGCAAAGCAGCTGCTCCATAAGATAATCTATGTAAGAGCTGAGAGCCAAAACATCCAGAGGTGTGGATATCACTGAAGAATTTGGGTGGGAAATGTCATTARAGGTGATCCGATTCCAACACCCCTGCCATGGGCAGGGACACCTCCCACTGTCCCAGGCTGCTCCAAGCCCTGTCCATCCTGGTGCTGGGCACTGCCAGGGATGCAGGGGCAGCCCCAGCTGCTCTGGGCACCCTGGGCCAGGGCCTGCCCACCCTCCCAGCCAGCAATTCCTAATTCCCAAGAGCCCAAAATCTGTGCCTGCCCTCTGGCAGTGGGAGCCATTGCCTGGCTGCTGTCCCTGCATGCCTTGTCCCCAGTGCCTGGGCAGCTCTCCTGGAGCCCCTGCAGGCCCTGGCAGGGGCTCTGAGGTGTCCCTGGAGCCTCCTCTTGACAAGGCCAAACATCCCCGGCTCTCTCAGTCTGTCTCAATATGTCACAATGCGCTGCAAGGTTGATCTGTAACATTTTCTCTGGAAGTTGTAGMACTTTAACTGGACCAGCCTAGTCAGACTTGTACCATTTCCCCTTGAGCAGATGCAGTCAGAGCTGTGCAGATGTTGCCTTATGCACCCAGCTGTGCCCCTGGAAGATAAGCCTCTCTTCTGGAGTTTGCTGCTGGATCCATACTCCAGGAGCATWGGCCAAGTTCTCTTCACCCAGCTGCCCATAGCAGGTTGGAAGAAATCTGATTGCTGCTTTTTCCCAGCAGAAATTGGGATTTCCTTAACACCTTAAAGGCTGAGCTCTGTGGAGCAGTTACCTCTGGCCTAGCAGTGGGTGAGAAGCTGGAGATCCTTTCTTATGGCTGTAGCACATCTTGGATTAGGAGAAAGCCTCCCTCCTCAGTCTTGAGGTGCTCTGTAGGGGCATGTGTGTGAAAGGGGATCATTTGCCTTGATAAAAGATGGTTTTTCAGTGGTGTAGCTATCTTCATTCTGCACTCCCATATCCCATCCCTGGAAGTGTTCCAGATCCTGTTGGRTGGGGCCTGGATCAACCTGGTCTAGGGGAAGGTGTCCCTGCCCATGGCAGGGGTTTGGAACTGGATGAGCTTTAAGGTCCCTCCAAACCATTCTAGGATTTGTGACCTCCACGGTGGCTCCAGCWCACAGAATCCCAGTGAAATTCAGATCACTCTACTCAGTCTGTCCTGCAGACCACTGTAACATCCTGATCCTCTTTTTGCTGGTGCAAATCCAGAACAACATCASTTAAAATCCCAGGAGTCAATCCAGAATTACACCAGAATAAGTAAGAATACATTTTACCCAGAAAAGCCCCCCAAAAATGTAATTCAGTTCCAGCAAGGCCAAGTTGAGGCTGTAGGCAGTGCCCTGTAATTCAGTGACTCCTTTGGACATCCCCTTTGAGTTGAGGCATGTGAGCAGCTTCCCTCTTCCCTTGAAGCTGTTTCCTTGTAAAGCCTCTGTGAACTCGTGCATGTGTCAATGTTATGGTTATCACACATGTAATTTCATCTGACATTGTAATGACAGCATGGGGAGTTCAAAATGTAACAGTAAATATAGTTGTTAGGGGAAAAAAAAATACCAATATCCTAGCCCATCATCCTGAATGCCTCTTCACGTCATGGGAGGGATGCAGACAGACTCCAAACACCATCAGCATTTCTGGGTTCCAGTTGGAAACTGCCTGGAGTTCAGCATAGGCCAACACAAACAGGCGAGACTGTCTCTCTCTACATGTCAGGGCTGCATTTTCCCCTCCTTTTCCCTGCTTTGTTTTTTTGTTTTGTTGTTGTTTTGGAAGGGTCAGCCCTCTAAAGAGGGGAGAGGCTGGGAGCTCTCCCTGCTTGCTTGGGGTGTTTGGTAGCCTGTGGCACCATGCATCCCAGATCCTGCACTCACCCTTGGCCGAGAGCTGAGTCCTGACTCGACCCCTGGTTATTTTTGAGTGCTGTTGGTTTGTGATGCTGTATTGAAGGGTCATTTGCCAGTTCCATTATAAGCCTCATTTACAACTCAGCTGGTTTAAATCAGATCAGACTGTGAGTTGGCATGTGCAAAGAGTCAGCTGGGACACAGGACTTGCCTGCTGAGGGACCTGATCCCGCAGACCCCCTTCTTGCTTGCAGAAGCATCGGTTAAAAAAAGTAATCCCACTGATTTTCAGCATTATTTTTTTTCCATGTGTTTGAGAGAAACATCTAAGCAGTGGATATTTTTCTTTTCCTTCTTCCAGGGAGACTTCAAATGTTTTTTGGTTTTTTTTTCTGTTGGTTCTCCACCAGCTTTGACTATATTTACCAAGCTGGGCATGGGTGGGCCCCGCCGGATCGTGCGGATTGCTCGGGCGGGTGAGGCTTTGCAGGAGCTGAGGGCTGAGCTGGGGACTCAGCTGCTGTTTAGCTTGCAACCAGCTTGGCAGAGAAACCAGGGACTTGGCACACAGAAGGAGCTGAGATACAAATGAAATCTGAGTCTGACCCCAGATCTTCAGTTAAATGGCTCTGTAACCTTGAGAGCTGGATTAAATCATCCCTGGAAGACAGGGAGTTACCTCTGGATATTTGGTGCTCGGGCCRTGCTATAAGGTTATGCCCATATATTACCTGTGGTCTTCAGAGAGCTCATTAGATGGTTGGTTTACATATAAAAAGTCTGGATGAAAGTCTCATCCCCTTTCCCTGACCATCCTGTGCTGAAATCTGGCAGTTTTTCCCCTAGAAATGCCCAGCTCAAGAGTTAGGGACGYGATGCATCTCACTGAAGCTTCAGCATGGTCAGGACAGTGTTGGCTTGCAGAAAAAATGGTCATGGAACCACAGAATCATCAAATGGCTTGGGCTAGAAGTGACTTTTGAAGGTCGTCTCATTCCAGCCCCCTGCCCTGGGCAGGGACAGCTTCCACTAAACTGGGTTGCTCCAATTYCTGTCTAACCTGGACTTGAMTGTTTCCAGGGATGGRGCAGCCACAGCTTCTCTGGGCAACCTGTGCCCATGTTTTACCCCCCTCATCATAAGAGTTTCTTCCTCCTAGCCAGTCTGAATCCACACTCTTTCCATTTAAAGCCATCACCTCTTGTTTCCATGGGTGCAGCATCTCGCGAAGCTCTTCTTKGGGGCAACAAAGGATGGAGGGATGCAGTATTCACTCACTCTAACTCCCCTCTCTGATGGGGCAGGGCCTCTAGATGACTCAGGGAAGAGGTAACACAGGTAACATCTGTGTCTGTTTGGTCTCTTCTCGGAGCCAGGGTCCTGAATTTTCATCCTGTGTYGAGTTTGACTGTGACACCACCGTACAAGCCCAGGATTATCATTCTGCCCATGGTTCAGATGATGAGGTGGTGGTGCTGGAGGGGCTGTGTCTTTGCAAGCTGGATTGCCATTGCAGGACAAGGTGCTCTGCAGAGGCAGCTTCCATGAACACACCTCTCCAAAATCCACCTCATGTCTATGTGGGAACCCTTCCGGCCCAGCCATAGCACGGGAGCTCGTGTGTTTAGAGCTCCAGGACTGAAATGGCAATTACAAACCAATGAGGCTGCAAGGGCTCTCATGGGAGCCGAGCAGGAATAGAATATTTTGAGTTATGCCAGAGTTAAATAGACCAATCTGAGATACCTTTCTCCTAAATACCTGTGGGATTTATGAGCCTAATGAACGGCAACACGGTGTCAGCAGCGCAGGGCACAGCGGGAGCTGAAAGGAGAAGCCGAGCTCATGTTACAGGGCTTGGCCCAAAGCAAGCAGGGCTTTAGAGAGGTGCTGAGCTGCTGAGGTTGTCCTCCTGAGAGAGAGGACAAAAGCTCCTGCTTCTGCCTTGCTGTGAGTCTGGAGATACCTCAGGCTTGGCAGCATCTCGGCCAGCGCATGAGGATGATTGGGTGCTCCTCCTGGAGGGTTGAGACTGGAGGACTAAATGCAGCTCAGCAAAAAACCCCCCCAAAAAGGAATGTGTGCCACTGGGGATGCCCAGTGATGCTGCCAGGGAGCCTGGGCAGGGTCTGGAGGAGCAGTCCTGCCCGGGCAGGGGATGGGGCGCAGCTGCTGCCAGGGCCACTGCCGAGCTGAGCTTCCCACCCCTCCGCTGCTGGAGCCTGCCTGTACCTGCTCCCAAGCCGATATTAAGCCTGCTCAAACACTGCACCGCCTTCTCCTCACATTGTTTTCTGTACCCCACACCCAGCACCAAAATAGCGATAACCCCCCCTTCCCCACCCTCCCGCGGTGACTCAGGCTGGCGAGCAGGCACACATCTGCTTCTGATTTAATGTGCGAGCGCTCTGACCCTTTTATTTTTGTTCCCAACGTCCTCCCATCGTCGGTGGCTTTCTCTCTGGGGGCGAGGTGGTGGGGGGAGAAGAGGAGGGGAAGCTGGATCCCCATCCTTCGTGCTCTGCTTTTTCGGAGCCCTCAAAAAATGTATTTATTTTGGAGCTGTGTTTTCATGAGCAGGCTGGTGACAGCCTCACCCGGATCCGAGTCCAAGTCCCTCGCAATCCTGTCCACTCCAGAGGGACGCCAGCCAAACCAGTTTTCCATGGTTAAGCTGGGCACATTTTTCCGCCGTGGTTGGTTGGTTTTTCTTTTTTTTTCCTTTTTTTTTTTTTTWATTTTTTTTTTGTCAGGAAGCAAACCCACCCAGTGTGTGCAGGCCGTTCAATAGGAGCCCTTTTTTTTTTTACAATTTCTTTTCCTTTTTCTGGCTCTGAAGAAGAACAGGAYGAGAGAGAGTGAAGGGGCTGGCCTGTTTTCCCTGGAGAGTTCAGAATGGGAGGAAATGGCTTTTTTGGCTATTTTTAAGGCYGTGCTGGAAGGAGGTACCTACCACTGATGTGCTCATTGGATTGCAATGYTGTGTGTTAATGGGGATGTATCCTATATGTGTCTCCTATGTCACTCCCTGTAGCAGGGTCTGGGCACAATGGGAAGGTGTTGGAGGAGAGTGGGTGCACACACATGGGCAGAAATGCCRCCAGCAATGTCACATACCTCATGGACCTTCATCTGTCTCGTGCCAGAGCTACTGGAGAGACCAGCAACCATATGTTTAGCTGTACCCTGCATGGGCATATCTCTGGTGGGGATTTTCCTCTTGCTTTCTCTTTTTTTCCTCATTTTGGTGGTGTGGGAGGGGGAGCGTGTCGCTTGAGGTGTGAATGAGTTTCCATGAGAGTGGGGTGGTTGCAGAGGATGTCTGGAAACCGTCCTGTTTCACTTAACATATTCCCCCCTCCCACAYGTGTTTTGAGTGTGTGCATATAGATTTGGGTGGGGGGGAGAGACACTCACCCAGCATCATTGCCTGTACCAGCAACATCGTATTAAACACGGCCAGGAGACCATCAAGGCTACACAGAGCTGTGTAGACAGGGTTTCAAGGGTTTCAAGGAAAAAAGAAAAAGGATCCTGAGCAACTTCAGCCATGCAGCACCTTCTGAAGCGTCAGCAGAGAGGAGCAGTAGGAAGCTGRTGCCCAGAGCACCATCCCCTCGAGCTCCAGACCTCCAAGGAAATGCTTGAATGGGGGGACAAGGCTGCAAGAAAAGACTGTGGTCACTGTGTGACCACTCTGTAAAGTCTTCTCTCTGGTACCTGCCTAGATGCTGTGGTTAATTAATTTGCCCCTGCTCTGTGTGTGGATGAAGCCCTCAAAACACCATCTGGAGCCAGGTGGTGCCTTTGATGTAGCTCCACTAATTGTTTATGTTTATTTGACCATTTATCACCAGGATGCCCCTTTGCCAAGGCCTGCTCAGCACATCAGATGGCATTTGTCATGCAGCATGCAGACTTCATCAAGCTGCCACCCAGAAGAGACCTGGAGCTCCTGATTTTGGAACTTTATATAAATTCTGAAACTGGGCAGTGTGACGGGCAATTTAAGGCAGCTGGGAAAAGGAAACCAAAGTGAAAACATGGCCCTTCAATTACAGCAGACACTGAATTCTATTCTGGCCCTGACAGGGCTCGTGTTGGTGTTTATCTGGGGCTGAGAACTGGTTCCAAGGAAATGGGAGGGGCATGGGACATGGTAATGTGATCGCAGAATGGGTTTGGGTTGGAAGGAACCTTAAAGATCAGGTAGTTCCAACACCCCGCCATGAGCTCAACCTGTTCATCACCCTGTGCAACCCAAGAGCTCAACTTGAGCCACAGGTTCCTCCCCAGAGAGGAATTGAGGACAGAAAATCGAGTTTTATATGGACCAGGTTCAGGTCCTGGTGGCCATGGAGCAGCAGCAAATTCCCATTACAACCAGCAGCACCCAACTGTTCAGCAGGCTGAGCGGTGATTTGATTCCTAATTTGCAATTTTGCCAGATCATATCTGTATGTCAGCAAAGCTGATGAAGGACAGAGTACTTCATGTAGGCTCTGGGTAGCTGGAGTCAGCGTGCGGGGATGGATTTGTTCAAAGGTGTGCATTTGCTGAGGTGTATAAGGAGGGTTTAAAAATTCCCTGGGATGGATTCACACAGGGCACAGGAGCTGCTTTGGCCTCCACATCCTGGTGAGCAAATGAGTGGCACCTGTCACCGCCTTCCTAAGCAAATAATCCCCGTGGAGCTTCCCAAGTGATGTTGTACCAGGGATTCCAGCAGATCTCCGGTACTGATGTGCCCCAGATCTGCTTGGCTGGATAAACCCCTGCATGGATTTTGGAAACTGGGAAGAGAAGGGGTTGTTGTTGTTGGGATCGCTGGAAACTCTGGAGATGTTTTTTCTAAAGCACCTTTTGTTTTGGACTCCCTGATGGGACTTCAGTGAATATGGCTTTTTTTGTGGCCTGCTTATAGGAAACTAGTAGTTCCAGCTGGAAAAAAAGGTCAGTTTTATATAGTATGTGCAAATATAAATAGTTCACATGGGCTCAACTTGCCAGCCAGATGTTGGTAAGGATGAATCCTTGTATGCCCAAGGATTTTGTTCAGAGATTGGTATGAATTCTGACAAGTCCAGTAAGTAATGAAGAAATAGCAGGGTGAAGGTCACCCCTGTGATTTCACTCCCTGAAGCCTAACCACTTTAATTATGTGATCAAACCATGCTCGACTTCTGGGGCTCTTCCATCTCACACATCCTGTGGAGGGCTGGGCTCCTTGGCCGCCCCTCTCCTCCTGGCAGCACAGGGAGGTCTCCATCTGTGTCAGCRTCCCGGGCACTCTGCCTGCCCTTTCCCCTGGTGTCCCACAGAGCATCCCTGCAACCTGTGCTGAGCTGTTCCCTTTGCAGAGCTGCTCCCTTGCCAGGAGACCTGTGGGGTGATGCCCCCTCTGCACCCACCCCGGGGCTCCCTCCCCATCCCTGTGCCAGCGGGGAGAGTGCCACCTTCTGTGCATCCTTCCTCGCCAAAGCATCGCCTTGGAAACGTCTTCCCTCTTCTGCTCTGTCCAGATCCAGGCAACATCCGTGGGTTTTTGGCGTGATCCTCATTTCTGTGTGGATGAACTCAACTGAAAGCCAAACACCCCAAACTTTCCCAGCTCAACCCCGTGTCCCCCAGACTGGTCGTAGTTCCTGGAGTAGTAAAACCCTGCTGGTGTTGCTGTGAGGTGGTTCCCTCACACAGAGCCACCTTTGGGTCTGTAGAGGGCTGGTGTCCCTCAGAACTGTGGTGATTTCCCTCACACAGAAAACCAGTTTGGGTCTGCAGAGGGGTAGTGTCCTTCAGAACCATGGTGATTTCCCCCATAGAGAACCAATTTGGGTCTGCAGAGCGGTGGTGTCCATCAGAACCCCGGTGATTTCCCTCACACAGAACCACCTTTCGTGTCCTTCACAACCTCAGTGATTTCCCTCCCCCAGAACCACCTTTGGGTCTGCAGAGGGGTGGTGTCCCTCAGAATTCCAGTGATTTCCTTGCGAGGGAGGCAGCGGTCGATGTCGCCACGTTTTCCTCATCGTTCCAGGCATCCCAGGGAAGTGATTGAAAGGCAGGGATCTCTCTGCCCCACCTTCCTGCTGGAGGGCAGAAACGCTTGCTGCTGGGGTGGGTGGTTTAATAACATGTTCTTCTGGAGACAAGATGTTCAGAGGGGAGGTGTGCCCCCGTAGGAAGGAATAAATATAAAGGCAATATTAACTTTTTTTGGGGTTTTACGTCTTCCTTCTTTTTCTAACAAAAAGGCAATCCCACCTCTCTGCTTGCCCTCAGATAGGCATTTGGGGATCCCAAATCTTTCTTGGTGTTCCCAATTGGAGTGCAGTGGTGTTGTCCCTGTGGGGCTGGCTGTGAMTGGGGTGTCAGTGTGGGTGGCTTTGCTCAGGGACGTTTGCACAAGGGACTTGCTCAAGGTTGTGGATGCAGGAACAGAGCCTCAGCATCCCTATTCCGCCAAAATAGAATCAGAGTTTGGTTTGGGTTTGAAGTGACTACTGTGTCCAAGCCCCATGCCATGGGCAGGGACACCTTCCACTATCCCAGGTTGCTCCAAGCCCTGTCCAACCCTGTCCTGGACACTTCCAGGGCAGCCACAGCCTCTCTGGGCCACCTGTGCCAGTGTTTTTCCACCAAGTAACAGGAGCAGGAGTGATCAATCACTGGCCAGCATATGCCAGTGAAAGTAGCTGTAATATTTTGACAGATTACGGTGATCTCACATGCACATCTTAATTGCCTCATTATGAAGAGACACAAATAAAACTGGGGGGGAAAGAAAAAATACCCCACATATCTTTATGGGCTGATGGATGTAGCAGGCAGGTCTGCACATCCATGGGTGGATGCAGAGGGAGAGCAGCCAGCCCACCCTGGCTGCTGCCTCCGCTCCTGCAGCCTGGAGCAGGGATTGGGAAAGAGGTGCAGGTAGCAGAGCAGCAGAGCCAAAGCATCTGAGCCTCAGGGTGCTCAGTGCCCTGGGCTGGGGAGGTGGTGCTAGAAAATAAATCRGGGTGAGGAAAGCTGTTGGGATCTCCTCCTGACTCTCCCGTCCTCGGAAGTGTCCCAGGCCAGGCTGGATGGGGCTTGCAGCAGCCTGGGACAGTGGRAGGTGTCCCTGCCCATGGCAGGGGGTGGAAGGAGATGAGCTTTGARTCCCTTTCCAGCCCCAACCATTCTGAGATTCATTCTGTGGTTCTCTGACTCCCTCTCCTGACRGGGTCAGCAGCCTGGGGTGGCCTGGCGTGCTCAGCACCCCAAAGCCTGGTTCTGACACCTCTGGGATGCTTTGCTGGGTGCTCTCATGCTTCAGGGGTAAAGCTGGMATTCCTCCAGGGGTTTTGTGTCAGCTCGGGAAGTGGGGGCCAGCAGCTGGCTGGGATGGGGGAGCAGTGGTCAGGGATGTTCAACCCCAAGCCTTGCCCCTGGCCTTGCACTCTGAATCCCTCCACACACACAGGCTGAGTGAAGGGAGGAACTGGAGACACCTTGTTTTGCCTGGAAAAAATGACATTTTGACACCAGGAGCAGGCAGAGATCAGCCAGAGCCTGAGGCTCCTTCCTCCACTGTGCTGAATGCAGAATGAGCCTGGCATGGGGGGGCTGCTGCTTTGCATCCCCTGCTTGCCCTGGGGCACCCTCATATCTTGGGGGGGCAGTCCCACGGAGAGTCACTGGAGGCACAGAAAAAAGAAACACAGTCAGGAGCCAGCACTTACCTGAGGGAAAATCACAGCAAAGAGAAGGCCAAGCAATGCACATTTTAAAGGGAGATGCTCAGAAAATCTCAATGCAAATAACAAAAATACAAAATAAAAACACAAAAAATATGGACATATACAATATTAATGCAAAATAATACATATCTAAAATATACAAAATAATAAAATATTAATGTAGCRGAATATTAATATATTAAAATATTAGAGCGTTAAAATATTGAAACGCTGCATGTTACAGCAATTATGTTGCCTGCCAGCAAGCAATTAGAAGCCAAAATTGCCRTGTCCCAGCCAAGACTCAGGGTGTGCAGCAGTGTCCCCGTGGATGGGAAGGGGACATCCCCCGTCCCGGACACAGCCCTGAACCAGCAGCCAYGCCTTGCACAAGCCTGGGCTCCCCYTGGCCGCCTCCATCTCCTCCAAGGGCTCGGCTTTCCAGGGCGTTGTCACCGGGGCTGAGGAAGGGGATGGGAAAGGGAAGTGCTGGTGAGGAGCCCTCGCAGGTCGCAGGTCTCCTGCTCCTGCCATTGAGCAACGCTGAGACCCAGGGGTAGGATCCTGTCCCTTTCCAGGGCTGCTCCAGGCCGTGTCAGTGCTCCCCTTCCACCCCTGCAAACAAGCAGAGGCAACACGAGTTTGCTTTATCTGTTTTCTGTGCATATGTCTTTATAATCTATTGAGTGTACTTCTGGTTTTTACTTACCACGGTGCTAAAATCAGCRTTTCGCCTCTCTCTGATATTTCAGTTTTACACTGCTGGTTTGGAGATGCTGAGATCCTTCAGTATTGTAGTGAAGGAGGTTGGAGAAAAAAAGATTATTAAAGAGAAAAAAAAGGAGGTTTTGAGCAGCAGAGTGCCTGGATGAGCTTTGGGTCACCCAGGGAGTGCACGTTGCAGGTGGTTTATGATAATTGCTGTAGTCCCTGGCTTGTATCTGGTGTTTTTCACCCAAAAAGAGGACAAATCTGAGCTCCCCCAACCCCTCTTTTTTCTCCTGTTGCAGCTTTAGGTGTCTAAATCTGTTGGCAGAATGTTGGGGGAAGCAGTCCAGTATCCCACCATCATTTTTTTTATAAGTGGGGCTTTTCCTGGCMAGAAAGTCATGAATGAGTTTTAAGCATGACCATAAATGCAAAGTTTCACAACGTCATCTGCAGAATACATTTATTTTAGGTGCCCTCCACCCTTTCCACCATGTCCCTCCAGTTTATTTTAACAATGCTGTAATTTTCTATTATAAAATGGGATTTTGCTGTTGAACTCCGTGTTGCCTGCTCAGCATTTGCATGTGTGTGTGTGTGTGTGTGTGTGTGCACTGGGGACATTTGTCACCATCAGATGCTATTTTTAAGCCTGTTATTATTGAGGACCCCACCCTTGGCTTGGGGATGGGAAGGGGGGAGTGCAGGAGGAGGGAAAGGAGGGAGAGGAAGGAAGGAAAACGTCAGCCTCAGCACACTTCCAGCCTCTGGCCATCAACCTCCCCGGGGGCATGGGAACCATAAGGTCATTTCTCAAGCTCGCTGAGCTCCAGAGCTGTCAAACCACCCTGAGAGTTTAAAAAATGCAAATGCATGCAAATGAATGGGCTGTTTCTCTCCCTCTCCCCCCCTCACCCCCGGTTTAAATGACATGAATCACCTTCAATTTTGCCAGCATCCTGTAAAGTTATCGGCTTGCCTAAATGCTGCAGTTAACAGAGCCACATCTCAGGAGGACCAGAGAGGCATAAGAAAGGAAAAATAGCTAATTTCCACCAAAACCCTGTAATTTTTAAAATATATTTTATACAGATAAATTATATGTAACTATGTATTTATACACCCCAATTTCCCAATTCTAATTTTTCTTGCTGTCGAGCAAATARCCCACTAATTAGGGAGAATGAAGCTTAGTGTCCAGAAGAAACCCTCTATAAAAATATTTCTCAGGGTAGTCTGATATTCTGCTGTTCTGATTTTTGGCACTTAGGGTGATCTGGCAGTGAAAGATGAAAATAGGAAGACACGTTCCTTCATGCAAGAAGCTTCTTTAACACTCAGGCTCCTTCCAAACAAAAATAAACGAGTAGATGATAAAAACAGCAATAGAAATTTAATTGCTCACGCTTATTATTCGAGATACAAAGCCCTAGAAAGGAAGCTGTCTTTTCCTCACTGGCTCAGGGGTTATTTATTATCTTACACTCCACTTGGAGAAGGTATTAGATTTACTGTCATTTATCGGCGATTTTCAAGGAGGATTTGATACAGAGCTGGTCCGGATCGCAGAGAGCGTTGCTGGTTAACATGGTTAAGCACAGCACACTGTAATGAATCAATTTGTTTCAGACAACAGACGTAATTAGCGTGGAGGTAATGGGCACACCATGGGATGAGGGGCTGGAGCGTCCTCCCTCCGCTGAAAATGTCAGTGGCTGGAGCTGACAGGGTGTGATTCCTGGTTCCTCTGCCCAGCTCCAGGCTTGGGGAGCTGGCTGGAGAGAGCTCCTCATGCCTGGGGCTGCCCTCTAGCCCCTGTGAGGCTTCTCTGAGCATGGACAGCTGGACACTGTCCCCATCCCTGTGAGGCTTCACTGAGCATGGACAGCTGGACACTGTCCCCATCCCTGTGAGGCTTCACTGAGCATGGGCACTGCCCCCCATCCCTGTGGCTCCCTGCAGACCTGTGGTCCATCACCTCCCTGCAGGTTGCAACATCCTCCAAGACCTTCACTCTCTGGCTCCCACACACCCGTTTTTGGCAGTGCTGGGTAGGTGCGAGGGAGATACCTGCAAGGTCTCCCTGGGGAGGGAGGAAAAGGGAGACAACGTTCCTTTTCCCACGGGAATGTTTCCTGCTGAGTCTGATCCCCTCTACAGGCCTCCCAGGCTTCCCAAGGGTTGCTGGCCAAGGTGAAGCACAGGTTTTCATGGACAGCCTCCATCAGACCAGGCTCTTTCCATCCCCGGGGCAGCTGGGAGGGCAGGAGCCAGCTGAAGTAAACCAGGTCCCCACTGGTGGCTTGGAGGGAGGTTTGGAATCAGCAGAGCCAGGAACTGAGCAGGGAAGGATAGCCAGGACATGGCAAAGGATCCCAGGAGAGCTGCAGAGGTGGCATGGTGTGGAACTGAGGAGCCTGCCTGGTGGTGTCAGCCTTGCAGAAGGGATGGAGTGGGGCTGCACTTCTGCTTTCACGTGCCCTGAGTTCTCCWGGAGATTAACTGCTCTGTCCCTTGGCTGTGAACCAAGTGTCTACCTGCAGCAGGGCCAGGGCTGGTAGAGGTGACACTGCATGAGCACATGCTCTGTGTCCTGGGGGTTTCCAAGGGTTAGTGTATTCAAAGTTATTCTGTCTGTTTGATGTATTCTGTCTGTGAGGGGATTAATGTATTCGTCGCCTGCTGGAGGAAATCGCTTTCCTTTCCTGGGATTTCTCATGTGGAAGGGCTGCTGGAGCCATGTGAAAGAGGAAACATCTTACAGATTAAAAAATGGCAAAAAAAAAAAAAAAAGAATCAGGTTTTCCTCTTGGGTGTGGGCTTTTGCTTCTGAGTTTTCCTTTGAAGCTAAAGCTGCTCTAGCAGGGGAAGAAGCCTGCCAGATGCACGGGGCATTTTGATACCATGCTGACAAGTCCGAGCAGGATTGGGAATAGAGAGAGCTCAGCTCATGGGAAGAGATAGGACTCTGGCCAGGTCCTTGCTACCTGGTTGTCCTCCTCYGAGTGTTTAGGTACACACTGTGACACAAATCTTTGCTTTCCTCCCCATTCCCAGATCCCTCAGGAGGACATTCCTAYGTGTCATGTCCTCATGTGAGGTGACATGTCATAGCTTCCAGGCATGAAGTAGAACTGAAGATCCATAAGGATCGCTCTCCTCCTGCAGCAGGAGGCTGTGACCCTCCTCTCTGGGATGTCCACTTGTACCAGTCCCAAAAACAATCGCGTAGATGAGATGGGCCCTCCCTGGCTCATCTCTTTCAAGCAGAGTARGTGCTGGCTCTTGGCACTGTGAAGCAATACAGCATCACACTTTCCCCACATAGCTCCTGGCAGGGCAAATCCAACATGTGCCTGGAACAAGGCTGGCTCCAGGAGGACTCAGAAGAAATGTGGTGGGTAGGGAGTCATTGCACAAGGTTCCTGGGGGAGGGGTGTGAGAGAGAGGAGCGAGCTTGTGSTGATTGTGAAAAGGTGAACAGGGTGGGAATTGAGAAGGAGATGAGGAGATGGGGAGGGAAGCAGAGGATCTGGAAGGAGCTGAAGGTGGCCTGGAGATGCACTGAGGCATGCAGGCAGGAGGCGATGGCAGGTGAGGCAGAGGAGGGAAGGACCCCGGGAGAAGGCAGCATCCTTTTGGCATTATCAGTAGACAACGCCCCTGCTAACGCTCTGCTGTTGGTGCTTTGTCCTAGGGCACTAAATGAGAATATGGCCAATGGCATTGAAGATCTTATCGGGATCCCATTCCCGAACCACAGCAGCGAGGTGCTGTGCGGCCTGAACGAGCAGCGGCACGACGGGCTCCTGTGCGACGTCATCCTCATCGTGCAGGACCAGGAGTACCGCACCCACCGCTCCGTCCTGGCCGCCTGCAGCAAGTACTTCAAAAAACTCTTCACTACCGGCACTTTAACGGACCAGCCCTATGTTTACGAGATTGACTTTGTCAAGCCTGAAGCACTTTCTGCCATCCTCGAGTTCGCCTACACCTCAACCCTCACCATCACCACCTCAAACGTCAAGCACATCCTCAGCGCCGCCAAGATGCTGGAGATCCAGAGCATCATCAACGTTTGCCTTGAAATCATGGAGCCCGACAGGGAGGCCGAGGAGGAGGATGACAAAGAGGACGACGACGACGATGAAGACGAAGATGAAGAYGAGGAGGAAGAGGAGGAGGAGGAAGTGGAAGATTTTGTCAATCAGGAGAACCTAGCTGACGTACAAGAAGTAAGCTGCCACCAAAGCCCTTCTGAGTCCGATCTCACCGAAGAAGCTTACACAGAAGCACCTAAAGATTTTCCAAATCACTTCCCAGCCAGTAACTCCTCTGGACACTTGGGCATGATACGAGACTTCTCCATAGAGTCCTTGCTGAGTGAAAACTTGTACCCTAAGGCAAACATCCCAGAACGGAGGCCAGCTCTGTCTCCTTTCACCCCCAGCTTCTTCCCCCACCTGTGGAACGGTGACTTCAACTCCTTCTCCCAGCTTGAGGAGCCACAAGTAGACAATGGCCCCTTGGATCTGGTGATCAAAAAGAGGAAGATCAAGGAAGAGGAGGAGAAGGAAGACCTGCCTCCGCCTCCTTTCCCTAATGACTTCTTCAAGGACATGTTTGCCAACACCCCAGCAGCTCCCTTAGGGCATATTAAGGCAGAGACTGACTATAGTGCTTATCTCAATTTCTTAAGTGCTACCCAGTTTGGAGGAGTTTTTCCCCCATGGCCTCTGGAGGAAGAGAGGAAAATAAAGCCCAAGGCGTCCCAGCAGTGTCCCATCTGTAACAAAGTCATCATGGGGGCTGGCAAGCTGCCCAGGCACATGAGGACCCACACGGGGGAGAAGCCCTATATGTGCAATATCTGTGAAGTTCGCTTTACCAGGTGTGTGTTGGTCACCTCTGCTGTGTGCGGGGAGTGGGTTGGTGGCTGGAGGGGCCACATCATAACCCATGACTGATTTCTCAGCTGCTCATCAGAGAAAACTCACCAGAGTTTTTGTCCCAGAATAAAAGCAGGGAGGAAAGCAGGGCATGATCTCTGTCCCCTTAGGAAAAAAAAAATAAAAAGGGAGGAAGGGAGGGTGGAGGAAGAAAAAGAACCTACTGATTTTTGTGGGTTGTGGATGACATCCACAGCTCACTGGATCCATCCCCTCGCTGGACAAAAAAGCTTAAATAAGTAACAGGATATTTTCAACCCCACCATAGTTCACCACAGTGGGACCAGAGTGAGCTGGAAAACAGATGGTCAAACAGCCAAGGACATTTCATCTCTAGTGTGCTGAGAGATGCACTGAGTTGGGAGGGCCATTTAGCAACAGGATGTAGYTAGTTTGGGTTTGCACTTTTTGGCATCAGTGTAGACCACAACCAAGTTGCACGCATTTGGACATGACAGTATCTGGGCTCTCTGGGCTTTCTGGGGCTGGAGTGGCCCTAATTACTATGTCATAGTAGTGCAGTTGAGGTCTTGGTCTCTTCCCCAAAGTAACAAATGACAGGATAAGGGGAAACATCCTCAAGCATCAGCAGGGGAGGTTTAGATTGGATATTAGGAACAATTTCTTCATGCAAGGCACTGTAACAGYCTGTCCAGGGCAATGGGGGAGCTCCCATCCCTGAAGGGATTTAAAAGATGTGTAGGTGTGACACCTGGGGACGTGATTTGGTGGGCTTGGCAGTGCTGGGGGAATGGGTGGACTCACAGAATCATGGAATGGTTTGGGCTGGAAATGGCTTTAGAGTTCATCCAGTTCCGCCCCCTGCTGTGGGCACGGACACCATCCACTATCCCAGGTTGCTCCCATCACTGTCCAACCTAGCCTGGGACACTTCCAGAGATGGGGCAGCTGCAACTTCACTTGCCAAGTTGTATTTAGCTGTGCAAATCTAACGTTCCAGCCTGAAACCGTGCTCTGCAAAGCTGGGCAAATTTAATCGGTGAGCGGAGACAAATAGATTTCTGGACCTGCTCTTGCTGAGTATAATTAATACCTAATGAGAACAATCTTTACCATAATAATAAAGCTTTCTGACAAGAGCATGGTATTTCAGCTCCTGGCTGCATGTGAGAGAGAGAGAGCCCTATTAAGCTGGGGTGAGAAAACCAGAGGAAAATAATCTGCACAGTAGGCAGAGGCGAGCTCCTGACAATGGCCGGACACCTGGGGTGCTCCTGCATTCAGCCTGTCTTTTCTTCTCCTGTCCCTATGATAATATTCGAATGGAAGATATGCAGATGATGAGAATTTGACCTGAAAATAAATTTCCATGCTCCCTTCCATTAACACAGCAGACACCATATTGTAATGCGGGGAGCATCGTGCCTCGGGCGGGCATGTGCAGCGTGAGCCAGCTCACCCTGGTATTTGCAGGGGAAAGGCCACTGCATGGTGATAATTCCTGCCCGCAGGAATTTGGATCTGGCTCCTGCTGGTGCTACATCCCAGGTTAGCCTGTTGTCTCTGTGGGGTGGGTTCAGCCCTGTGACGGGAGGGACAGCCTGGCCAGCCCCATCCTGTGGTCCCTGCCGCTCTCTTGTGTGTGCTGCCGCAGGTGCTAATTTTGGATAAGGAAATAGCCTGCCTAGATCCATCACTGACATCTTCCCTGTAACAGGAATAATAGAGCTGAGCTCTCCCAGAGGGCTCCCAAAGTCCTTTACAGGCAAGGGCAGCATTGTTCACTTAGTTTGGGGAAACTGAGGCACGACGYCTAATCCAGACAGGTTATATCAGCATGGTGGAGGTTGAAAACTCCACACAGAGCTGGTCTAGCATGACCCACTACTAATACAGGACTAAACCTGATAGTTTCGACATCCCCCATGTGCTCAGCAGCTTCTAAACACCGGGCACGGGGGTAGAGGGACTTATCCAAGGGAAAAAAATTMAAAAAACTGGGACTCACCCAACAGTGCTGTCCCCCAACACCACTGATGAAAACTGGTCTTGCGGGTCACTCCATGCAGAGTTGGGTGCTGGAGGGTCTTTTCCTTCTTTAACACCCTGAGCAAAGTGGATATCTTAAAATATTGATTTGTTTTTAAATGCATTTGGAARGATTTTGAATAGCATGCAGCTAATTGGTTTTGTTTGGGGCGGGCTTTTCTTAGCTGTTTTCATCATTACTCTGGTTTGAGAGCTCTCTTTTAGGAAAAGGTGTAGTTTTAAGCTATAGTGGAGCAATTGAGATGCAGAAAGAGATTTCTACTGGSATTTCCTGAGTGCTGCCACTTGCATTATGTGTTTTGCTCTCGGGGGAGGGGGGAATCCCATGCTTTCTGAAAGCATTGGACTTGCACCCACAGTGCCTTCACTGGGGAGATGCAAGCTCAGATGGTCCCTTTTGGGGTCCCCTGGAAGTGAGGGTGCAGGGAAGCAGAGGTTCCCAAATGGAATCTCAGTATGAATCAGTCCATTGCGTTACTTCTGCATTTAAGGCACTGTGGAGGTGAAAATCTGCTGGGGAAGTGGAGAAGATACATTTTCCCGGGTGAGGAGTGCCCCAGCCTCCCCAGCAGATCCCTTCCCCTCCACATCAGTGGGATCTCTCATCCCCCAGCAAGGACCCTACATGCACCTGGACCTGCCCCTCCTGCTGCCCACGGACATCTGATCACAGGAAGCAGGACTTCATTTAATGGCTCATTAATTATTTTTTCCTTAAACAAAGGCCTCTCAGCTTCTAGTCTGCTGTTCCACCCTGCTAGAACGCYGGAGAAAGCTGAAAATATTTCAGCTTTTCCACCAAGACAACCCCAGAGTGCTCAAGGAGATACTGTTCCAGCTGGAAAGGTTAACATTATTTGTTCCTATTATTTGTGTTGTGACAGCTCACAGAGCCCTAATCGCTCTCCTAATGCAATTGCATTAAGGTTATTCACACACACAGAGTGCGGATCTCCGTCGGAGCGAGCCTCCAGCCCAGCTCCCAGCTCACAAACCCYGTGTTCCCCATGGCACATCCCCCTGGGGTGCTTCACCACAGAGCCCTTCACCACCCCCCCGCCTCTGAGCAGCTCCATACACCTCCCTTGCATTCCCTGGAGATGCTGCCGGGCCAGGGAGGATTGGGTTTCTCCCCGTCCGCTGCCGGAGATGGGTAATAGCCTGAAAAGAGCTTTGCCTGTATTTACATTATACAGTCCTGGCACGCAGCGTGTTTATTAGGAAAAGCGATCCTGCTAGGTTAAACATTACCTACAGAGGTTTAAATTAAATTATAGGTGGGGTCGGCAGCTCTGCTTTTTATTAACACTCCCCCCCCACTTTGCAGCACAAGCCCCCGCGCTCATCCGCGCGCGACTTCGCCGTTCGGGGTGAAATTCTCCCTGCTGCTGCTTTGTCTGCAGCTGGGCACTGGCTCCAGCCCTTCCAGAGAAAATGCACCCTTGTGAAAACCTCGGGGTAGCACCAGCTTGAAAAGTGCCACAGTGGGAAGTTGCCCTGAGCTTGGCACAGGGGCTGAGAGATGCCTTTTTTTACGTCTCCCTAAAAAATCTGTAGGTGCAGGGCCAGGCTGGGATCAGTCTCCCAAGAGCAATAAAGCATCCTATGGTGAAGAAGTCACTCTCCTGCTTGGGATACTCCTTTGCATCCTTGATCCTGAGGGACTGGTGTGCAGGGATGCCCCGGGCTGCGTTCCTCACAGTGTGGCCAACACCTCTGTGCTGCTGGGCATGTCACCAAAAACTGTTTCAATATGGGCTGGGTRGCAAAAACTAGTTCAGAGGCAGCACCTTGCAAGTTTTGAGGGCTTGACCTGCCAGAAGAAACAGATCTTTGTCTGGTTTTTATGTTATATCAATTAAATCATCGTAATACATATTAACAATATGTAATTTGTAATATAATTATATTTTTAAACAATCATGAATTGTATATTCTTTACTGTTTATATTAAAATACACCATATAGTTTTATATGACATATCTGTAATATATAATATATATAATACATATTGTATATTATTATATAATATATATTATTACATAATATATATTATATGTATAATATATATAATATATATTATATATATTATAATATGTGTAATATATAATATATAATATATATTTTATATCTAATAATGAAATTACTCCGCATGTTCCACTATATTTTTAGCCTCAATAGTAGCGTGTTGGAGGGTTCGTACTGAGATAATTTTGGAAASCAATATGAATTTTCCCACTTTACTCTTTACTTGAACACCACTGCTGCAACCCAGGAAGCAGTGTTCAGCTCAGCTGAGCCATAATCAGCTTCACTTTTTATAATCATACTTTTTAGCTGTAATTTTGGGGTTTTTTWGGTTTTTGGCTGCAGAAGGAAACATTTATTTTTTGAGGAAAAAGCAGTGATTGGATTGCCCATATGGGAAAATATTCTTGCTTTTAGATTAAAAAATACATATATAAATATTTTTTAAAAATATAAAAATACATAWATRAATATTTGTAAATAAGTACCATCGGGATGGATTTTACACTTTTCCATGGCTGGACTTAAAAAACCTCTCCAAACTGTGTGGGAGGTGGGATGTGTGCTGGCTTTGGAGACCCTGGCAGGGAAGGGCAGAGTGCCTGGGTGCTGCACCTCTGGCAGCATCACCCTCTGTGCTGATCCTGCTCCAAAAGAAAGCTCCTGAGACACCATGTGGTCAGTGCAAGAATAAAAGGAGAGGAAAATCGGCTCCAAGAKGGACTGAATTTGAGCAGTATTGTCCTGCATTTCCAGGTTCCCAAATCCCAACTGATTTAGTTATTTGCAGGCCGGAACAGAGCTGTATWTATTTAATAATCCCAGATTTAGTTATATATAGATATATTTCCATATTTAGAATCTTGCTCTTTACAAGTATGTGGAAGGAGGATGTAGCCTAGTGGGGGTSAGGCTCTTCTCCGAGGGAACAAGGGAGAGAAGAAGAGGGAGCAGCCTCAAGTTGTGCCAGAGAAAGCTGAGCTTGGAAAATCAGGAAAAATGTCTTCCCTGAAAGGGCTGTCAAGCCCTGGCACAGCTGCCCTAGGCAGTAGTGGAATCTCCATCCCTGGAGGGATTTAAAAGCCATCTAGATGTGGCACTGGGGGACAAGGGTTAGTGATGGCCTTGACTGGCGGTGTGGTTGGACTTGATGATCTTAGGTCTTCTCCAGCATTAATGATCCTCTGGTTTTTGAGATAATACAGGGATTTTTTTTTTTCCTCCAATTTAAGCTGTTTTGAACTCTTTGGGATGGGCTGCAAACTCCTGACGTGGAGGGCTCTGTGTGAATGATGTTTTAGTGCCCGGGAAGGAGGAGGTGAATGCAAACATCAGCCTGCAAGACCATCCATACATTGGGAGAGGCCCCATGATGAGCTCCTCACCTTCCCATCACCCTGATCCCAGCCAGGGAGCCAATCCCAAAAACAGCGATCCCAACCCTTCCAGCCCACACCGCCTGACCAAGCGCCTTTTCTTTTGCAGGCAGGACAAGCTCAAAATCCACATGCGGAAGCACACGGGCGAGCGGCCRTACCTGTGCATCCACTGCAACGCCAAGTTCGTGCACAACTACGACCTGAAGAACCACATGCGCATCCACACGGGCATCCGGCCCTACCAGTGCGAGTTCTGCTACAAGAGCTTCACCCGCTCCGACCACCTGCACCGCCACATCAAGCGCCAGAGCTGCCGCATCGCGCGGCCCCGGCGCGGCCGCAAGCCGGCGGCATGGCGGGCGGCCGGCCTGCTCTTCGCGCCCGGGGGCCCGGCCGTGGAGAGCGGCTTCGTGATGCCGCCCACRCTGGAGGAGATGAGCGGCCACCTCGGCAGCACGGCCATGTGCCTTCCCGGGCCCAGCCCCAAGCACTTCCTGAGCGGGGCCAAGACGCCCTTCAGCCTGCAGGAGCTGGAGAGCCAGATTGAAGAAACGCAGATGAAGCTCTTCAGGCGGGCCCAGATGGACATGGAGAGGAACGCGGGCATCTTTGCCTTCGCCCTGGGCCACAATGAAAACCTCGCTGCCCAACCCTTCTTCCCGCTCCCCGACCCTTGGAGCACAGGTTTCAGTGGCTTGGCAGGGCTTRGCCACGTGGCTCCCATCTCAGAGGCCAGCAACTAAACCCGCGSCCGGTCCCACCATGCATCTGCTCCCATCCCAACAAGGCAGCCCGCTCCCCTGGGCTCCCACCCACCCTTCTGCATCATCAGGCTCCCGAGATGCTCTTTGTCCTCTCACTGCCATGGGGCTTGGGGCACAAGGCCATCCCTGGGGCGAGCCAGGCATGGGCAGGTGCTGTGCCCCGTGGCCACTGGCACTTTAGACTCTGCACTTGGCTTTGGGGCCRTCAGGCACTCCCTGTCCCATCCCTCCACTCATGGCTCCATCTGGGAAGGCCAGACCAGGACTGCTGCTCTCTTCAACACCCCCAAAAATGTCACTTGCCTTAGTCCAGGGCTCGGCCATCACCATGAGATGGCTTTTCTGTGGGARGTGTTCCCCATTTTCCCACACAAGGAGCTCACTGGACACTGACAAGCCGTCCAGACTTGGGTTTGTTATGTTGCATTCCTTGGCCCTTTTGGTCAAAAGAACTTTTCTGTTTTCTTTCTGTTTTTGTTTCCTTTTCTTCTTAATTAACTCCCATGTCTGGCAACAATATTTATTCTACAAGGGATAAAGGGGAGGTCTAGCAGCCTTACTGGGAGAGGGAGAGAGGGAGGATACTGGCCACTACCTTTCTCAGCATTATATGAGATTTACAGGGCTGGTGACAGCCCTGACCTGCAGCATGAGTTGGGACCTTAAAAACATTAAAAACATTAAAAAAAAAAAAAGGAGATTGAACACCTAGTGCAAAGCTGGGTGGAAAAGGGGGATTTTACTTATTTTGGTTCTTTAGCTATTTCAAAGTTTCAAAAGGAGAACCAAAGCCTATTTTGAGTATTTTAACTTCAGTTGCTTGAAAAGGTGAAGGAAAAGTTTTGGAAGAATCAGTAATATTTCGATACTGAGCTTTTATTAAACCCTTGCTTTGAAAAAATGAACCAGTGGGAATTTTGAAATGAAAAGTCGTTTCAAACCAAAGAGTCAGAATTCGCTGCCGCTGACCATTCTGAAATGTCTGGGGTTCTGTCCTTAATTCCCTCAAATTCTTACGTGATAAGAAAAATTTGCAAAACACTCGCGTGTCCCCARATCTGCAGTGTTGGTGGGAAAAATTCGGGTGTGCAAATATCCCTGCTGCTTGTCTCAAGGGATCTTTGTGGAAAAGAAGTTCAGTACTGGTGTCTTGTTGGTGATATCATCTACTTGACAGCAAGTAGGAATGCTGTTTCTTCACTGTAGTTGTTTCAAAAGAGAAGGTGTTGACATATGACAGGGTACTCCAAGTTGAAGGTCACCCACAGTGGCCAACAGGTTTGGGGTGACTCCGCAGCATCCCTGCAGACCCCATCKGGTAATTCTTCAGGGCACAAAATGTGGCCAGTTGGCTGGAATCACCCTGTCCACCTCCTTCAGCCCCAAATCCATGAGCTGCTCTGAAGGATAAAGGCTTTTGGTGGCCATCTGCCTCTGATGGCTCCTCCTGGAYGAGCCATGGGAGGCAGACGTGGTGGGATCCCACTTCCACCCCTGGCTGAGGAGGGTTGCAGTCGTTGTTTTACACGAAACCAACACTTGGAAATGTAAATGTTACAAATTGGGGCTTTTATTTCTCTTTTTACTATGACCTTTCAACGTCAGCAAAATCGAAGGGAATGCGAGGAGCGCGGGTTCATGATTTTGGTTTTTCCATCAGTGACGAGGTGGCTGGATGAGAAYCTGCCCACCAGAGGCAAGGAAGGGGACACAGGGAAGCCAAGGGTTCCACAGCCCTCAGGAGGGTTGAGGGACTCCTGCTGTGAGACCACCCATAGCAGAATGGTCCCAAGGAACTGCCCAACACTTGGCTTCCTCCTCCCRAAAGAAATCCTTAAAGACTCCACGTGCAACAAAAGTCAATGGAGAGAAAAAAAAAGAAAGTAAGAAGAAAAAGGAATCTTCTTAAAACTGCATCAAACTTTTTCTTTTTAATCCACATCAACTTCTTAAACAAGAGACGTTTTGCAGATGATTGGTTCCTTCAGGTGTTTTTTTGTCTACGATTTGGAGTCATTGTAAAATATCCAAAGATGCTGAGTACTGTATGATCTGCAAGGACTTGAAGCAAGGTGTTTTTTCTGTCTTGGTTTGTTTGTTAGGTTGGTTGGGTTCTTTTTTTTTTTTTTCCCTCTCCTAAAGTTTAGAACGAGTTATCCAGGAGAGAAATGTAGGAAAAGAGGTGCTAATTCATGGAGGTGCCAAAGCAGTGACAAAGCTGAAGGATGCATTTGCAGGATGCAGAAAGCAAACAAACCATCAGGGAATTGCAGCTTCCCAAGATCAAAACCATGYTGATAGGAAATGTTGGTTGGTGCTCCTAAAAGCCAGGATGGGAAATGAATGAGGGTTTAACTGGGCGAGTGGGGAAGCAGGGCTGATAAGGAGCTCCTTACCCAGGAGTGTTTGGGTGTTTGGATGCATCTGTTTGTTTTCCTCAGCAGCACAGATAAGATAACTCCAGGCTGTGTTTAGAGCAGGTGAAAGCTGTTTAGTAAACAGATTTATATGCATTAACACACTGGCATAGGAACACTCATTTGGTAACTCACAGATCAGCATCCACTTCGGTTCGGGAGGTTTTGCAATCATGATTATGGTCTCTCTCATTAGAGAGGTCTTTTATCACAGAAAGYCAAATTTTCCAGACAAACCACTCTAATTAAACCTGGGAGATAAAATAAAAAAAAAATTAAAAAATATAATTGTGGGGTTTGGCCAAAGCAGCTCCCTCCACCTCTGGTTCCTTGCTCTGAGAGAGCACAGCCAGCTTGCTGGGGCTCCAAAGGAATTGGATGGAACCCAAATTACTCATCTTTGGGGTCTGGACAGAGCCCCCTCAGGTGGGAAATCCCTGGGTGAGCACAGAGATGGGAGGGAGAAGGGAGCCAAGGCTGTCCTCAGCTGTCCCTGAAGCTGGGAGAAAAAAGGACCCTAAAAGGCAGGAATTCAGATCCCACCATGCTGAAGGCATCTGCAGAGCCATGTTGTGCTGCTCTGTCCATGCCTGGGTCCCCAGAGGAATGTGCTCACTGTGGAGCAGTGTCTTGGTTTGAACAGCCAGGTGTCTGYTGAGGAAGGCAGGARCCTCCCCTGAAATGGAAAATGCAAACCCCCTCCCTCTGAATTATTGTAATTTTGAAATTAAGGGGCTCTCAGGCAAAGATATGGGAGCAGGAATGACAGTTCTTTATTAGGGAAATTAAAAGTACAAATGCAATAGCACAAACAAACCCTGCCAGAGTGCGAGCAGGCCCTGGCATGCTGTGGGTCAGGCTGGGGGCACAGCCCCATCCCATGGGGGCTCAGCCCTCCTGCAGTGCCAGCTGTGGCTCTGCTGCAGCAGGGATCCTGCACAAGGGGGGAGTTTTCCTCTGCAGCTCCAGGGCTGCTGCAGATGGGCCTGGGTTCCCTCTGGCAATGCAGGGCAGCAGAAAGCTGCTCCTCTGGCAATGCAGGGGGCAAAGGCTGCTGGGCTGGGCCAGGCTCAGATTGGATCCAGGTAGGAATGCTTGGCTCCTCCCCTGGGCGCAGCATCTCCCNTTTTTTTTTTTTCCTATATGTCTAAGTGGGGATAAACCTTTGCAATTTTTCTATTTATAACTATTTTTATGTGATTGCTTTATGTACAAAACAATAGAAAAAAAATCAAAACAAAAAAGTAGAGAGGAACACACATGTACACAAACAAATTTGCCTTAGTTACTCACGGGACAATCACCCTTAACTTTGATTGATGCTAAAAAGTGGATGAAAAAAAAAAAGAGACTAGATAATTTTATGTATTTATTAAACTGTATTAATTGATGCTTTTAAATTATTATCAGGACTTGATTCTCTTGCCTGTGGCGAAGGTGAGAAGGCAAAGCCACTGCGGTTGCTGGGCTGCCAGCGCAGCCATCCATGTGGCCTCAGCTCTGTGGATGTTTGCCTGACACCTTTTGGAAAGCCAGAATAATCACTTATTAATTAAAGATTGAGCTGGTATGGGCTCCAGCCCGAGGGGCTGATGCTGATGACAATTATGGAGTTAAGGTTGATTTTCCCGCGTTGGCGCTGGGTTGGGCAGGGCTGGAGGGAGCTGAGCACTGGCAGTGATCATCTTTTGGGGTGTAGAGGGATGATTAGAGAAAACTCTTGTTTCTTCCCGTTTTGGTGTTGTGTGGTGAGTCCAGGCCACAGGTATCCACTTGGGAGCCCAGCTGAGTGTGAAGGTGCCTTCCTGGGGATCTGCTCCCGTTTCCCAACCAGGGCGGGTGTAATGAGCACCAAACCTCGGCTGGAGGGACACGAGTTCTGTCCCAGCTCATGGTGTGGTGGCTTCTGGTTCATCCCACCCTGGCTCCTACGGCCTGGCTGCAGCATGGGGCAGAGAGATCCTGCCCCTGTGCCCTGGGCTCAGGTGAGAGCCCASCTGCAGAGCTGCCCCAGCCCTGGCTCCAACAGCACAAGGACCTGGAGCTGCTGCAGCCAGTGCAGAGGAGGCCCCGGAGCTGCTGCCAGGGCTGGAGCCCCTCTGCTCTGGAGCCAGCCTGGCACAGCTGGGGCTGTTCAGCTGCACCAGAGAAGCTCCAGGGACACCTCAGAGCCCCTGCCAGGGCCTCAAGGCATTTTAGAAAAAAGATGGGGCAAACATTTTAGCAGGGCTTATTGTGATAGAACAAGAGGAGATATTTTAAACTGAAAGAGAGGAGATTCAGTCTAGATAGAGGGAGGAAAATTTTTTACAATGAGGATGGCAAAACACTGAAACAAKTTGCCCAAAGAGATGCTGACTGCCCCTGGATCCCTGGAAGTGTCCAAGGCCAGTTTGGACAGAGCTTGAAGCAACCTGGGCTAGTGGAAGGTGTCCCTGCCCATGGCAGGAGGTGGGACTGGATAACCCTTAAAGAAAGGTCSCTTCCAACTCAAATCTTCTGATGATTCTATGGTTCTATGAACACAAATGACACAAGCATGAGCCTTCTAATTCATGTGGTTGCCCAGAAATTGCAGAACTCCTTTGCTGGTTTTGAATGAGGCACAAAAGCCTGGAAGATAAGCTCCAGCTAAGAACAGTGGGACTCATCCCACTTTGTTCAGCCATTTGGAGGTGAAGTAAACAGGTGCTCTGTGCCTATTGAGACACCTACACGTTGTCCTGCAACCTGCAACGTGATTTCCAGCCTGCCTCTGAAGCCACCCTGGCTCTGGAGGGAGGCAGGTTCTGGTGGAGGGTGATTCACCCCACCCACGCTGGACCTCCCAGGGGTGGCATGAATCACCTTTGGGCACCTCTCTGCTACCTACCAGCGTGCTGTGCTTTCCCAGAGCTCGCTGAGATAAGCTTAACYACGGGGAGGGATGTTCCCACCAGCACCGCTCCCTCCTCTCTGCTCAGCTCACGGGACACTCCCTGGAGAAACCTTTCCCAAGAGGATGGGATGCTGGTACAGCCCAGGGACCCAGGTCAGGCAGCTTGATTACTTCCCAGTCTGTTTTAACTGGGAACACTATGGGAAATAAAGGTCTGTGTCAAGCCTCGCGAGCCTGGGGACCAGGGATTCAGGCTCATGGATCGTACACCCTGCTGCAATCCCRGTAAAACTTCCCAAGTTCTTACAGCTACAGGTCATTTTCCTTCCTTTACACTTCAGAGAAGGACTCCACAGCATTAGGTGCTCAGGCAGGGGTCCAGATCTGCAGGCAGAGTCCAGAAATGTGGCTTGGGAACAAAGAAATCCCCCTCCCAGGGCAGGTGGTTGATTGTTGAGCAGCTCCTCTGTGCTTGGAGCCTACAGGACCGTGGCAGGGTCAGCCCATAAACTGTGTGGTTTTGAGCACAAAAAAAATCCCCAAATGAAAATTGTGTGAATTACTTTTTATCTATTTAAATACACTTGTAACTTCTTTTTTTATCAGCTCTTGTGGCTTTTAACCCCATTTTATGCTCACATTCTGGTTTGCTTATAATGCCACAAAAACAACAACAACAAMAAAAAAAGAAATAGATTTGTAAGGGGAGGCTGAAAAAAAAAAAAATCTAAAAATCGCTCGGAGGAGCTGTGCATTAATCAGACACATGGGAATCAGGGGAAGAAACCAGCTTCAGTAAATGCTTGTTAGCAACAACATATGGCTWCATGCTTGCTCCTGAACAGCTGCTGTTATCTGCTGGAGCATCCAGGCTGTGCAGGGGGAGCAGCTCCAGGGTGATGCTGCACAGGCAGTGTTTGCCTGGACCAGGCGTTGCTGCCAAAGGAGCATCTCCTGGCACGAGTGGCAGGGAGCTGGATGGGCAAACCCTTTCCCTGGGCTTGACACCCTTTGCTGAGCATTGCAAGGAGCCTCTTCCTGCAGTTGTGCAGAAGGAAATTACAGAGAGAAAAAAATACTTGTGTTTTAAGAAGGGAAGAAAGAGCCTGCAGTTTGGGAAGTGAGAGGCTTTTCCATTTGGCAGTCACCTGCAGGAAAAAAATAAAGGGAATAATTTTGCAAAGTGCAGCCTAAAATGTTTTAGACTTGAATGTGTCAGCAGGACCCCTGGCAGCACCAGTGAGGCTGGAAATGCTGCCCAGTCTCTGCTCCACTTGTGCTCTGCCTGCAGCCCCCTGGGGCCTCCTATGCCCCCCATCCTTTTCCATCCACTTTGGAGGGGATTAGTGCTTTATTTACTGTCTYGGTGCCCTGAAGCTGGAATATTGTGTGGTTGCAGGGGAAACTTTTAAGGTAAGAGAGTACATGAAGCAAGACCCCAACCATCTTGTTTTAAGAAAATGATGTGCTTGGCAGCAGGTCACCCRTGGCTGGGTTTTTAAGATCTGCCATTGCCTTTTGGTACCTCTGACTGTGTGCACCTGTGTTTCTTTCCAAGCCAAAAACAAAAAAGGGAAGAACTGAGAAAAATCCCTTCTTGTAGAAGATGCAYCCTATATAGTCCGAGCCCGAGTGAACTCATCCCCATCCCACCTCCCAGCCCCACCTCTGGGCCTCCAGCAGAGGGAGGGAAAATACCTGTGGCTTGGAAATACCTTTTCCCCCCCGTGTTTTCCTATGTTGAACCAATGTTTTACATGACTTGCACTATTTGCTGTAGGGCAGGATACTGTTTAGGTTTCTTTGTTCCAGTCTCTTGTTTGGTTGCGACTCCTCTTGGCGGTCCTGTACACATACCTGCTCCACATCTTACACCCCTGGAGAAAATAAACTCTTACCTGAAGCACTGAGCCTCTCGTGTGTCCTTAGCGCTGCTCTGGGGCTGGGGAATTCAGATTTCAGCATCAGATTCCTGGTGGGACCTGGTGATCTCGGGGGTCTTTTCCAACAGAAATGATCCTGCCATCAAATGATGATGAGCGGGGTGATGGAGCATTTTGTGGTGGCCCTCCAGGRTCACCCTTCCTGTGGCATCTGGGCTGTCACCACGAGGGTGCAGGGGCTGAGAAGGATGAGATTTTGTGCGGGGCAAATAAATGCTCTGTGTGCAAGTACAATTGCCGGGGGTTTGTTTCTCGGCACATCTGCTTGCTCAGCTCCTGCACACTCGAACTTGGGCTGCCCTCGTGTGGTGGCCTGGAGGCAGCTCGGCCACCGGAGCCTCACCGGATGCGGCAGAGGGCTGGGACCCACATCTGGAGCTGTTTTGGGGGTCTCAGCAGCACCAGGACACGCAGGACCCTCCATCACCTCCMGCCTCATCCAGCCACGTCTGCTTGCCAGGAAGAGGAAATACAAACCTCAGCCACATCCAGAGGGAGTTTAATGGYTGGACTTGATGATTTTAAGTGTCTTTTCCARCCTAAATGATTCAATGATGCTTCAGAATTTTTTACAGCTCAGTTCACCACCACCAAGTAATAAGGCYAGTGAGGCTGGGAACGTGCCACAGTTGTCAGTGGCCTCATTGGAACCCTGATATTTTGGGGAATTATTCCTGCAGGTTAAGCCAGGACTGGACCCTCTGATGCCCAGTGCAGCCTCAGCTGATATTTGCCACTTCCCCTCATGGTACCACTAATAATTTAGCTCAGTTTGGGCAAGCAGGGGTTTCTAATGTAAATCTTACACAATTATATAAAGCTCAGTTCCTTAGGAGCTGAGACTAAAAACCATAAATGCAAATGCCAAGGAAGGAGCCAAACAGCAGTGCTGAGCTGCAACCCCCGAAGTTTCATTTCATTTCCTTCTTTCTGCAGGGATGACACTGACTGAGATGTCACAAATCTGATCGGGCTTCCCAATAGTTCATGCAGTGCCTCGAGCCCCAGGGGTCATCTGAAATTCAGGCAGCCAATTTGCAGGCAGGAGATGCAAAGCCAGACCAGGCAGGGGCTGAGGTTTTTAAGGACAGACCCTGTCTGTCAGCTAAAACTTCCTCTGCTCTTGGGTAACCTCTGGCAAATCCTTGCAGGGATGGCTGTAAACCTGCCTGTCTTTAAGGGCTGGCTGTTAACTCAGTTTCCATAGTGAACAGGACAGGGTTGTCTCAGTGGGACCAACTTCTGCAATGTTAGCTGGAGTTCTGCATCGTTGGGGAAATATTTAAGGCTTCACCTCTGAGTTCTCAGAAATGGGCTTCTCATTTAGGCAGCTTTTGCCATATTTTTGTGGAGGTCTTGATGATATATTCATCGAAAAATCAGTTGGAAATRCAAAGTCCTCACATCCTTTCTGAGACAAGGTCCCTGCATCTGAAGTGAAGGTGAGCAGTGATTTGCTCTGGGTGTTGATGCAGGGGTGTGAGCCAGGCTGTGACACCCCAGTTTAGGATGATTAGGATTCAAACAGGACCTGGATGAGAAAAATGAAGAGTGAACAGAAGCTCTGTGGGAGATGGAAGAAAATCTCTCATGGAGAGACAGGGAGGCCACACCTGCATTGCTGGGGACAGCTCTGGGCCCTCAGGACAAGAGAGACACTGAGGGGCTGCAGCGTGTCCAGGGCAGGGAACGGAGCTGGGAAGGGGCTGGAGCCCCAGGAGAGGCTGAGGGAGCTGGGAAGGGGCTGAGCCTGGAGCAAAGGAGGCTCAGGGGGGMCCTTGTGGCTCTGCACAGCTCCTGCCAGGAGGGRACARCCGGGGGGTCAGCTCCCAGGTGACAAGAGGAAACGGCCTCAAATTGTGCCGAGGCAGATTTAGGTTGGATATTGGGAAAATTCCTTCATGGAAATGTCTGTCCAGCCCTGGCACAGCTGCCCAGGGCAGTGGTGGAGTGCCCATCCCTGGGATTTAAAGGAGATTTGAAAGATGTCTAGATGTGGCACCGGGGGAGATGGGTTTGTTGGACTTGGTAGTGCTGGGGGAATGGTTGGATCTGATGGTCTTAGTGGCTCTTCCCACCTAAATAATTCTGTGATTCTGTGAGCTAGGGGCAATCAKCACTGCTGCAGCAGCAGTCCAGATGCAGATGAGCTCCTCGTGCAGCTGCCCAGTGCTCTTCATGTTCAATCAGCTCAGCCTATGACTGAGATTTGTAGCTCCAAGCACTTGGGATGCTTTTTCCCTGGAGTGAAAACAGCCGAGCTGGATAATATATATATATACATATATACACATACATATGTGTGTGTGTACATACACATATATATAGATATATACACACACTTTCAGATGGGTTCAACAACCTTAATATCTGTATGAACATGCTAATATAATAACATATAATATAACAACATATAATAACATAACATAACATAACATAACATAATATAATAGAATAGAATATAATATAATATGACTCTATGTATGTGTGAATGCATTAACAGACTTACACACATCTAATATGCATTTAGCTGTTTACCCTCACCAGATTTTATATAGAAGACAACAGAATTTCTCATTTGGGAGGGGAAACTGAGGCACGGGGYGGCACAGAGGTTTATTCTCATTGCCCTGGCAGCACACCAGTGCTGCTGGCCTACCCTTTACACGGGTGCAAACCATCCCTGGGGAGTGCTGGGCCTTGGCAATGGCTTCATCAGCCTGTTAAATTAAATGTTGGGAAGGAGTGTTCCCAGGAAACCCCCACCTCCTTGTCTCCAGCATCCCTGTCTGATTCAGCACAAATCGCCATCCGGATGGTGAGGATGAAATTTGGAGAAAGAAGGGACAAKAAAGTAACCAAGAGAGGGCGTGTTTTAACCGAGAGGAGCCCAAGCCAGGTGAGCGGGGAGAGCAGCAGGACCCGCGCGGCCGCGGGGCGCTCAGGACCGTCCTTTATCTGGGATAAAGGTTTGGCTCCGAGGGTGGAGGAGTCTCGGCCAACAGCCCACCCCGGAGCTAAACGCCCACGTCCCTGGTGGTGCTCTGGAGCACCCGTGCGACGGCGAGGGAAAATGAAACGCGAGCACCRTTCCAAATGGCAGCGAGGAAGGAAACTCCTTCCCCCACGACCCTATAAGCAGCATCAGAGTAAATCCCAGCATTAGGGAGGGGCTGCAGACACTGCCACCCACCCCCCTGATCGGGCAGGGATGTCCAGGGCAGGGGATGTGGCCATGTCACACACGAGGGCTCCTTGTTTGCAGCGAAATCCTGCACCGGCCTGTGCCAGCTGCTGCATTAACGCCCCATATGCCTGGCCATATGCTCCATCCACACAGGGGGGTGCTGGGGGGGCCTCCAGGGGAGGARAAGGGACATCCCAGCACGTGGGAGCAGGTAGGGTCCCTTAGATAGGGACCAGAGATGCGGGAAGGATGCCCGGCGATTGCGAGATGGCGTGGGGTGAATGTCTCTGTGCCCAGCAGCAGCACAAGGGGACTGGAGAGTGTTAGGGACCTCCATCCAAGCTGGGTGGGCCTCCAGGGGAGGAAAAGGGACATCCCAGCACGTGGGAGCAGGTAGGGTTAAAATAGGGCCCAGAGGTATGGGAAGGATGCCTGGCGATTGTGAGATGGCGTGGGGTGAATGTCTCTGTGCCCAGCAGCAGCGCAAGGGGACTGGAGAGTGTTGGGAATGTGTTGAAGGGCACCACAGGCCTTTTGAARTGAGCCCCTGGCACAAAGCAGCTAAAATCTGGGCAGGAGGATGCTAACAGGGTGTAGGAGGGCACCACTGACACTTTGCAATGTGTTTCTCTAAAGCAGTGCAGCAGCAGGTTGCACTTACAAAATTTATTTTGAAGTGGATTTTCAGAATATGAACAAGCTTGGGAAAGTGTGCCGGTGGTAATCAGAGGGTGCTGGGTGTTGCTGCACTTTGGGAGCACAGCCTGCCTGGGTGGCAGCAGCAGGGTGGAGGGAGGAAAGGGTTTCAGCTCATCCAGGTCAGACGCTCATAGAGGTGTTCGCTGGTGTTCCAGCTCCTCCTGCAGTTGAGGGGAGAGCAATCCTAGCAATCCAGCTAAAYACCTGGGATGGGTCACATAACCACGCTTGGGAAATGCTGCTTGCTCTCCATGTCCCTTCTAATGCCCTGTCCCCTTTGCCTCTCAGTCTCCTGGTCCCTTGCACTCAGCATCCAAAGCTTTCCCCAGCCACCCCTGAGGATCCCAGCACACTTAAACACCCAGGGTGGGATACAGCACGGCACTAAAGGACACATTCTCTGTGTGGAACAGCAGATTAGAGAGGCAGGAGGCTGTGGATGCTCCCAGGTGCTGGATGAAGGGCTAATAAGAGACACCACCAGCTGAAGATCCACAGGTGCAGCCCAAAGAGCCTGGGGTTGTTTGGCTGTGCTGGTAATCCCGCAGCACAGGGAGAGGGGAGGGTGGGACCTGCACCATCTTCAAGGCATACTGTGGGGTGAGTGTGGCTTTTCCTGCATTCTTGGTAGCTCAAGTGCTGGTGAGAGAGACAGAGAGGATACCAGCATGATGCAAGAGGCTGATGAAAATGCTTGAAAAGACACTTTTTGCTCTGAAAATTCAATTTATCTGGACAAATTAGGGTATTGGCTTCCAACAAAACTGGGGACCTAAGCCTCATTACATTTAATAAACTATCATGTGTTCTCTCCCATCAGCCTGCACCAGGCTCTCTGTGATTTACAGCCCACAGCTGTAACCTGAGCCATCTCCCTGCTTAGAGAGAAACTCATTTAATCTGAGTCCAGGTCTGAGGCTCCTTGAGGGAAGGCAGCTAATCTTTCTGCCTTAGCTCCTCTATTTGTAAAATGGAAATGGTGACTTTATCCATCTTTGTGGATGGCTTATCGCTTAATCTGAGACTCTGCTGTGCCTTGATCAGGGAGCCTGGTGTGAGGGGCTGTATTAGCTGTATTGTTTGGGATGCTGGTTCCTGTTATGGCTCTGAGGATGTGGAGGGATTTGTGAGGGGAGGAGGGGAGGGAGGCACCGKGGAGCTGATTTCAGTGTCAGGAGAGCAGGTACAGGCTCATCTGCCTGGGGAAAAGTGAGGAGCTGCTTGCTCAGGAGGAGATGGGGTGTATTGAGTATAAGGAGAAATGAGTCTTGCTGTGGCCCTCAACCCACTGGGGCCAGTGCAGAGGAGGCCSCGGAGCTGCTGCCAGGGCTGGAGCCCCTCTGCTCTGGAGCCAGCCTGGCACAGCTGGGGCTGTTCAGCTGCACCAGAGAAGCTCCAGGGACACCTCAGAGCCCCTGCCAGGGCCTGCAGGGGCTCCAGGAGAGCTGCCCAGGCACTGGGGACAAGGCATGCAGGGACAGCAGCCAGGCAATGGCTCCCACTGCCAGAGGGCAGGCACAGATTTTGGGCTSTTGGGAATTAGGAATTGCTGGCTGGGAGGGTGGGCAGGCCCTGGCCCAGGGTGCCCAGAGCAGCTGKGGCTGCCCCTGGATCCCTGGCAGTGCCCAAGGCTGGGAAGGGCTTGGAGCAGCCTGGGATGGTGGAAATTGTCCCTCCCTGCCCATGCAAGCCTTGAGCTCAGTCAAGGCAAGAGGACAGAGCTSTTGTTGTCCCTGCCAGTGCAGGACCAAAGCCTGAGAGGATCTGCATCTGCATGTTGTCTTCCAGTGTCTTTATAATTCATGATGGTCTGTCTGAAAGAAGCTTCTGGCAATGTGTTTTTGTTACTGGTCTTAAAATAGGATGCAGAAGAAAAGTTTCTGGGACATAATTCATTTTATTGGCTCTTCTGCACCAGAATTAATTACAGCCATGTTTATTGCTCCAGCAAGTAGAGATGAGTTAGATAAGGGAATTACTTTGTTTAGGACAATGAATAATTTATGTCGCAAATTCGCCAGAACCTTGAAATTTGAAGGCCTGGTTTTGCTTCATTCCATGTCCAAGGAGCAAGAGTGAGCCATAATCCTAGTTTGTGACAAATATTTTATGATTTTCCCATCATTGTAATCACGTATTCAGACTCCTGTAGCACAAAACATGGAATTTCTCTGTGCAGGGTGCCTTGGCATCCAGGTTACTTCTGTGTGTGGTGGTGAGAGGTTTGCCCAAGGAATAACCCATTCTTTCCTAGGACAAACACATAATGCACAATAGAACACACAACTGGCTGCAGAGGGAGTCTTGATGTCTTTGGTGGCTCATCAAACCCTCTGCCAAGACACAGGTTCTGTGTCAAACCCACAACTCCTATTTGAGCTGGAGGAGAGGGTTTTAGAAAGACACCCTGAGCATCAGGGACTAAAAACCTCCCAAACTTTACCAGAAAGTCACAGTTTCTTTCCCAAAGTGACTTTTCCCCAGGCTGTGGGCTCCTGATGAGTATTTGAATCATAGAATATCCTGAGTTAGAAGAGACCCACAAGGATGACCAAGAGCTCTTGGAATATTATTAGCATTTGTGCCACAGGAGAAAAAAAATTCTATTTTTTTCTCAAAGAGGATAGAGCTGTTGTTGAGACRTTTCCTGTCCCTGGGGTGGGCACAGCTGCCTGCCCACCTCCCTGAGAGCCTGCACAGCTGTGGGCTGTGTCCCAGGATGGAGCTGGGTGGGTTTGGGAGCCTTTTCCTTGGAGATGGATGGTGCCTATGGGTTTATCAGTCTGGTCTGCCTGTGTTGTGGAGCAGAGCTGGAGGGCTCTCAGTCAGGCACACATTGGTGTCCCTTGGATGATCCCTCACTTCAGAATGAGGAGGGTAGGTAGGAGGGAGAGACAGAGAAAGTCTGTAACTTCAAAGACGAGCTGGGATGGGAGCCCGTCAGCTTCTGAGAGGAAAAACAGGGATGGTTTTCATTAGTGAGAAGGTAAAACACATGGCTAGACAAATAGCAATGCCCTTGCATAGCTCTCTTCCAGTCCAAGAAAGGACAGTGGTGGGGGACACTGGCACCCTCAGTGGAAACTGTTATGTCTTAGRAGGAAAATCTATTTATTTTAACCAACTGAGAAATAGGCTTCAGCCTTGGGGTGGCTCCCTTTTTGTGGCACCAGGGTTGCTGCTTCTGCAGAACAGAGGACTCTGATATCAAACCAAGGCTAAAAGAAGGGACTGAGTGGGGAGAGAAGGACTAATCTGCCTCTGCAGAAGCTAACACTGCTCTGAAGAATGCAGGCTGAAGGCTGGTTATCCAGACCTTACAGTCTGAAGGGAGGTCACCAGCATGTCCCAGCTGCCACAGAGTGTCCTCTGTACCATCCAGCATGGGCAGAAGTCCTCTCAGAGCACACAGAAGGGATGGATGGGCARTTGCAGGGAATACATGTATTTTTCAGAGTCGCTAAAAGCAAAAAGCAGCAGTGGGACCGTGGTGTGAAGTGAGCAGGCCACGGGATGGCAGAAGAAACCCAAGCCAAATAAAGCCCAGGTGATGAGTGTGGAGGGGGCAGTGGGGAATGGTGGCACTGCAGTGACTTGGGCGGTTTGGCCAGTGCCTGACAGATGATGACAAACACCAACACTGGCTGAAAATTAACACTTAGGGCTTGGATTTTGGATGTGGGTACCTAAAATGGGATTCAGCTTCCTGATTTGGCAGTGCTTGGGTAGCTCTAAGCATGGCCCCTGTGTTTCTTGCTGTGTGTTGCTTGTGCACGAGTCAAGCCCAGGCTGCGTCCTGAAGCCCTCAAAGGTCCTTGCTTCTAACACCCATCCTCACATCCTAGTCACAGCTGAAGCAAAACACAAAATAACAGTGGGGAAAAGGAATCTCACTGTTTTCCATTTTTTTTTTCTTTTAAAGTACAAGTATGCTGGTGTTGCTCTCCTTCTTTGCAGGTGCAAGGAAGGCACAAGCRTGTTGGACCCCCCACCATGCATTTTCTCAAATTTGCAGGTCAGGATTCATCCAGCAGCTGAATTTTTGTCTCCTGCAAAGGCAGAGAGGAGGGAAAAAAAGCATGATAGCTAAAAAGCCACCTGTGGATCAGTGACAAGCAGACGGAGCCAGAGGCTGCTGGGGGAGCACTTTTCACGGGCAGAAGTGAACAAAGTGGGCAGCCCTTTCCTTTGCTTGGTGTTGAGAGTTGTCTGGCAGCTTGTGAGATGGTCTCTGTGCTGGAAACTCCTGTGACAGGAGAGGGAATTCAGCAGCTGCTGAAGTGTGCTGGCCCTCAGCTTCTCCTGCCCCCCTGGACGTGGCCTTAGAAGCCATCTTCTGTGTGGGGGAAGATTGGAACACTCCTGGCTCCTCCAGGAGGATAAGCTGCTGTCCTGGTGAAGCAGCTTTGAGCCAAAAGTTTGGCACGTGTCAGGGCCCAAACACCAAAACTTTTAACTGTGCTGTCTCCCAAATCTGCTGACCTCACCCATGCTGTTTGCCTCCCCGGCCTCAGTTTTTCCTCCRGTATTTTTAATTCCTGTTTACTCTAGCCTTCAAAACTTACCCCGAGGAGTCAGGTTGGAGGGCATGGAGAGAAGTGGATCCTCACAGGGAAGAGGGTGAGCACCTCTCTCTTTTTGTCTGAGCAGGCCGTGGTTTGCTCAGAGGCTTCAGGCCTGGGCAAGGGTGAGTGTGCCAGCTTACTGCAGGGTTAGATTCTGGTGCAGGGACACTTTTTGCAAAAGCATGTAGTGACAGGACAAGGGGGAATGCTTGCCAACTGACAGAGGGCAGGGTAAGATTAGACATTAGGAAGAAATTCCTCCCTGTGAGGCCCTGGCACAGGAGCCCAGAGAAGCTGTGGCTGCCCCGTTCCTGGAAGGGTTCAAAGCCAGTTTGGGTGAGGCTCTGAGTAGCCTGGTCTGGTGGAAGGTGTCCCTGCCCATGCCAGGGGGCTGGAACTGGATCATCTTTGAGGTCCCTTCCAATCCAAGCCACTCCATGATTCCCCAGCATCTGTAGGCCACTGAAAGCCCCATGCCGCAGGCACAGCCCTTGAGCGCCTACTCCTTGGGGTTATGGTTCTTTTTTCTTCCCTAACACTGAAATCAATTCTGAGACAAASCACAGCATAAACCAGAATGCAGTGAGTGCAGAGTCAGGCTCTGCCCTCCCTAGCAAGGCTGGGATCAGTGTTCCAATGTATTTGCAAGGGTTAGGCCAGAGTGTGCACCAGCCAGCTGGCTTCTAAGTTTGTTATCAAAGCCTCAGGAATTCATCATAGCTATTAGAGCATAAATTGTGCTAAACTAAGAAAGAAGAAGCTAAGAAACCAAATACCAAAACAACAAAAACTAGATAACAGAAGACYGTGAAACACCTAGACTATAACCAATCACARGTGCTAAGAGACGGAAGCAGAAAGTGAAAGAGCAAARCAAAAGGACCAATCAAGAAGTGTGTACTTGGTAGTTTATAGAATCTATAAATATGTGTGTAGTGTAAACAATAAGTGGCTTCTACTTGATCATRTTAGTCAGTTATTCAAAAGTCCTAAATTTCCCACAATAGATCAGYGTCTTCCTGATCTCTGCCTCTCTCTGCTCAGCCACAGGGAATCTCCACAAAAGTTTCCACTTGCTCCCATCCATCCAAGGCTCTTCAGGACCAAGAAGGGGACAGCAAGAGGGCTGAGCCCATGTGTGCTGTGGGACTGCGCTGAGGGAGAGGCAGAGCTGCAGCCCCTGACACTACTGGCTGCCAGGGTGCCACCTCGTGCCCCTCCTCACAGGATCACAGCATGGTTTGGCTGGAAGATCATCTCATTCCGTGCTCCTGCCATGGGCAGGGACGTGTTCCACTAGATCAGGTTGCTCCAACCTATCCAACCCGGCCTGGAACACTTCCAGGGAAGGGGCATCTTCAGATATGCCCCGATTCCCCTTCTTCTGATGACTCCAGAACTTAGTGTACCTTTGTGTCCAGGCATAAGGAAGCTCAGCCTCATGCTGAGCCACTAGCAAAGCACCTTCTACTTTCACTGTGTTGTCTTGGTCCTCAGATGGAATTTCCAAGTGCTGCCTTTTTGAAATGGCTTTAACAGCATCTTTGGACTGTGTAAGATCAGACTTCARGGTGTCCATCAGAAAGGTGGCTGCTGCAGCCTCTACCACAACAGATCTGTGTTCTTTCAAAACCCAATCCCCACCTGGAATTCTCTGAAGCAGCCAAGTTGGCAAACTCACAGACAGAGGTCTAGTAAGGGAGCAGCTGGGGTTATATTGGCACCAGGCTGTACAATGCAGTTTTCCCAACACAGTAAACCAAAAACAGGGAGAAAGTTGTTTTCAGTCAACCAAGAGAACAGATTTAAAATTCCATATTTAAAATCACTGCAATGTATAGTAATGCTCCAATGAAAGTTCATGRAATATATTTATTCTGAATGATATGAAGGAAAAAAAGGGAGTAATTACTTAGCCAAGCTATAATTTCATTCATTATTATTAGGTGGATTTAGATTACTTGCTTGCTTGAGATTAGAGATTTCAAATACATGGCTGAAATCCTCTTTCTAATCCAGAATTGCTAAATCCCTGGGTATTTCTCCATGATCGTGCTTTGATTTGCATCTGTGTTGATGTTCAGGGCATAATTTCAGCTCTCTGCCAAATATTTGTTCCTTTCTTCTCCCCTAAACACAGTCCCTGGTTTTCCTGATAACAAACACTGTAGACAAACCAACAGCACCAAGGTTCCACAAGGCTCCCAGCATTTCAGATCTCAGCACGGTGCTGTAATTATAAGCTAAAAGCAAAAGAGAATGAACTTCATTGAAATAAAAAGTGCCAGCAATGTGAAACCACTTGAAAATGTGATTGTCTTTTTCAATTTTAATTTTTCTGTATAATCATAGACTGGGTTGACTTGGAAGAGGCTTAAAAGATCATCTCATTCCAAACAGGGACAGGGACACCTTCCACTGTCCCAGGTGGCTCCAGCCTGGCCTTGGGCACTGCCAGGGATCCAGGGGCAGCCMCAGCTGCTCTGGGCACCCTGGGCCAGGGCCTGCCCACCCTCCCAGCCAGCAATTCCTAATTSCCAAGAGCCCAAAATCTGTGCCTGCCCTCTGGCAGTGGGAGCCATTGCCTGGCTGCTGTCCCTGCATGCCTTGTCCCCAGTGCCTGGGCAGCTCTCCTGGAGCCCCTGCAGGCCCTGGCAGGGGCTCTGAGGTGTCCCTGGAGCTTCTCTGGTGCAGCTGAACAGCCCCAGCTGTGCCAGGCTGGCTCCAGAGCAGAGGGGCTCCAGCCCTGGCAGCAKCTCCGGGGCCTCCTCTGCACTGGCTGCAGCAGCTCCAGGTCCTTGTGCTGTTGCAGTACACAGTGCACAGCAAGCACACAAACTTGACAAACCTCCTTTCTTGGACTGCAGCTACTAGAGAAGAATTCTAACCCTTGTTCCCAGTTGCTGGGTCCCTTTGACTCTGCCTGCCCACCCAGCTGTTGCTGGATGTGGGGATGTGTTGGAAGGAAGGAGAAAGCAGACAGAGCTGGTGCTCCAAGAAAGAGGAGCTAAACCTCAGTTGTATAACTGCAGTGGCTCCATAGTGCTAACARGGTTATGCCAATTTACAGTAGGGAAGGTTTTTCTGGTCCTTCACCTTTTTGGAAGGGGGTTTCTAGACCCTACTGGTTCTCAGCCATTTCTCTTGGTGTTAATGAACTCCACGAGATGCTGCCTGTCTGCCCTTGTCTCTGTTAGGGGAAGAGGTGATTATTTCTGGGTGYTTGTGTGATGTGAATCCTCAGTAAGGTGGAGTAGATTGTGATTTCATGTTGCACAGTCAAAGGGGAAAGGCATCCAGTCCCATGACTCTGCTCACTGCAGTTTCACCCATGGAAACTTCAACTGCAGAAAGGGTCCCAAGTTTTTACTTTGGGGCAGCAGGATGTCACTTCATGTTCACTGCCACATCCTAGCAACTGAACCTCACATCAAGAGAGGGAGCAAGGAGTGGTGCTCAGGGACCAGCTCAGAGGGAGTGTTTAGGCAGCTTCTGAATTGCACTCAGCACCCTGATCATTAGTATGGCTGGAAAAGGCATCCGTGTTTTCCTATGTGAAGTAAAATAAAACCAAGGATTCTATGAGGAGGGGGGAAAAAACCAACCACATTTTGTTAAAAAAAAAAAACACCCCAAAACCAAACCAAACCAAACCAAACCAAACAAAAAAAAACCCCCAAAACAAAATAAAAACCACCAGAAAACCAGTCTGGTGGAGATGCACCTCCAGCCCTTTTGGTTTTTCATCAGCCTAAACAATGCTCAGGGTGTGAGTTTGGGTGCTGCCCAGAGCTGTAACCACAGTGGCTGGTGTTTCAGTCACGTCTGGTTTCTAGCTGCTACCTGCTCTCACTCAACTGATTTTTAACTCGCTTGGCATTTTCTGTGCGTGCAAGATGTTTGATTAGAGCCCTTGTGTTGCGTGTGTGGAAATAAAAGGCCAGCCAGGAACAGACAACTGATTAAGCATTAGGTGAGGTATAATCCTCCCTAATCACATTTCTAAACGTGGTAGTTGGAGGCGGGATTAGAGTTATTAACATGCGGACAATAAAGCATATGATTTATTTAACAATTACTGGCTCTTTGTGAAGGGGGGTCTACATGAGGTGTAACCACACACCAGCGCCTTCATCCTGTGCAGGATGGAGCTGCTGTCAGTGACAAATCTGGCAGATAGGGATGGATGTCCACTGACATGAAGGGCAGCAAAATAATCAGAAATTCCTCCACAGGACCCCTATAGGAGAACACCTGACATCTAGAGATTAAGCTGTACAAAAATGAAAAAAAAAAAAAAAAGAAAACCAAAAGGTAAAAAAAATTTTCCTGAAATTTCCTGGTCTTCTCTTTCTGAACACACTGAAATGCAAATGTACAATAATCTAAAAAGCTGTTTAAAAACTTGTAGGATGAAGAACAGGAGGCAAATGCAACAGCTGGCAAGCAGTGATGTTGTGCAAGATCAGCAAGGAAGGGAATTCCAGAGCTCCCAGATCAACCCCTGTCCTGACCCTGTCATACAGCTATGCTGGGCACTGTGGTGTTACACCAGGGATTTACATGCCAGGTAGAAATTTTGGTAGTCAACAGATTCATATTTTAATTCTTGAGTTTATCATGCCTGCTTTTGGAGAACTGAGGGTTCATCTTGTGATTGTGCTGAGGATGCTTGGGACAGCAAGGGTTTTTCCTCAGTACATTAAAAAAATCAAAACAAAMCAGAAGTCCCAAACCTGACAAGCAGACCCAAGCTTCAAACCTTTAGAAACACCAAACCCCCCAACTCTGGACCCCAGCCTGTTGTCTAGGATAGGTATTACCCTGCTGAAGGGTAATTCCAAGTGGCTCCAAGAAGGATGTCAGGTCTGCTGTGCAGCAGGACAGAATGCCAAAGCCTGGGGGCATCTCAGCCTGATCCCAGCACCAAGCAGATGCAGATGAGAAAGCCCAACACACAGAGCTCTGCTGTCCATGCTCTCTGATTGCTGCAGTCCAGGAAAAGGTGGGGCCCTGGGCCAGATGCTCTTTGCAGACAAGTTTTGGGCATGGTTTGGGATGTAGGTCAGGCCAGGGACCATTTGCAGCAACGTTTTCCACATGCCTGCCCTGTTTGGAAAGAGGAAAGTCTGGCTCTGTCTGGGTGTTGCTGGTTCCACGCCAGCTGCGTCCCTGGCTGTGGCACCCACACCATGCTCTGCTGGTCTGCTCACACTGCTGCAGGAGGGGGAAAATGAGACTGCTCTGGCCAGCCTCAGACCTGGTTCCAGGTTTAGACCCTGCAGGTTTGGACCCTTCATGCTCTGCTGTGTGTCCAGAGCCAGGCTTGCAGACTTGAAGCAGCCTGAGGTATCTAAAATTTAAGAGGCTACATTTACAGTCAGGGCAGAAAAATAGAGGGAATTCCTATCGTTATTAATCTCACCCTAAAACGACCTCTAAAATAGGCCAGATGAACTGTCCTCTAGAAACTTTAGGATGAGTAACTTAGACTTTGATGTCTAACTTCTAACATTTGGTGAAGTGCATCCAACCATCTGTCTGCTAGGATTTGGTGTTGGAGATAGCCTCAAGGCACTCTCAAAAGCCAGCACAGGCCTAGCCTGTAAATCCCACAAATGCCTGTTTTTTTTGGGTACATATTATAGAGCAAAACCATGTTACAAATATTGCTGCATGGCAATGAGGTTGGCCCTGTTCCCCTGATCTTCCTCCTCAAGGCTTTGTTCTTGCCACAGACAGCGGCCATGCAATGCAGCTCCTGGCTCAGAGCATGGAGATCTTCCACGTAAAGCATTCTGTGAGAGACCTGGCAGCCTCGCCAACAGCTGAGGCTGTAGTTGGGTCATGTCACAGACTTGAGCCATATCAGACGCCAGGAAGTCGTTGTGCTCAGAAAAGGGCAAAAAGACAGGAGAGGAGAATGGCAGGATCAATTCATGGGGAGAATTCTATCTATCTGGATCATAAATGGTGCTGGGATAATTCTCTCACTCTTCTCTGCTCTTCACCCTTTTGCTGGGAAGCAAGCTAAGAAGAGATACTGATATTCTGTTTTAAAAAAAAAAAATTCCAAGCCACTRGCCCTAATTTTTAAATGTACTCCGAATGTAAATTGTCACGGATTTTCTTCTGGCTTTATGTAGCAGCAGGAGACTACTATCTACTGACATTAGCTGTTAAATAAGTGCAAACTACCTGTAACTGCAGCATTGCATGTGCCTGGGGAATTTGTTGAAGCCTGAGCTGATGACAGGGAGGGACTTTAAAAAAAACAAAACAAAACAAAACGAACAAAAAAAACCCCCAAAAAACCCCAAACCCTAGAACATCTTAAAGAGGCAGAGTTGATTCATCAAATTATGTCTTCATCTGAAAATGCTATACTTGCCACTGACACAAATAACCTGTGAGATCATGACTGAAAGAGGATTCACGGGGAAAATATTCTTCCCTATCATTTTGTTAACTTTGTGCATTTGACAGCACATCAGTGTGTCTAGACAGTTCCACGGGTAGGCTGACAATCAGCTGTCTGGCACTGACACGTGGCAGGTGAGACACTGCAGGTGCCTCTCCTCCGGATCAACTACAGGAGAAACAGCAGGAGCGTCAGCTGAAGGGTGAGAAGATAGCACCCAGGGAGGGATGATCAGAAAGAGGGCCAAGTGACTGGCTGTCACTTCTCTAAGCATTTTCAGGACAGGGCAGTCTCACACAGAGCATTGTGGCTGTCAGCGCCCATCAGCAGAGTCATTAGGGCTGGTGCTGGGCACTTTCCTTGGGCAGAGTGACTGCTGGACTCAAACCTGCTCCAGGCATGTCTCCATGGTGTTTCTTAAGAATGGACAGAGTTCAGACTGACATTCCCTGACTCTCTTCCTCCCCAAACAGTGTAATCACCTGCCAAGTTCGGTGCATTGCAAAATCCACCAGGGCCTGGGTAGCCAGCCAGCCCTGAACTCCACACTGTGCTGGTTACAGCACTCGCAAACCCTGAGATACTGAGCTCCATCGAGAGGTTTTCAACTCTCATTAAACTATAGATGAATCCTGGAAACAGCTTTCCAGATGATTCTTCTGTTTTTAACTTCTAAGGGACTTTTTTCTCGCTGGTGGGCCAGAGTTCAGCTGAGCTTCATACACGAAATTGAACAATTGCACCCAATTCAAGGTCCTCCAAAGCATTGTACTCTGATAAAATCACCCACCGAKTGCTTGGGCCAAAATTCTTAGCCTCTGCCCTGCAAACCACAAACATCTATCCCCTTTCTTATCTAAGGAGAAGTCTGTGGTTACACTGAGCACAGTTAATGTCAAAACTACACACAGAGGACAATGTGGGTCCTTGAGTCCAAATTAAAAGACTTGCTTTAAATCTTTACCTAAATCTTAAATTCAGGTTTTAAGTTTGTGAAAGACACTTGCATTCTTTCTGCAAAGAAGACATAACGTCCTTGGAACCTTTCCCATATAATGTCTTAATAGTGCTTGAGGTGCAAACTGTTTTTTTGTTTTGGTTGGTTGGTTGGATTTTTTTGCTTTAATCTTCAAGCCAGTGGATGAGAGCAAGATGCTCCTTCTGAAGGCTGTTACTGTTTTTCTTCTGTTGCCGTAGACTCCAAACTGCTGCAGATTGCTCTTTGTGCAGGCTTGGAAAGCAATGTATCTTGGAATGACCACATAAAGCAGGATCATTGAATATTAGCCTCTTCCTTTGTTTCTTGCCCTTTGCAGACCACTGCCTCTATTCCASATGCTGCTCTTTTTTATTGTCCATGGTGTCACCTCCCACGTTTTCCAAGGTTTTCATCTTTTGCACCTCATTTTTGCCCTGCTCCCTGCCGTGACACACATCAACATGCTGATTAATTCTGAATCTGACTTTTGCAGCCTGCATGCGGTGATTTCCTTATCTCTGCTTCATAAAACTGTATGATCTGTAATCTGCTTGCCTGCAGCCCTGTCAAACTTGCATGAAGGAGCTGACTCTTCCAGACTGCAGTTTCAGGTTTGGTTTGGTCACATCTACCAGAAGACATACCTCTCCTTTTCCATTTCCACCAGCAATACCACTCTAAAGCATTTAAGTTCTCATTTTTGTCTGACCTTTCCTCACCTGTAAGCGCAGAGATCTGAAAAATCAAAAGCTGTCCTTGCCTGTGGCTGGAGGCTGGGAGTCTTTTCTTATTGCCATGTTTCATAAATATTGACAAATTACTTTTACAGACCAATTTGCACAGTGCAGTAACTGTAGTCACTCAGAATTGGTGTTTTTAAGACAGCTGTCTGAAGGAATCAGGGGTGCACATCTCAACATGAAGAGCAGGGACTGCGTTTGGGAAAGCAGYGGCTTTAAAAAGAATTTACTGGTCACTGTATCTATTCCTAGTTTTACATAGTAGCCCAGCGTGGAAAGGGGGCCTTTGAATGCGTAAACAGATGACAACTGAACAAAGGCAGAGAACTGTTGTACCACTGTAAATGGATTAAAGGGCTGTCCACAGTTTCAATATTCATACTTTAAGAAGAAAACTGAAGAGGTAAAGAAGGTTTGGGATAAACCTGGAAGTTTGGAAATCCTCCTAGCAGGGAAAGACCAAAGAAACTTGGTTTAGGCTGTTTACTTAAGAAAAAAACCCACTGAGGTGTCTCACTCCCAGTAGCCAAATATTTACATGGGATAAAGATTTGTATGTGAAGACATCAGTGTGACAAAACAAAACCAACAAAAAGGTATAACAAGATTTGATGGCTTGAAGATAAAGAGAGAGGCCCTCATTTTCACCACACCAACCTACCAGGCAGGTAGGGGATCCTTCTCAACCCAGGTTTGTCATCAGAGCTGAGCTGCCTTTCCTGCAACAGCTCACAGGTTGTGGACTGAAAGAGGGATCCTTTGGGGGAAATTATTTGGTCTTTGAAGTGAACAACATACCATAATGGTTGTAATGCTCCATTTTAGTTGTAAACTTGTATACTCTGGTAAAATGTTAATTTTTAACCTCTTGCAGGCAGCACATGGCATGAGGACAATGACTGCCCACATATTACTGAGATGTGGTCTGTGCGGCCAGCAAGGCACCTCCTACACATAAAACAGGGCAAAACTTACTTCTGCAGAGAGGAGTTTGTTGTGCTGAGAGAGGACAGGTGCCCACCCCCAGCTTGATCCTAAACTGGGGGAGGACACAGCCAGCTGACTCTTACACCACCCAGCAGTGCCAGGGATATCTCCTCATGTTCTCCCAGCCCCTCGTAAACACAGCGGCTGTGACAGCATCACTCCAGGGCTGTCCAGAGCAAGGAGCTCCTTCTCCTGTCACCCCAGACAAGGAAACCAGCCCCTGGTAATGCAGGATGCCAGGGATGGAGGYTCTGACACAGGCTTCCCTGGGGATTACACAGAATAACTATCAGTTGGCTGCAAGCACTGTGAGAAGGATAGACATTTTTTTTTTTGCATCAGTTATTCATCATGATATGTGCCAAGAGCTAAAATAAACAACATGACAGCTTTGTAGAGATAAAGTCCCACTATATTTTTAAGGCCTAATTTTTTTTATGGCAACATTTTTATTTTGTGTTATCTTCACCTGCTGAACAGTAATAGACGTTTTATATCTCTAAATGAATCTAAGCAAGAAAGGATTTGTCAGGTCCTTTAAAGTCTTGCTTGATTTATTTGGTCCATCAGAATAAATCTTTTAAGATGATAACTTTTAATCAAAACTTTAAAATTGATAATGTAATACATCACTAGTTTTTGAAAACACAATGAGAATGGCCAAAATCCATAAATAAAGATTTGTTAGACCAATAAAACAAAAAGAAAACTTCTACCTCAAAGTGTTCTAAACACTTCTTCAACTAGTATTGACAATATATACAGAGATCACTCCCAACTCGGCTACCAATCTTGCACAGATGGCGTAGAAAACTGGGGTAAATCTCATTGAGACTAATCYATACAAACATATGCTTAATTAGCATAGTGCATCTTACACAGTGTAAAACAGAAACAGACTGTATTGCAATAACTGATCACGGCATAAATTGGTTTATTTTGATCCTTCCTACAGAGCCACAAACTATTTGTTCTTGATTATTTTGCAGATTTCAGTGTAATGAATTAATGTTGGTTTCCTGGAAAAAGCAAACTAAAAAAGAAATAAAGACAATAAAAAAAAAAATCATACTKGGTTTGTGTTTATGCTGAATTTTGTTTCTATGACTGGTCCCACTGGCTTATTCACTRCATAGATTTAAACACATACTCAAATCCTTCCTGGACCAAGGTCTACCATTAATTCAGAAACAAAGCTATTGTCCCCCAGGCCTGCTCAGAAATTACACTTGTTTATTTAAGTCAATAGAGATAAACTTGTGTAAATCTCTTTGTAAACAAGGCTATTTCACTTTAATGATGGCTTATTTGGGGTTACCATAAATGTGTTTCTAATCAACTAATCCAAAATAGAGGATGTAGGCAGATGAATGGTGCAGTATTTGGAAGAATAAAAAAGGACAAAGGAATAATCTGAGGAAAAACAGAAATGCTGGCAACATGAAAAGTTTCTACACAATGAAAAACAGAATTGGGGAAGGAAAAGCCAGTTTCGGTGCATGAAAGTTTCCTGTCAATTTCAGCACAAAATCAATCAAGATAATGCAGCAGAGGAGTTAAAAATTTGAGTGTCTGATTGTGCCCAAGTTGTCTGTCAATTCATTACTCTTTTGGTTACTGAGGGCAACTGGGCACAAAGGCACAAGGAATTAAGGTAAGTTAAGGCAGTGAAATAATTTACTCATCAAAATCATACAGTGTAAATTAAGAACAGATATATAAGTCTTCTCATTGTGCTTTGAATGTCTCAACGGGGATGTCACTTCTAAGGATTATGTCTAACTCCATTCCATCTGATGAAAGCACTGTACTTTATACCACAAACACCAGCCAGTTTGTGCAATGATGGGTCAGGAAGGCAGAACTTTGCTTTTAGCCTATTATTTTGAGTAGTGGTTATTTCTTAAGTCTGCTTTGCCAAGGGGATAAGACAGACACAGCAGGCTTACATCAAGAGCTGTCAAGTTTTATTTTTTGTCAATATTTTTTTCACTGTGGAACTGATTCCTCTTTTTTTTTTTTTTTTGGCTTTGTTTTGAAATCTTCCAACAGCCCAGTCTGAAATGACAGTGATTTGTGTAATATTGGAAACATACTTCTGCATTTCAGAAGAGGTAGTGAACAGATTTGTGTTTCAAGGTTTCAGAGGTTATTCATTGCATTACTGAAATAATGAATAATTTCAATATTGGAAAGATAAGAGAAACAGAAATATGCAATGCCTTTTTTATGTATTTTGCTGTTATTCCCAGCCGTAGGTTGCAGCATATTTTATTAAGTTTGAGAAGTTTTGTGAGTATTTAATTTATGCTGGTATGACTGAGTAAAGTTGCTGTTTATTTTGGAGATTTTTATCCCTCATGCAATGGCTTTATTTAAATTTATGATGCTAAATCTCTTCTCTAGTCACTTTAATGCAATGCCCGTTTTGACGCTAGGCCAGACATTACTTGTCTTGAAAATCAACTGACATGTTCCTCATGATGTGATGGGGAAAGCAGAGCGTGGTTTTCTCTTTAACCCTCTTTGTGCAGCCAGCAGAACTGGTACAGCGTGAAGCTGTGTGCAAGCTTGACGAGATACAAGGAAAAGGGGTTTAATCCATATTTAACCCTCAGAGGGAGACACAATCTCAGTCCCCAAGGAGGCTTTTCATGCTGGTACCAACAATAGGGGTGGTTTTTGTTGTACTGCTTCCCCCACGGCAGGCAGTCCTGCAATGGCACGGACAGGCTGTTTCCATGTTTGGCCATGAAGTAATGCAGAGTGAAAGGGGATCTGTGCCTTTCACAGCTTCCAGACTCAGTGCCATTCCCTCTTTCATAATCTTTTGCAGATTTGTGCAAGGGGAAAGTTACTTCCATGTAAGTTTGGAGAGAAAATAATGTGCTCAGATGGCATTAAGAGAAAGCAGGGAAGCAACACTGCAGCCAGTGATGCAAGAGGCAAAGCACCTATTGAAGTACAGAATAGTTCTCCGACAGAATGAGCTAAGAAATCTAGGAATATTTAACAGTGGTTTTCCATGGATTTGTGGCTTTTTTTATACACAGAAGTAAACACTATGCCCTGATTTGGATGGGAACAACAAGGACCACGAGTCCAATCTCTGGCCCTGCACAGACACCTCAACAATCCCACCCGGTCCCTGAGGGCACTGTCCAAATGCTCCTGGAGCTCTGGCAGAGCCCAGCTCCTGCCCTGCACAGACCCCCAGCAACCCCACCCTGTGCATCCCTGGCAGTGCTGTCCAAAGGCYYCTGGAGCTCTGGCAGCCTCGGGGCTGTGCCCATTCCCTGGGGAGCCTGGGCAGTGCCAGCACCCTCTGGGGGAGAGCCTTTCCCTGAYATCCAACCCAAACCTCCCTGGCACAGCTCCAGCCATTCCCTGGGTCCTGTCAGTGGTCAAGAGAGAAAAAGGTCAGTGTCTGACCCTTCAGCTCCCTTCATGAGGAAGYTGCAGACCAGGGTGAGGATTTCCCCAGTCATACATTGTTACCTGTCTTGAACTGATCTTTTTGTATCACACCTCTGCTCAAAGCTGTTCCATTTTTTTCAGTTTAACACATCATTTTGACAGGTTGGTATTAATGACTTCAATACAAAAGCTATTTACTCTGCCTCCAAGACCTGTCCTCCTGGCATTGCACTTTGCACTTGTCTCTACCTCCACGCAGGGATATCTGCTAGTGTTGAGTCATTCAGAAATCCTGTCTTTGAAGTTACCTGAYATTGATGTTGTATTTCCTCTGGTCACAGGCTTTGGGAAGTCAACATGTATCCTCTACAGCGCAGCACAGCCAGCTACCGTTTCTTCACACTTTTTTTAGGTCCTGGGTTATTTAATASAATCACAGAGTGGTTTGGGTTTGAAGGGACCTTGCAGATCATCTTGCTCCACATGCAGGACACCTTCCACTAGACCAAGTTGCTCAACCTCCTTTGTTCTTTTTAGCAGACAGATGACAGATACCACTGAGCTGTTGCTGTCTCTGCACATGACACCCTTTGTGAGGATGTTGAACTGCTCACACACATTTAGAGACCTTACGGGAGATGCTCATGTTCTTGCACTGCAGCCTCAAACCCRAAAGGGACTGACAGCCATTTGCACCTAACTGCTAAAGTCCAAAATGTGCTGAGCTATGTGGTTTGAGAAACGTGGACCTGGAGTGAGTCCAGAGGAGGCCMTGGAGCTGCTGCCAGGGCTGGAGCCCYTCTGCTCTGGAGCCAGCCTGGCACAGCTGGGGCTGTTCAGCTGCACAAGAGAAGGCTCCAAGAAGACCACACTGAGGGCTTTCAGTACCTAAGGAGATCTCATAAAAAAGATGGAGAGCAACTTTTACAGAGAAGATAGTGAAAGGACAAGGGGAAATAGTTTTAAAATAAAAAAGGAAAACTTAGATTAGATTTTAGGAAGAAATTCTTGCCTTTAGGGTGGTGAGGCTCTGGCCCAGGGTGCCCAGAGCAGCTGTGGCTGCCCATGGATCCCTGGTAGTGTCCAAGGGCAGGTTGTACAGGGATTGGAGCAACCTGGGACAGTGGAAGGTGTCCCTGCCCATGGCAGGGGAGAGGAATGAGATGAACTTCCAGCCTTCCAACCCAGCTTTGGTGTCAGGGATCAAGTTTTGCAATTTGTTTTACTACATCAAGTATTATTTCACAGAATTATAAAATAGTTTGGATTTGGATTTGCATGAGACCTTTAAAGGTCATCCAGTCTAACTCCCCTGACAAAGGCAGGGATATCTTCAATGAAATCAGGTGTCTGAAAGCCCTGTCAAACCTGACCTTGAAYGTTTCCAGGGATGTGGCATCCACCAGCTCTCTGGCCAGCCTGTGCCACTGCTTCATTACCCTCATCAAGAAAAACTTCTTCCTAATGCCCAGTCTAAATCAGTGCTTTTCCTGGAGGTGCAGGCATACAGCTGGGAGCTCTTTCTAGAGCAGATGCACATCCTGCCTGCCTGCCTTCTCCACAGCCATCCTCCTTCTGAGGTAACTTCTGGGCTCTGGGATTTGCAGCTGTGATGCTGCCTTCTTCCACTAGCTTTCTTCCTCCTGCTGCTTGCAATTTCCTTTCCTAGAAAAAGGTTTATGCAAATGTTGGATATTTTTGTGTGTGTGTGTGTGTGTRTGTGTTTGTAAGGGTCCYCCAGCATAAACTGGCCAACCTTTTGACTGATTTCAACCACACCTGAAAGAGAAGTAGAGCTCCTGGAAACACAAAGCCTGTCAAGCTTCATGGGAAGCAGCGGCTGTGTTAGAGAAGACACGTGTTGTTAAGTGCTCTGCCGAGGAGAAAGGCAGGCAGAGCTCAGCCCTTATCAGCACTGCTTGGCTTCCTTGGCAGTAGATAAGGGGCAGGCAGCTGGCCAGCCAGAGCACACACATCCCTGAACCCGGCACAGCATGTGCTGCTCCAGACAGAAGGCCAACACAAGTAGGTTGGGGACACAGAAGGGAGACTTGGATGTATCAGGAATCAGCCTTGGAGATAGGAGGAGAGGGAGCCATGAATCTGTTGCAGAGGAGAGGTGAAGGGAATGTCTGACGCAAGTCCATAGGAAAACTGAGCTTAATTAAATTACTCTTCATAAAAAAAAAATCTCTCTGAATGCAGTGAAACCTCCATAAAGCAAGTGCAGTGTTGCCTGAGTAGTCTGTATGTGTTTCCAGGCACAACATGACTGGAACACCTTATCTTTCAAAAACATGATGGCAATCTCTCAGATGCTCTGCTTTGTCTGCAGAGGGGATCTTCTCCATTTCACTTCACTGCTAATTTCATGACCAGCTTGAATCTCAAATGTTTGGAACAGGCTGAAAATGCTACCAAAAAATTAAGCCACATGTCTGCTTCAAGCTGGGAAAGTAAAGGCASAGAACTAAGAGGCAAGAGGGGGATTTCTGTGAGTCCACATTCTGTAGAAGGGCTAAATATTGTGAGGTGTCTCACCTTGCTCCTGGGAATACCAACCCTGTTGAGATGGGAGCTGTGCCCAAGACACTGAATCATAACACCTACATCACTGAGTGCAGAAACCCTCTCAGTCTAGAAGATGAGYGTGACTCTGGAGAGACAACTCATGTGTTAGGGAGATGTGACCTCAGGTGTAAAGGAAGTGGCTTGAAGTGGAGATTTATGATATATACTAAAGCATCAAAAAGGCAAAAGCAAAAAAAACCAGAGGATCTCCAACAGACCTACAGCAAATATGGAATTGACCTTCTCACCCCCAAAAAACCCATTAAACTCCCACCTTGTGGCTTCCCACTTGTAGAATCATAGAATGTTAAGAGGTTGGAAGTAACCTTAGAGTTCATCTGACCCCCACTGCCATGTGCAGGGACACCTTCCACAATACAGGCATCCCCAAGCCCCAYCCAACCTGGCTTTGAGCACTWCCAGGGTSRGGGAATCCACAMCCTCCTTSGGCAACCTGTCCCAGTGTCTCTCCACTCTCTTAGCAAAGAATTTCTTTCTAAGATCTAGCCTAAAGATCCCCTCTTTCAATTTCTACCCATTCCCCCTTGTCCTGTCACTGCAGCTCCTGACAGAGAATCCCTCTCTGGCTTCCCTGTGGGTCCTTTTGGACACTGGAAGGTGCTGCGAGGTCTCCACAGAAACTTGTCTTTTCCAGGCTGAACAGCACCAGGGCATCACTGCAAAGGTCTGTAAAGACACAACAGCCATGGATTTCACAGATGGGTCCCCAAACGTGCACTKGTCACAACAGGCTCTGATCCTTATGGTGACCCTGGGCCCCTGCTGGGGTGCACAAATTTGGTTACCTTTCACCATCACCTCAACACAGGTGGTTAAAGCTTTGCAGAGACTATTGAAGACAGTAGCTATAAAAACCCCAGCATACGGGGGGAATCCATATATTAAGAGTGTGTGAAGAGTTACTGAGTTCGGGATGCAGGCAGCAGAGGGAGGCTGGGCAGGCTCTGGGGCTGCCTTGTGTCCATGTCACACCTCAGGACCCCTGCCCTGGAACTGCGGTGCCATTGCTGGACACGGAGCTGTGGGCAGTTTGAATCTATTTAGAACCACAAAATCGTTTAGGCTGGAGAAGCTCTCCAAGACCACTGAGTCCAACTGTGACACCAGCRCTGCCAAGGCCAGCACTGCCCCATGTGCCCAAGTGCCACATCCACATGGCCTTTTAAATCCCTCCAGGGATGGAGACTCCACCACTGCCCTGGGCAAATTGTACCGGGGTGGACAGCCCTTTCCATGAAGGAATTTTCCCAGTATCCAACCTCAACGTACCTGAGGCCGTTCCCTCTGCTCCTGTCCCTGTTCCCTGGAGCACAGCCCGACCCCCCCGGCTGTCCCCTCCTGGCAGGAGCTGTGCAGAGCCACAAGGKCCCCCCTGAGCCTCCTTTGCTCCAGGCTCAGCCCCTTCCCAGCTCCCTCAGCCTCTCCTGGGGCTCCAGCCCCTTCCCAGCTCCGTTCCCTGCCCTGGACACGCTGCAGCCCCTCAGTGTCTCTCTTGTCCTGAGGGCCCAGAGCTGTCCCCAGCACTGGAGGTGCCCCAGCAGTGCCGGCACAGGGGGGCGGTCGCTGCCCTGGTCGTGGTGTCACACTATTGCCGGTAGAAGCCAGGTGCCACAGCCCACCCGTGCGGACCCCAGCTGGAGTCCAGCGGCAATTCCCGCCGGGAATCGATGCACTCTTTCTCAGCTCCCAGCGTGCCCGCCGCGGAAGGATACGGAGCGGGGGCGCCGCACTGCGGCTGCGCTGCTGCAGCTCATCCAAACCTCCGACGCGCGCCGATCAGCCTCCCGCGGCGGGCGTGCGCGCTGTGACTGACAGCCGAACCAACCAATGAACGCTGCGACCTCGACCCGCCTCCCTTCGCCTCACGCCTGTTTCTTCCACTCCCCTTCCCTTGTCTTTTTTTTTTTAACGCTGCAGACATTTCATTGGCGATTCTGTCTGCCAATTGGAGCCTTGGACCAATCGCAGTGCGGCTCTTTAAAGGAAAGATAGATGAGGCCAATGGGCGGCCTCCCCGCCTAGCGGCGGGGGCGGGGCGGCTCAGGGGGCGGGCCCTCAGAGGAGGTAACGCTGAGGGAAGAGGCGGCGGCCGCACAGCACTCGGGGAGACGGAGGAGGATAAGGAAGGGGAGAGGAGGAAGAAGGAGGGGAAGGAGCGGTGGCTGTCGGCGGATCCTGGTGGCTCCCGGTAGGTGCTGGTGGGTGCCGGGCCCGGGGTCCTGCCCCATGGGCAGGGTCGCTCTGCTGGCGCTGCGCGGGCCGTGAGGAACCGTCCGGGCCTGGTCCCGGCGGGGCCGGGGGCGCCTCCCTACGCCCTCGCCCTTTTTGTTGTGGTGGGACCCGGGCTAGGTTATCCCGCTCCCGCCGGCGTTACCCCCGGGCTGTGGTGGGAGGGCCGCGCTGTGCCGCCCGTGTGTGTGGGTGAGGGGAGGGAGGAATAAAGAACTTGTGCCGCTCCCTCTCTCCCCCGCTCCCTCCCTCCGTGCCCGGTGTGTTTTCCTTGCAGGGGTCCGCAGAATATCCCGAGCTGGAGGGGACCCGCCAGGATCATCGCRTCCAGCTCTTAGCSCTGCGCAGGACACCCCTATGTGCCTCCTGGACGTGCAGTCAGGGTTAGGTGTGCGAAACTCCTTGGAGTTTTGGAGGGGAAAGTTAGGAGCGGGGTGGGGYGAGGGGTTGTGTTTGGAGCTAGGAGTTTGTTTGGGATGGCGAGGCATCGCCTCACCTTTTGTCTGTCCCCTCTCCTTGTCTGCAGAGCCGCGGGTGTGAAATACACAGAGCCCACGTGAGGCAGGACTGAGGTTACTGGTTTTATTCACGCCTTTAATGCTGCAGCAACCTGTGTGTTGTCAGAGGGCAGGGGTAGGTGGGATACTGGGGAGAAATTCCTCCCTGCGAAGGGTGGTGAGGTGCTGACACAGGCTGCCCAGAGGAGCTGTGGCAGCTCCATCCTTGGGTGTTATTTGTAAACAAACACAACCTGGTAATGTCTCATCTGTCTCGATAAGTGCACGGAGGAGGCTCTGTCGTGATAAGGGCAAGTGGTTGGTGTTGCTGCTGCAGAGTTGTGGAGTTCCTGTTTGTAGGGGTTTTTTTTTTTGGTTTTTTTTTCATTTTGTGGAGAGTGGAGGGGAAGAGAAGTGCAATGCAGCGTGGTCTTTTAGTGTTCACTCTGGGGAAATAAAAGAATGGAAAAAAGCGTGTGAATGAGTGAAGAGCTCTTGTGGTGATTGTGGAGAGCTGTTGAACAGCTGGGATTCAGGCTGCAGGCTGGTCTTGTGTCTCTTTGGTCGTCCRTCACAGTTTCTGACTGAGAAAAACCCAACACGTGTGTTGTGCTCTTTTCAAATGCTTGTGAGTGGGATAGCATTAGGAAAAAGTTTGTTTACTGGGCTTACCAAAACAAGTGTCTCCAAAAACCTGCAGCCTGTGTGTGTTGTGTGTGGAGCTCATGCTGTCACAGTCCAGGGGTGTAAAGGRGTTAGATTCCATTGGCAGTGAGAGGTTTGTAATAACAGCTTGTTAGGAGGCCGCAGGTAGCAGCAGGTTTGTCTTTTCTCACGTGCTCTGTCTTAGCCTGGAGAGCTGTACTTTCAAACTGATTCATGGCWTTACTTCTGTGGGGGCTGGCCTCTGCAGTGAGGGGCTGATTAGTTGCTGCTCTCTTCTCCAGGCTGGAAAAGAAACACCCTGCGGTTGAGGTGAGAGGCCAGCAGAGCGAGGTTGCTTGTTTAGATTTTCTCATGCTTTGTCGAGGTGTTGGTGCGTGAGTGGGTTGTTTGTTGTGCTCCTTCTGAGGCACAGCTTTCAAACTTCTAACGTTTACAAGCTCCGGTGAATTCGGGGGGGATGAGAGTGTGAGTAAAGGAGGTGTCTGTGAAGTCCCTTCCCCCCTTTGCTTAGCACTATCGTGATGAAAGATAACTTTAGTTACAAATGCCTTGAAGAAGTGGAAGGGGAGGGTCTTGTTTAAGGTGGTTTCCTCTTGAAGATGAATCTGAGCATATGTTGAACAGCATCTTGGAGTGTTGGAAAGAGTAACCTGGCAGCTGGTTGTTGTTCTGCAGTTGTGTGGGTCAGATATACAGAAAGTCAACAAAAGGAGTGTAAGTGTTTTTTTTTACTGAAGAGGCTGGATGTCCATGATAGAACCTTGGAGAAGAATTAATCAGCTTTCCTGAGGTTTTGTTTAACAGTAAAAGGAACGGACAATTGAAACAATTGAAAAAATGAGGTTAAAGATTTGGTCTCTGAATTGTTCTCTTGTTTCCTTCCACCCAGCAGCTAGATTGACCAACAAAATCAAATACCCTGGAATTGCACAGTGAATCTCCAAATGAAAGGCTCTCTCTGGGTCCTCCTCCATCTTCCTGTTCCACTTGATCTTTCAGAAGTCTTGAGCACCAGTTGATATAATTGAGTTTATTGGAGCTCAAAAAACCCTCCCTGCTACTGAGGGCAACTTTAAAAAACAAACCTTGTTTCCATCTCTCTAATCCCTTTCCCACAAAAGTACTGGGAGAACAGGCTTTGTAGTATGTTCTGGGTAACWATGAATCTGAGCTCTGCTTGAGACTGAAGCAAATTCCTAAGTTTTGTTTGTATAAAGAACAGTACGCAAAGTTTTAATTATTATAAAAAGTATTCCAGAGTTTTCAAATGTGTTCAGTGCTGCCTTAATGGTTGTGCATGTAAATGCCCTGTAATTGAAAGCATCCATTTATGGGCCTGACTTGCTAAGTGAGCTGTAAATTCTGCTTTTCAGATTGGATTTAATGACTTTTATCATAAAGCCATAAACTGGTTGTGAACTGTGCCGAGAGGCAAACAATACCTAAGCTTACTTTGCCAAAATATTTGTAATTGTTGATTTGTTAAACTGAATTGCTGCAGGTCATGCGATGGGATTAGGTTTTTGTAATAGAATGGAGAGTACAGGCAGCCCTGTGCTCAATACTCTCTGGGCTAGAAGAAATTGGYTACTGCAGAAAACCTTCCTAAACATTCCTCTCCTCTTCCAGTAACAGAGACTCCATTGCAAACAGTCAGCCTTCATTCCAGATGACTTTTTACTCTGATYGTGTGTTTGACAGCCACAGTGTGAAGGAAGACCAATCAGAGACCGCAAGAGAGGAGCTCCAGAGTCTCCCATCAGTTTAGTCTGGGGCTTGAGCTTGGTTTAAAACCCTGGAGCAATAGGAGATGAGCRTCAGATAGATATATAACATAACGGAACCCTGCTTACCAAGGGGGTGGGAGGCTGGCTTGTCTGAGGAACACTAGGCCTCTATTGAAAGTGAACTTGCATTAACTAATTGCTAAATGCAATTGTTTGGGCTTTAACAAAGTGGAGGAGCTGCTAAGCTATAAACTGAAACAGGTACCTAGGTAACTGATAGCAGCTCTGTGAATATTCCTGTCAAATTTAGCCCAGGAATATTTATTTTCTAAAATAATGAAGCTGACACTTGCCTGTTGCACATGGAAAATTTTAGTTAAAATTAATGAGGTGAGAAGGGCTTAAACTGCTGTGTTTTGGAGTGCTTAGTCACAGCTTTTCTGGGGCTGTTGATGTCCTTTGAGTTTTAAGAAGCAGTACTCTGATGTTCATAATACTGAATAAGTGGAAGAATTTYGTGTCTTTGTAGAGACAGGTGAATTGGCCAACTACAGTTGTGGAAGTTTTCCTCTTCTGCAGTTTTAGGAGAGTAGCTAAAATACATTGGGCCCTCCAGTAGTTTAATCAACGGTCAATAAAATTAGCAACTCTTTCTTCTCATGTCTCCTGTTGCAGGCAATTTTAGTATGCCAGGAGTGCATGTGTTAGATGGAGTGCTAATTTTTTAATAGCAACACACCTTTTCATTACTACATTGGCTATAATTTGAGGTAGCCTGTAGTAATTGAAGAAAAATCCAGCTTCCCAAGCTTTTTAAAGATCATGATCATGCTTGTTTAGTTCTATATGTGAGAAATTTGAGTTTTCTCATTTGATTCATAAAAAGACTTCATGGAGTGAGTGAGATACACAGTCATGATAGGTGAGTAACTATGTGTTCAATGAGTATAGTTATGTAGAGTTTCAAAATGCATTGGAATACTAGAGCATGGTAAACTTAAAAATATGTGTAAATTGAGTCTCTGTATAGGAATGTTTCAATTTCTCACTCTCAAACTGGCCCAGAGGAGGAAATCCCTTTGCTCCTCCTTCCCTCCAAGGTCACAAGCATCAAGCCTTGAATTTCATCAGCCTGTATCAAAACAGAACCAGTCTTGCTGGCCAGAGATCCTTGGAATTGGAGCTCTCCAGAGCCACCTCCCCTACTGGGCTGATTGTTGAAAACCTAAACTGGAGTCTGAGGGCGTTACTCAGTGGGGCTGAACTCCCCTTCCAAGGGCAAAAACCAAAACAAACCCTAACTTCAAACCCCAGTAAGGGAATACTGCCCTGCTGTGACCTGAGTGTGAGTGAATGAGCAGTAAGAATGAGCACCATATCACTTTTTCTGGTGGTGGTTCTTCAGAAAGGTATCACAAAACCAGGTGCCTCTTTGTAGGAAGTGAAAGAGTTAGCCCTTCTGGAATCTTGAAAGGCAGTTTTTGGAGGAGTGGTGGGTGCAATAGATGSCCCTTGTCCTTTCCACTGAGTGATTTAAGCTAGAGCATATTCTATCTCAAGTGTAAGAGATTGACTTTGATTTTAATTTGAAGTTCATACTGAATTCAGGTGCACGTTGTGCGCTTGGTGAAATTGATAAAGAATCTTTTCCAGATTCTAGGATTAATGRAAAAAACATTGCCTTTAAAAAAATCCCAAAAATGGGACTAAAATAGGGAGGAAATGAGCTTGTAGACTTTTTCTCAAATACCACAAATTATTTTCCTCGATCTTCTTTCCTCAGGAGCTTAACTTCTGTCCTCTTTATTTCAGAAGAGCTCTTGCAAATGAAATTCTTCTAAGCCAGAATACTTCTAGTAAAACCAGGAGAGATCAGATTTCTTTATTTCAAGTTTAAGATGAATAAGCAGACTGATATGAAATATGTTGCATAAGGCTTTAGAATAAATTAGCCAGAAATCACTTGATATTTTTGGTAGCACCAGTGTGTTTATAGTATGTTCCAGACACTCAGGAAAGGAAAATTTCCCTTGAAGATTTTAGTCTGCTAGTATGCTGCCCTTAAGGTTTTCTTCATCTTTTGTGCTTAGTTATTGCTGGGATCATGGGCTTAATATTTAATACTTGTTCCAGAGAACCACAGTAGAATGGAATAATAGTAGACATGACTCAAACTTTGACTTTAGAAGTTGCCAACTATGACACTGTTTGACCAACTATAGAAACATGTGTGCATCAGGGAGGAGAGGTATGCTGCGGGGGCAGAGATGAAACAAATACCACCAAAGTTAGGCAATTTGTAGCTCTTCCAGTCTTAGTCTGTTGGGAGTAACAGCACATGGCTCTCTGTGTTCCAGCCATCTAAAGAAACTTTTGTACCTTTCTGGATAACAATGAGTACTCCTTTGAGTATCCATAGCTGCAGTTTGAAGGCACAGTCCAGAGATGGACTTGGGATGGAAAGGGCTGAAATGGAAGTTTTCTGCTGTGGAGCACACTGCTGACTTGGTACTACTAGTTCAACTACAGCTGAGCTTGGGAAGGGATCCTGAAAATCTCCCTACAGTTACCCAGATAGTCCCTATCTTGGTTTCTTGTAGTGGATATTGGAGGCAGTGCACAGGAAGGAAATAAAAATCAAGTTTGGGCCATGCCATTGGGCCTCAGCAGAAGGGAGCAGAGGGGTCATGGTGCAAGGAGTCAGTGATGGTGAAGCACATCTGAGCTCCTTTGAAAAGCAAAGGCTGTGAGTACTCAGTTTTTTGTGGAGGTTGGCTCTAAACTACATGGGAATCACAAAAAAMCACTTCAAGTAAAAGGGGATGTTACATATTCAGCATGTAGTTAATCTGAGGCCATTTTAGCAATGTGGAAATGTTTCTTGCAGCATTGGTAAAGATTGTGTTCTATGTGCATTTGGAGGAAGAATGTGTTTTATTCTTTTTTTTAGCGGATGAAGAATGTGTACCAGGCAAAAATCTAGAGGAATGTTTCTAGCAAGAGGCAAGTGGCAGCAGTGTATGCAATTATTGTTCTTTAAGAGATCAAAGCTTCTTCTGTTACTGTGTCCGTTTGAAGGTAAAAGTTATAATTGATGAATAGAAATGGGATTTGCTGGTCAAAAATGAGCTTTAACAGTGACTCCTAAACCCATTGGTGTAAACAAAGTGTTTCTGATGCCATCTGGGTGGGTACAGTTAGAATGATCAGTGCAGGTCTCGGGATCCTTATGTTTGTTTGAGCTCTTGACAGATGTTCTGCAGCAGACAGGTGCCTTCTATCTCCAGTTCCTCATGAGGTGYAAATTTCTGTCTTTGTATTTAAATTATAATGTTGAGAGCTTTAGGATAGCATGATGAAAAGGATAAGTGCAAAGATAATGTTAGGCTGATACAATTTTTKTCTGTGGTCCTTGGATTAGTCCTTMTACAGTGTCTTCGAGTACTTGAAATTAATTTAATGGAAGAAGTAAAGCTTTCAGGCTTGGCCTCTGTCCAGGGTAACATCCCAAACTGTGTGAGCTGTGTTCAGATAGTTTCTTTGTGAGGAGAGGCTGAGAGCCCTCTTACTTGAGGGAGGGACGTGATTCAAGTGTACAGAGTTGTGAAGCTTGCAGACCAGRTGAATGCAAGTAGTTCTTCATTCTTCAGCAATGTTTTCAGTGGTAGAACAAGAGTGACTTTCTGAAACTAGGAAAGGAATAAATTAAAATACTAGAAGTAGTTCTTTTAACAGTGGACACTTAAATACTAGTGCAGTCTGCCACCAGAGGTTGTGAAGGCATGTTCAAAAGCTGGTTAGATGGATTTGTGGGCAGCAGATCCATAAATTGCTTCTGATGGGAGTAAGTAGCAATGTAGCCTTTAATTTTGTAACAGTTTAAATTGCTGAAGGATTATGAGGAGAGTGGACTGCAGAATACAGCCAGGTTCAYGTGCTTTCCTTGAGTAGCATGTCCTTTTGCCCCCTTAGGAGCCCTTGGAGCACTGGGCTGGGTGCACCATGGCTGCTTTTTCATTGCAAAATCTCCATTTATCCAAATTGCTCATAATTCAGGCCACTCTTGCCTTCCAGTTTGCACTGTCTCTCTAGGCTTGGAGCAGAGTGCCTTTTTTCATAAATTAAGCTGGTTGAAATACTCTCATGTGAGTACTCATCACAATAGGCTGAAGTATTAAGCTGAATGAAGTCCCTGTCCTACTTGTGTCACATTCTCTCTGCTCACCCTTTGAAAGATACAGGGTCACTACTGGAATAACTTACTGAAATTCTTATTGATAACTCCTGGCAAACCACTGACATGGCAAAACAATAGCTAGAAGGAAGAAGTTAGTTTAARCCTCCCAGACTCCTAGTCTGCAGCTGTGATGTATGTTATGTTTTAGTAAAATAGCTGCTAAGCTGCAAAAAATCATTGTTAGAAAGGGCTCTTTAAATGTGATTCTTGGTGTTTTGGGGATTTTTTACAGTTTATTTTCATGGAGGTAACATATTAGTTTGTGCTTTCTGACATCTTCTGCAGAAACTGGATGAGCCCACTGGATGATGTCCAGTAAGGCAGCTGGATAAAATTAACTGTAGTATCTGGAAATTTCTGATTAGTTAGATCTGAGCTTACAGTCATTTGGAAGTGTAAAAAGAGATTTTTTTTAAATTTATTTTCCTCTGAGTATGTCAAAATAATGTGAGAGTTCAGATGAAATGTATGGAATTTCTAAATTCTTTCGTGCTCCAGGATTTAAGTTACTCAATGTGCATTTGAAGGAGAAAGGCAAATCTTTGTTAAAGAAACACCAAACCACCAGAGAACACAGAAAATTTTATTTGATTATTAGGGGAGAGAATACTGCAAAATTGAGCACCTCATCACAGGGAGTATTAAAAGCTGAAAAATTGGATAAAAGCATTGAGACTATTTGGAGGGCCTGGAAGAATAGGCTCCAAAAGAGTCTATTTACCGCCTTGGTGGTAAATGAGACCATTCTGARGTCTGTGTTATATAAGGCTGACAGTCAAAGGAGTATTCTATGGCACTGAAAGGTGTCAAATTTGAAGCTAAAGAACAGAAAATATTCAGATAAGGATAAGAATTGGTGTGTGGATCAGCAGTGATAGTGGTACTTGATTGCCTACATCTGTCAGTACTGAATTTAATATTTAGATATTGTACATCAATTGCTGCTCTTTGAAACAAAATCTTAAAAGCCAAAGAGATTGTCTCCTTTAGTTCAATCTTTCTGAATTTCTTGTGTGTGCCTCTGAAGCACCTACTGCTGGCTTTGCTCAAAGGCTGGARTATTTTTATAAAGCTCCCAGGGACTGCTGCTCCCTGCTTTAGAAACCGAGTGTGATTCTTCAACCAGTGGAGGCCGTGCAAGCCTGCCTGTTTAATCTTCAGAGCTGCTTGGTGTACTCATTAGGGGTCTAATGTGTCTCACTGCCAGGCCCTCAAATGGTTCAGAACATATCAGGCTGCTTAATTTGGCTTTGTCACCAAAATAAATGATTTCAATTAAAGCACATTTCCAGCTATGCAGTCAACACTAGTGCTGCAGTGGAAGTCTGGGGATGGAGTTCTCTTTCCACACTCCTGTAATTCATCTGACATCACTTGTAGTACATCAGTACCATGTGTGAGCAGCTTTTTAGATTGAAAGAGAACTGTCTTGGCGAAAACCCCAGAAAATTGATGGGTTTTTACTCTTACCTAGCTGAGTTTTTGTGGAAGAGCATTAGCACTGGTGCTGAGGTGGTGGTACCACAGAAAGGAAAGGAAGGAGAACTGGGCTTCCTGTGGCAAAAAGCTGTTGTGTTGGCTTGACTCCTTTTCATACTGGACCTTGAGTGTCTGAGTCAGTGTTTCATTAAAAAATGTTGTCTATTGAGTTTTATTTTTCTTGTTTGCTGTAGCCAGGCCTCCAATGCAATGCTCAGCAAAACCATTGGTTGGAGTTAYTTGGGATAATTCAGTAATAATTTAATGTTGCTGGAAGAAGAAAATTTCTTTATAGTCTTGTGTGAAAATGAATGTTTTATCTTTTACCAGGGCCTCTACAGACAAAAAATGTGCAATAGTTTAAAACTCAGAGAGGGTTGGTYTGGATTGGGTATAAGGAAGAAAGTCTTGCCTCTGGAGGTGGTTAGGTCCTGGCACAGGTTGTCCAGAGAAGTTGTGGCTGCCCCATCCCTGGAAGTATTGCAGGCCAGGTTGGATAGAGCTCTGAGCAGCCTGGGATAGGGAAGGTGTCCCTGCCTATGGCAGAAGGTGCAACAAGATGATTTTTAACAGTCCCTTCCCAAACCACTCAGTGATTCTGGGATTTAGGATGGAGTGTTTTCAATGGCTTGCATAAAATAGTCAGTGTTGATCTTGGTCCCTGTTAATTAGAACCTCTGTCTCCCTGACCCCAGGGAGACTACTTTGCTAGCTTCTGTCATATTTTTTGGGCGCTCTGAGAAGCTTGTTTATGAAGGTGTAATTTATTTGAAACTGAAATGTCATGCCTACTGAATGTTCTGTTTTGTGGAAGTTGCAAAGTTATGACTTAAATTACCTGTAGAATATGATCTAGCGTTGGTTGACTTGGCCCTCACTGAAACTGCAAAAATGTGACAAGGCATAAATTAGCCATGAGTACTGTAGCCTGAAGTACCTCAGATCATGCTGTTGTGCAGGTAGAGACTTCAGTAAGATGAAGTTGGTGTATTTTGGAAAAATGTGAGGAGTGTGCCTGTACAGGTTGGAGAGGCACGTAAGCTGCCTTCAAAGTTCAAATCAAATAGCCTGAAGGTAGTGTTAGCTTTTAGCTAAAACAAGGYATTTTCAGCTGACTGAACTAACTTACTCAGCTTGGGAATATGGGAACTTTCTGGAGTTCAAATACCCATTTGTTGCCTGGAAATAGGATCATTTTTGACTTCAAAGCTATGCTTCCATCCATAGGACCATTAATGTCCTTGAGCAATTTCTAACAGCTGTCTGATGATTTCAGGTATTTTATTTTAATGCCTAAAACCAGCCTAATGGAAGCTGCAAAACAAGATGCTTTTTCCTAAGTGGCTATCATTTCTCTTATAAATGATTTGAAGTACATATTGCAGTGAATGCTAAACATAGCTCCAGTTTCAGCATCCTTTTTAATATTTCATTTTATATTAATATCCTGATCAGGTAGTTATACTGAATGAAAGGCTTTTAAAATTGAAAACAGACAGTTCTACTACCCCAATGCCTACARACTAAGATTTTAACTGTTCCTTAACTGAATTTTGAAAGATTTGATTTTAAGGACTGCCATTTATGAGGATTTATTATCTGTAGACSACTGAATTTTAGAGGAGACTAGGCTTATTACTAGACTTAGGGGAAATTTGAAATTGGTGTCCCCCCATGTAAAAAAAATTGGTAGTTATTTAAAACATGACAAAGTGAGAAAAGGTTTGTGAAATGGCTGGCTGTTGGAAGGTTTCAGTCAACCYATAATGACTAAGTCACCTTCCAAACACAATTTCATCTGCTAAATTAATTTGGAGACGGGCAGAACATGCATATATATGTATGCAATTTGTCAGTCACTTGGGGAAAATATTAATAATTTACTTAAAACAGCTAGCCTAGGTACAAAACTAGACTCAAGTTACCTTCTGTATTTGCTGAAGTTTGCTTTAGTCAGAAAAGATTTGAGAAAAAATTAATTTTCTATTCCAGTAGTAGTCTTGGTCTGTGTTAGCTGTTGAAAAGTCTACAGCARACTTGATCTTAATTGATGAAGTACCTAACTGCAATACAGACCACTTCTGAGCTATTTCTCTTTTTTTTKGGGGGATGCAGTGTCCTGTGGCATTTGGCAGTGAGAGGTCCTAAGGCAGACAGGTATTTATTTCATGTGAAACCTCAGTGCTGACATGTCTCTTGTTTTGGTTTGTGTCTTAGGGATCAAGCGGGAATCTCCAATTCATTGCTTGCTGAGTGTCCTGTCTGGTGGAAGTCATGTCCATATTGCCATTCACTCCACCGGTTGTGAAGAGACTTCTGGGGTGGAAAAAATCYGCTGGTGGCACTGCAGGGGCTGGTGGTGGTGAGCAGAATGGTCAGGAGGAGAAGTGGTGTGAGAAAGCAGTGAAAAGCTTGGTCAAGAAGCTAAAGAAAACAGGACAGCTGGATGAGCTTGAGAAGGCAATTACCACTCAGAGTTGCAATACAAAATGTGTGACAATACCAAGGTAAGTAGTATTGTATTTGAAATTGTTACAGCCACTTAGAAGATGACTAAATGAATGCTCAGACCTTCTGTGAAYAAATGACTAAAAAATAGTTGCATGCTTTTGATTCTTTAAAATTATTTAAAACCTGTATTGGATTAATATGGTGCTTGCTTATAATGGAATCACATGCTTTGTGAAGTCACAATTTCTTACATTTCAATTTTCATTGATATGTAGGATCCTGTTTTTGCGTATTCTGATGATACTTAACACTGATCTTAGTTTGTAGCACTGCCTTATGCTTTTGTTTAATAACCCTGTCTGTACTTGGGGAGGGGAGCATGCTTGAGCCGACACTTTTACCTGAAAAAGTACTAAAAGACTAGTTTTTCCTTGGTCAACACTTCAGTAATCTAATTATTTTCAATTTCATCTGCTAGTTTAAATTGTACAAGCTGCCTCCATTCTCCCTTTTGAAGGGAAATTTTATCTTTGGAGGCAAGTTGTCTGAAGACCAGTTTATTTACTGTAATTATTGTTATTGTTTAATGAAAACACTTTTTGCTTAATAGCTTGGAGTATTTCTAGAATTGCTCTTCTGATATGTATAAAGATTTAGATGAACAACTTGCATTCTACCCTTTTGACTTTCCCAGCTTAATTCATAGCAACTGCTGTGCAAGAGCAAGGGTTATGTGTGTAAGTATAATGCAGTCTGCTCTTGATTCATATTGCAGTGAAATCCCACTGGGGTGCCTGGGCAAGCTCATTGTGTGTTACAGAAGTATCAAATCACTTCACAGGTGTTTTTCCCTGAAAAGGTTAAGAGAATTTCACTTTTCTGGGCACTCAAGTCACTTGATGCTAAAGTTATTTGTAGGGGAGAGGAGCTACATCTGGTTTATGAACTTCATTTCTGTGTTAGTGCATTCATCCTAGCTACTTTCAAACTTWGTATTAATCATAGCGCAAGCTAGATTTGACTGGTGTCACTAATGATTCCATACATCAAATGTGTTGTAGCTGTTATCTGATAATGRTTTCAGCATTCTGTTTTCGATTTGACACAGCTGTCTGGAAAAGTCATGACTATACCTTGAATAAATGACTATTTTAATTCTTATTTTTCTCTTTTCTCTTCACATTTTGTTTCTAATGCTGCCCTCTGCTTGTATTTTCTTCCCTAGAATATACGCAAAAATTGCTGGTTTTGCCCTCTGCTTTCTTCCTTTTGCCAGATGGAAACAATGGATTAAAAAATATTAGTGCTTCCTTGTCTAAGTGTATTATCAGCAGACTAAGATTGGAACCTGTAAGGTTTTATGTTTCTTGAGATGACTCTGTGTATTTAGCKAGTGTTTACTGAGATGAGGTGCTTAATTGGAAGTTGTTTCATATGACACAAGTTAAACACACTTATTATAAAAATGTGTACCTAGGTTCTAGAGCTCTTGGATTTTATAGAGCCCTCCTTCAGGGATACTGGAAGAGTAGATATTGCTATTTCAGAAAAATAGATGTCTACAATGAATTTTGTTAGAAGATACAAACAGTATTCTAATGCATCATTATTTTTGAGTAGACTCTCGTCTACTCATAGTGGAGTGTGCTTGCGTGACCTTTTGTGCTAAAGTAGACATAATAAATAATTCTTTAAAATGGAATACAGATAATCTGTGACTAGCAGTTCTTGCTGTTCTCTGTCCTCCACTCAGCTGTAAAAAGAACTGGATCTGGATTTTACTCCCCTTGAGTACCTTAGGAGTTAGTCAGGAAGAGTTTTTCTGTTAGTGTTGGCTATTTTACAGGGCTTAGTTTTAAATTAAAAAATTGTTTTGGCACTAAGGGGCAGGGTGATATCAGGGCTGCCAGCAGTGCCATACAGAATTTTTTAATTTCATAGCTGGGTTTTGTATTGTTGATATTACTTCACTTTGACAGCAGTAGTTTGGGTTCCCAAGAAATAATGAATGTCAACTCAGTACTGTAATGACTTCTTGGAGATTCTGTTCTTGGATTTAGTAAGTTAATGAAACCACTGCTTGAGACCCACTTTAATGAATGTCTTAAAGATCTGCAGATCAGCAGGGATAAATAATAAAATGCTGAATTTGAAACTTTTTTCCTTACTAGTCAGCAGGAAGTTTGTGGTGCCAAGCTGCTGAGATGCAGTTCTGATGTGACAGCTGGGCTAGCTTTCCAAATGTTGTTCTGCATGGGGAGGGTTTTTGTGTGTGTTGGTTTTTTAGCTAGCTTTAGTTTTACTTACTACTGTTTTTAATTTGGTGCAGATATCGACAACTGTCGTGGGATGCTTCTGTTTGTCACTGTTGCATTACTCCTTAAAAAAAAGTTTCAGTTGCAGTTTCAGAAGTTTCTGGTCCCCYGGGAGATTTCCAGAGGTTTGATACAGTGTTTAACTCTAGTATACTTTTTCACCATTGAAACCTAAAGCGTCCAAACTCCCACCGACTTTTCACGAAACTGAGGAGCAGCTTGAACAAAAGTTGTATTAARTCACCTACTCAGAAATCTGCATTTCTTACTGTGTGTCATTGATAATTGTGCTGAATCAGGTTTATTCTACTCCTGTGCTGTTTGTCAAGGTGACTGCACACTAAGGGAGGCTGATCCTGTGTGTACTACACAAAAGCTGCTCATGTGGTAATTAACACAACTTCTTACGGATCTAATGGAGGTTCTGAGAAAGCAGAAGCAAACAGATGGAGTGGGTGTTGGCATTGCACAGCAGGACTGCTTAGCTCTTCATAAGTGGGTCAGTAATCTAGAGCAGAGGCTAAATAAGTACAGAGGTCCTTTTGACACTAGCCCTCTAAGTAATTTGTAGTTATCTTGCTGAATCCTCCCAGCAAGCCAGTGGGATTCTAATCACATAATCCTTGTGTATTCTGAAACTAAATGTTGGCTTGTGAGTTCACTTTTCTAAAATACAAATTTAATTTRGTGGCATTTAAGAACTTGTCTTTATGCTCTCTCATGCAGTTTTGACATGGGGAGAAGATGCAGTCAGTGGAGAAATGTTGTGAGCATCCTTCTTCTAATGGAGCAGTTTCTTCCTTCCTAGCCTGGATTATTATTTTGAATCTCAGAATCCTAGATTAGTTTGGGTTGAAGGGAGCCTTAAAGATCACCTAGCTCCAACTCCCCTGCCATGGCCATGTGTGGAGGCATCTTCACTAGACTGGTTCCTCAAAACCCAGTCTATAGATGCTTTGTAACTAGTGGAGGCTGAAATCCAAGCATTTAACAAACCAAACCATGCCATGCAGTGAATAATCAGCTGGCATATTGTCATATCTTTGGCATATAGTCTGGCATATAGTCTTTGTTATTTAAAAAGTTGTTTCAGTGGTAACAGCACAGAGAATTGGAGTCCAAAGTATGAAAACACAACTAGTTTCAACATTCCAGTATTTTGGTGTGATCAGCTGAGTCATTTTTCTGTCTTAAAAAGAGTACAGATATGTTCCATGCCTTATTTCTGCTTCTTTTAAATGGGACCACAAAACAGTTGCTTTTGTAAAGTGCCTTATAATGTACAACTAGTAAAAAGAGTTTGGTTGGGTCAGGTTTGGGATAATATTGACCTGTTGTAGTTAATTTATTTTCAAAATTGGAACTAAATTTTATAAAACCCCGAAAAACAAAAACAAACAAAACCTAAGGGAAGGGAAGCATTGAATTTGGACAAATTTTTGTTTACATTAATAGCAATAGTCATATTACAGTTATTACACAAAGTTGGTTCTGATACTGTATGTGGAACTGTAGTTAGTGCTTGAATCTCACTTTTAATTGGCATCCTTAGTTCTTGCAGAAGAGGTAAATTTTACTGCTGATTTATAGTAAATTGCATCACAAAAGTAGAGCGATGTTGAAAGTTGATGGAGAGCACTCTGGCAGATTTTTGGCTGAAGAAAGGTTTAAAAACCCAGCTTTCTGAAACAGCAGTTCAGAGAGTGTCTGTTGGGGTGCTGGTACCATGCAGGTGCCTCAAAGTCCCAGGTGAAGTGCAGCTGTTGCTTCCAGAGCAGAGCAAGGGCTAATACTCTTGTCATGCTCTTGCTTTTCAGCCTGCTTTGCCATTGGAGTTTTAGTATTATCTGGTCTTACATGTGCTTTCTGTCCCTCTTGTTTAACATGAGGAGAGCTTCTCTCTGTGTCATGGTTTTTAGCAGCTTATTCTTGCTTGATTTTTTTTTTGCAGCTTCCCAATTTTGGCTTAGAGTGAGAGTAAGAATGTAGGTGATCTATGGAATTTGCAGCCCCTAGTTAGATTTCTAAAGCCCATGGCCTCTGCTTCCAATATGAGCTGAATTCTGAATTTTTGTACCATTCAGAATCAAAGAGAAAACCCTGCAATGGGTTCCATGGTTTTGGGAATGTGGAAGATAGTGAGGGAGTGTTGGGAATGTGAAGCACACAGTTACAAATTAAGTGATTGGTTGGAATTACTGATCAACTTCATTAATGTTGATGGTGCTTTGAGTTTTTTAGGAGGAAGTAGTAATATTTCAAATATTTTAAAGCCATACTTATACAGCTTTCACTTCATTTAATAGTAAAGGCTGGTAATTTTTTTAACTGCTCCCATGGAATTGGTTACACCCTGATTGTTCTGGGGAAATCGCATGTTGTTATTTAAGCATTGCATTCAGAATACCTTTCTGATATTCTTTCTTAAAAAATGTAAAAACACAGTAGCATGCATTGATTGCATCTGAAGGCTATAGTGTTTTTGGGTTTGGTTGTTGTTTGGTTAGGGCTTTTTTAGTGAGATAAATATCCATGTGACTTCTGAGCCTGAAAGACTGCTCTTGATGCTGAAGTGAATAATGCTATTGACACAACTTCTCTTAGGCTTGCTTCAAGTATCCAGGAAATAAATCCAGTATATCTTAATTTTGCTGTATTTCTGATGTACTCTGCAATGCTTCAATAATTGAACGTGCAGAATCTGATGAAAATTTGTCCAGTGCATGAAAAAAAGGCCATTTGACTTGATTAAAATCATTTGAAGAAACTATGTTTCTCTATTATATAAATGTTATTCCTTTGGTTGTTTGCCCTGCAGCCCTTTCCTCGTTCCCTACTGTGAGTAAGACAAGGGGCCTAGGCATGGCTTATGGCCCATGTTAAAATTGTTTTCTGCAGGTTGCCTTTCTTTGTTGGTTACTCTGAGCGTGGAGCTTATGGGTGCAGATCACAGTTTCTACACAAGAGTTAACAGCAGGAGTACACTGGACAAAGAAATACCCTGTTCAAAGATGGGGAAAGCTGGCTTGGAACTGCTGTTTGAAAACAAATCTTTTAAAATAATGCTTTTTTGATGCCTTTTTCTTTACATAACTGAGTAAAAAGTAAATTTAGGTGTAAAGAGGTGAAAAAAACAAACCCTCTACCAGTTAGCTTGTTGTCTTGAATTTCTTGGGGATATTTGTCAGGAAAGTGATCACATAGCTAAGTGCAGTAACCTAGTTTTAACAATGCTTTTGATCACTAATAGAGCTGAGTTGCCAAGCTGATGCAGCTTCTAGAATAGATTGTTTTCAGGGTTTAATATTTTTCCCCAAAATAGGTTACTTCAGAGAAGAGCACTACAGGTACTCTTTTGTTCCTTCTCAGGTTAAAGCCATAGGACAGGGGTGATTTCAGCAATTAAACTGGGGAGCAGGGAAAGTTTCTCTGGGAACTGTTCTAGGAAAGTTCCCAATATCTGCTAAGCTATGAGCAAGTTAGTGAAGAGGACAGTGATATGTGGCAGTGATAGGCACTTAGGTTTGCATAGTAGAGCCTAAAATAACATTGCAATCCAGAGAGAGGTAAAGCCTGTTTTCCCAAAAAGAAATCTTGGCACTTTCTGATAGTTTGTAGCAGAGATGGGTTAATCCACTATTCAAGTTGGGGATGGACACTTACTCTTAATCATAGTTTAATATATAAAAAATGTCCTCAAACCATATAGTGTTTCTCAGTCTGGATGCATTCCATTGGATGTAAATGAAAATGCATGGAAACCATAGTTGAACATCATAAGCTTTCAAAAATATGTACAGATATTTAAGACAGTGCTTCAAAGTTCACTGAAGTACTGTTTTTCTTGCTGAGATTACAGGAATAATATGCTTGTAAATAGTTTGTTGATAAACTGACTCCCTTTTCTCATGACAGGATTATTGAGGATGAAGCAGACCCCCCTCTGTTTTTCTCTTGTTGGAATTTCAATAAAAACATTCTTTACAACAAAGCCAAAGAAATCTTTTCTGGAAGTATGGCAAGCAACAGCTGAGATTTTGGGGGATATTGGCCAAGATTAGCTTCATAATCTTGTGCTCCTCCTTATGATATCTGATGCTGTGAGTACTTTGGATGTGTTCATTGAAAGGTGTAGCAGGAGAATCAAACTGCCCTTATTCTGCAGTCCCATAATTATGGTGGAACTTAAATATTGTTCTCTGTAAAAGACTAAAGGATATGGTTATAGACAAAAGGATGCTGCCCTAATTATGTAAAATGACATTTTTGAATTCGAGGCTGCAAAACACCTTTAGATGCTGCATGGACATACATAGTGGGAAATAAAAATTCACATGAGGTTTGACTTCAAGGCTCCCTGAAATTTAATGTCTAAACTAGAGTTTAACAATAAATATCGCAATGTTGATAATGTTATCATGTTAAGTACTGTTATTCCTTCTTTTATTAACCCTTTCAATATAATTCCCACATTTTAGTCTAAAAGCAAATTTTGTTAGTTTTCTCCTATTTGATTAATGATGTTGCTATATTTCATGTGTGGAGTAGGACACAGGATGGATATGAGCACAAGGTAATGCTTTTTTTTCCTCTAATAGCTTTGTTTTCCTCTACTGCCACTTCCTACTGGAATAGTCTCTCTTCAGGGTTACCTGAGAGCTTCTTCAGATACCTTAAATGGATACCTTATAGGAAAGGGACTTTGGACAGAGGCCTGGAGTGATAGGACACAGGGAATGGCTTCCCACTGCCAGCAAGCAGAGTTTGATGTGATATTGAGAAGGAATTGTTCCCTGTGAGGATGGTGAGGCCCGGGCACAAGTTTCCCAGAGAAGCTGTGGCTACCTCTGGATCCCTGGAAGTGTCCAAGGCCAGGTTGGATGGGCTTGGAGCAACCTGGAATAGTGGAAGGTGTCCCTTCCCGTGGCACAGAGTGGAATGGGATGAACTTTTGACTGAAATTAAGGATAGCAATTGTGTTCAAGTGTAATTTAGTGGGGTTTAATTACAAATACTAAAACATAAGTGTTAACTTGTTTTGTGGCGCAGCTGTGGCTGGTGGTGAGGACTGAATTGCTGTAGCTGAGGTTAAGCTTTAGTGTAGGCATAGCTCAGGTTACAGCATCTTACAATGATGTCATCCTGAAAAAGGAAGTCTTAGAGTATTAAACAAAGATACTTAGGGCTGCCAGTTTTAAGCTCGTGCAATTCAGGAAGCCATGTGACTTACCCACATAATTTGTTAGAGTTGGTGTGCCAAGCAGGGAGTGTTGGCGTGTCATTTGAGCTAGGTCAATGTGTAAAAATACAAATGTGAAAAATACTTAGCAAGTAGCAAAATGCTGTATAGTTCAAAGGAGCTTGTCTCTCGAGTCAGAAGGAAGAAATGTTGAATTGTTAAGGATTACACTGGATACTAACTGGAATTCTGGATAAAGCCTGGGGGAATGTGGATTCTGGCCTTGGATTTCCTGCCTTTTCCCAGGTAACCTAAGTTTCTAATTTGCTGTTGTTTTTCTGTCTATGAATGGAGATATATTTTTTAAGGATTGTAGTAATGCAACCTTCACTACTGTAAGGCGTATCAGTTGTTTAGAGAGTAAACTTCAAGTATTTTTGCTGTTGGAGTATCAGTGATGTGGAAGCAAATTTGGGGGTGAGAATGTGAGTGGATTTGTGAAAGTTCTTTGTTTAAATTCATGCTGCTCTTTATTAGGATTGCCTTAATGGTAAGAAACAGGAAAAGTCTGAATCAAAAATAAGTGTTAAAGTAAGTGTTTAGGCTTGTCTTGGTTTTTAAAAAAATTTTTTAAAAATTTTTATTTGCAGTAATTATCAGGTTATCAACTGATGCTGAGGCTGCTTGTGTTTACTTTAGCAATTTACTTGCACAGTAGGTCCTGGTAGAAAGATCACCTGCGTCTTGACAGTTCATGCTGCCGTTAAGGAGACGTATTAGTCACTCAAAAAAAGTATGTTGACTATGCTTTATTGTAAATACTGAGCCCCAAATTATCTCATAAATAGGTATTTTTTCTCCAATAAAGGAGTCAGTCTTTACCCAGTCCCAGTCTATGCTAAAGTGTTCCCTATCTTGCTGTGGTAACTCATACCTTTATAGCTGGCCAGCTATTCAGTGTGGTGAAGATTCCTCTCCTCATTATATTCTTCTGTAGAAGTCAGCCATTTTAGTTTTCTTGGTACTGTGACAAAACACCTGAGTCTGTTTTTACTACTGGGAATGTTTTATGACAACCCAGCCAATTTTACATCAGAAACTTCCCAAATATGTTGCTCAGGCTGTTAGGCTAGGAGGAATTTATAGGCTAAACAAGATACTGCAGTTCCTTTACTGCTGCAGCTTTGAACACAAATAGCTGTTTAATAGGCTCCCTACTGATTTAATCGCACTTGTAATGTACACCTGCTAATTTAATAAAAGTAATTTCCCATGTCTTGTTTACTACTTGGGTTTTGGTTTTTTTTCACTTACTCTGACTCAGTTGCACTGCTGATTGGTGGAAAGCTTCTAAAATTTACTGTGTACAATGCCATAGTCTCATCATGAACAGCTTTCTTTGGCTTCTGTCATGTTGCATTGTTTGAAGCCGAATGGCAGGATACAAGAGAACAATCGGGAGCTGGAGTAAGTTCACATCTCGCTGCATATGCTTTAGAATTGGCAGAAGAACAATGAGGTTGGGGAAATCCCCTTGAACAAGTGCTGCACAGTAATCTGACTTCAGCATTTGTGCAGAAAAGATCCTCCAAACTGTGGCTTTTCATTACAAAATATACAAGGAAGTCTTAGAACTAGAGTTGAGAATTTTCACGTAGAATCTTCACTCATAATTGTAGGTAGACAGGCCCCTTTTTCAGTGCTTGGTTTGTTCTTTTCTTGAGTAGTGGATAGAGAAAAGCCTGGTGCAAGCGAAGCATACTCAGTTTAGTTTAAATGCAGAATTTCAAAGTTACTGTTTAGTTCAGTTAGTGAGTTACCTCCCAGAACTGGTCTTTGCTTCCCCTTAGTTTTGTGGAAGGCTTCAAGTTGAGTTCCTCTGATGCCTGACATAATTTCAACTCATGCTGTAGTTTTGAAGGTTTGAACATGAAGAAAGGCTTATACCAACTGATGTGGAGTCTTGCAGCTTTGTAGCTTTGTTTAACACAACAGAAAGTTTTGTTTGAAATGGCTTTTGACTCAGGTGTTTGGCTGAAGAAAGCCTTGTCTCTAGTAGACTACTCAAATGTTCATCTCATGGACTCCAACTGCATTTTTCACGAGTGACTTCTGAACCTTGCAGTGTTTGCATAACCTGCAGAAGCACAGCCTCCAGTCACCCAAGCTCATTGATAATTCTTTACTCTCTTTATGTCTTCATCCACTTCTGCTGCAGTGGGAGGAACTTGTATATGAACTGAACAGCTGTACCAGGGAAAGGAATTCACATGTGTCCATAACCATGAATTCCACAAAACCAATAACAAAAATGCTTTTTCAGTTCTTTTGCATTTTAATTTTGAATGTTCTGTTTGTCCCATGTACCTGTCTTGCAGATTGATATCTTGTCTAAACACAGTTAGTATCCAAACATTTGCTGTCCACTGTATGTCTCAATTAGATGAATATAGGAGGAAAACAGAAGGGCTCTACTTAGTGCAAGCTGCATTAATGGGACTCATTTAAAAAATTCTGTAATTCTGTTTGCTGAGGGGAAGACATTTTTACTGGAGTTGAGTGCTGATGTGTTTGTTGATCCTCTGGGAGCCCCTCAATATTTTGGCAAACAACCACAGACATTCCAAGAAGGATTTAAGCAGCTTCCCTTCCAGCAAAATCCATGTATTTGTTAACTTTAATATTAGTGTTCCTTGAGCCTTTGAAACACTCATCTTTTTGGCTGCCATAGGACAGAGAGAGAGAGAGCAGAGCAACTGCCACCTCAGCAGAGAGGTTGTGGTGGTAAATCAGGGCTGACTTCTGGTAGGTGGAGTGAGGAAAAGAAACTGTTGGATGTCCTGGGAAAATGTTTTACCTGTTAAGCAATTGGATGTGAGGCAAGAGCACTTGTGGGCACAGTCTTCAGATGCATGTTGTGGGTGTGGATCATGAGCAAGATGTCCAAGACTTCAGGACTTGGCCAAGGTCTTAACACATCCTTTCTGCCTAAGCTCTAGTCAGCAAAGCTCAGGAAGTAACTTCAGTTCTTATTCTAGAGATGTCTCCTGCATATTCCAGTTTTCTGATGACAGTATCTGCTGTAGGGTCCCATGTTCTCTTCTGGGCCTGAGGAGAATAGAGGCTTCTAGTCAGGCACCTTGGCTATTACCTTCTTGATTTTTGTCTTTTGAAAAGCATATGAAGTAATATAATATCTAAGCAAACATGCGAAGTGCATTTTAGAATTTTATGTATTTATTCTATCTGAACAATGCAATTCTTCAAGGCTTTTTATTGCTTCCTTGCTAGTTGGGAGTTTTCTTTATTTTCATAATGAAATATGGGCATTGTCAGACATAACTTTGTATTTTTTTAGCAAAAAGTGATGTCACAAGTACCATTCAGTTCTCAGCCTCAGTGTGTTGCTTGGGGAAGCTTTCTCTAAGGCTCAAACTTTACTTCATTTGAAATTCTTTATAGGAAACACTTATAATTTAGCTATATAATAGTTGGTATTTTTTTATGTTTTCATAGGGAAGTCTGTTGTTTGGCATATGGATCAAGGTTAGTGTGTTCTCCGCTTCACCATTTTTTTGCCAGGCGTGCATGGCTTGGGCTGCAGCAGGGATTGTGGTGGCCTCCCTGCATTGAGCCATTTCATAGCATATAACCTCTGTTTTTCTTCTTGGGTTTCTGAAATGGGTGTGTAATTCATAGAGACTGTCCAGAGGAAAGTTCAGTTTGAAATGAGGTATTTAAAGATCCTGTAACTGTTGTTCCAAGAGTAATCTTTTTGCCAAGGTAACATCCTTTTTGACTGTGGACAATTAACTTGAAGGGCTAATCTCTCCCCTGCACTGTCCGAAATACACAGTAGTTTGAGAAGGTTAATCAAAACATCTCATGTTTTCTCAGCTGTCTATCAGCTGCAAAACAGCCCATGCAGGTGGTAGGATGAGCTACTCACCCACTTGGAGGATGATGGACTCCTCGAGAAAAATTACTTGACTTGGCCATTGCTTGGTAGCTGTACCTGTTAGCTTGTGGGGAAAGCTTTCACCACACCTACTGACTAACAGTGGTTAGAGAACTTGAGATAAAGGTCATTTTTTAATGTCTGTTGGGAGTGTGATCTTCTGTGAGATTTGTCTGCTATTAACAAAACAATTTGTTGTGAATTTATCAGCTGATATTGTGATGGATAGGTCTTCACATACAGGTACTTTGTCCCTGGATAGTTCTGATTTTTAGGTCTGTAAAGAATGATACAACATTAACCTGTGAAAATGCACTGGGTGTCATCATAACCCACTGCCTGATGTTATCACAGAGTAGTTTATGTTTCTAAAGATGTGAAACTGCAGCAGTTAGAAAACCTTTATTGGATATAATAGTATAACGAATAAAGCAGTGTAGGAATTCCAAGTTACCATTACAGTAATGCCATCTAAAGCATAAACATCCATGTCCTCAGTGCTTGTAGGTTCCCATGGTGTAGGTTTTTCTTTATTGTTGGTTTTGTTGCGTGAGGTTTTTTTCCTTTTTTTTTTAGTTTTTTTTTTTTAATTTGTTGTTGTTGTTGGGTTCCCTCCACCCCTTGGTTAGTCTTTAGAGAGCTGCCATTGTGAATGCTCTTGTACACTTGTCCTCTTCAGTAGATACAGGGCATCTAGGAGTGATTGGTCTTGATGGCTGTTTTGTAACATGTGACTGGGGGCAGTTTTTCCGTGCTTAGATTCTTCTTATCTCCAGTTAGACTGCTTCAGTGTTTGTGAGATGCAGAGCTGCTGGAGGCTGTGAGGTGTTTGGTTGGGAGTGGGGAACTGCAGGGCAAGTTTCCCAGCAAAGCTGTTAGCTCATGATTTCTGTGGGCTGCTTTTGGATGCTCCACATCTTTGGTCTTTGAGCATAAGACTTGTGGCCAGCTCCCTGCTGAGTCTTGAAGGAGGCTGAGCTGCACTGCGTGCCTTTTATTTCTCAGTCCTGACACCACCTCTGTGTTGCTTGACCTTGTCATTTAGAAATTTTCAGGCTCTGCTCCCCACCTGCCTTTGAGCAGAGACTAGAAACTCCTTGATCAGATCTGTGTCTGAGCAGACCATATGGACAATGAGAAAAGAAAGGAACATTTTACTTCAGCTTGGTTTCCATGGCGTCCTGGGAAAATTGCTCTTGAACTTTGAGGTTCTATCCTTCCAGGATCTCCCAGCATTGAGAGAAAAATAAAGGTAGCCCTGATTGTTGTTGACTGCTTTATTCTGTCTGACAGCACTGGGCTAGCATGTCAGGATTTGGGAGAAGGGAGGATAATAAAGTGCTTTGAAGAGCCTTGTATCTGTATTTTTGCCTATGTAGGCAGTTTGTTGCGCATGTGACCAGGAAGAAGTGTTCCTTTAGAAAAGGCAACAGAAGCATAGGCTGTTCATCAAGATCATTTGTTGGCCTGGCACTCAGCAGGACTAGAGAAAACCAGCTACTGGCCCTGGGCAGCTCAAATGCTGGGCTCTAACAGTATCTTCTGTACATCACGTTCCACTTTTGTGTCTCTGTGGACATCCTTGAAGTTTTAATCTGAAGTAAATGGGAGTTATTCAATGACTTTTTTTCTTTTCCCACAGTGTTAGAGAGGTTAATTGCATCCTGTGCCTCCTGCTTTTCTGGCTATTTTGATGTGTTAATTTTTTTAGCATACATCTATTTATAAGGAAGGTTATTAAGTCATTTTCCTCGGTTCAGATGCTGCATTTTGTATTTGATGTAATGATTTTGAATATACTTTATTATAAAGTTCTATGTAAACTTTATTCGTAAAAGCATTCTAAAAGATGAGAGGTTGTGTAATGGTTCCTGATTTATATTCCACTAAATATGCACATACATAAATGTATCTTTCTTGGCTGCATGTGGTGTGTCTTGAACGTGCCTGTGGGGTGGGGAGAGGGAGGGAGAGAAGGTAGTGTTACAGTTTTCAGCAAGTATCTGGGTCTTCTGCTTGAAGCATAAAGGTCTGCTTTTGGATTCTAGGGAAGGAGGAAAAGCGATTTAAATTTCTTTTTCTTTCATAACTATATAAGGCCAGTTGCTTAAATAAGTAAACCTGAGGAGTTAGAGACACTTGAGGAAGCACTCCTAATTGTAGATGATCAGTGCCCAGCCCACACTTTTACTCTTGTTTTGCTGAGTTTGTGCTGAAAGAGAAATCTGTGATTTCAGTTCTGCAAGAAGATTAAGTCCAGGGCTTTGTAAGACATTATGTGGTATCCTTTTCCTAGACTTGCCAGGCTCTATTTCTCCTTTGAAGAATGGGAGATTCTGATGGCAAACCATCTATAACTACCTAAACTATCCACCTATAGTTGTGTGTAAATACATGTAGATATTCATTTACTCTGGTTGCCAGTACAACCCTTTAACAGAACTTTTCTAAGGGTCTGCTTTTCTACCCCAGCTTCTATCACACAGTCGTCTCCATAGAGGAACCTTTGTCCAGCTCCTCCAAAGGGCAAATGCCACCACAGAGTGGTGTAGATAATTTTCAAAAAGAATTCATACCTGTGGATTTTATTTCGTGTTTGTTAACTTATTAGGTCATCCCTCTAGCAGGTGATTGGAAGAGAAATCATTATTTCGTGCTGAATGACTGAAACTTTATATTTTCTGTTGCAGGGTAATGAGATCAGGACCTCTGTAACTTGATGTCATTGACAAGCAGGAATGAACTGCTGTAGCTCAGAGTCCATTTGATGAATGTGTGGGCCTGCTTCTGTACACTTAAGTGAGGAGATGACGTTGTGTCACTGTAACATGGGATGCTGGAGATGCAAGTGAAGACATTGATCAGTTCTGCAGGGATGCAAAATAATTCAAAGCAGGAGTATGGTAGATATGTCATGAAAGGAGCTTAGCATTCATGTCCTTATTGCAGGTTGTTTTAGTCTTTCCTAAGTCAGCATAGTGCAAGTAACCTTTCCCCGTCACCCCCAGCATGGGGAAAAGAAACATAAGCAGCATGCATTTCAGTAGTTGAGGCATTTAGGTCAACCAGACTGCATTTTAGTGGTTTTGTTCAGGCACTTGGTGATGCAGCTAGCTGAGGTGCTACTTGCATTGCTCCTCTCTGGTTTATAGGCATTTCAGGCTGTAATAGGGAAAAGTGCTAATTGTCAGTATGCAGAAAGGACTATCAAATCAGAATATAAAAGCCTATTTTCATAAAAACATATTTTCATTTGAAGCCCAGAATTAAGGAAACCATGATCAGGCAGGTTTGGTAGGAGCTTTCTGTGCTGAGTATAATACATGTATCTTTATAAGCCAGTGAACTTTTTAAAATGCTGACTTAGTTTAATCTCTGTTACACCAAAGCCTTTCCATTCAGTTTTTCCTGTTCTGGAGACTTTGGGACCATTTCTGAACTAGCTCCAAAGGCTTGGTATATCTCCTCAGCTGTTCTTGAATCTCAATTGCATCAGGAAGAAGGTAAATAATATGAAAGGAAGGATTCTCTTCTTCCATACATCAATTCACTGGTCCTTTTCTCAAAGGTAGAAACAGTGGAGTGTAATGGACAGTGTGTTCACAGGAGTGCAGCTTCAGTGTACCACACCAGTGATAAACTGGAGGCCCAGTCAGTGTTGTGGTTCCTTCCAGCACAAGTCAGTGTTGGCTTCCTGCTCACTACATTGCTCTGAATTCTTGGATCTAAGACATTACATACCAAGATTGATTTATTTCTTTAAAAAGAAAGGTACAGGTCTTGTATACAAGGTACAGGAGTTTGCAGACTTCAACCTGTTTTCTCAGGTAAATTTTACAGAAGCAGCCGTGAGCACTGGCATTGCCCATTTGTTACGAAAACATGGGATTCCCTAAGTCTGATGGCCATTTCTTACTGCTCTAACTCCAATTTGGATAGCTTGGTGTAGCTCTTGAAGCAAGTTTTCTGCCTCTTTTCTGCCTACTTGGCAAAATAACGAAGTCATAAACCTAGTAAATGTTAGGCTAGTATAAAGGTGCCTGCATGCTTGTATAAGTAACTTCTCTAATTCAAGTGAAAAATCTGATCATTTTTGTTGTTGTTGTATTTTTTCTTGTTTAGTCTTTGGGTAAAAACAGTGAAAACCAACATCAGGCTTACTTCTGTAGGAAAGAGTTTGCATGAGAATTCTAGAATTGGAAAACTAACTTTGATTCTCATCTCCTACTTTAAAAGAGATAAATGGAGTGCTGTCACAGATTGCTGAAAATATTTTTCATTTCAGCCACAGCTCCAGCACTACAAGTGCCTCAGAAAATGTAGGGGCAGACAAATTAGATTCAGTGGGAGAAAGGCTCATGATTATAAGATGCAGGAGAAAGGCAAATGGAGAAGATTGCCTTGAACATGAACTTGGCAGACTTGTTAGTGGCTGCAGATTCTGAAAGATGTGAAAGATTCAGGAAGGATATTAGGGGCTCCATGTAATACTTCACAAATAAGCAAATTAAATGTCCAAGACCATTCCTATAATGTTTTCTGTATAATGTGGGCTTTGACTAGCACAGTGCTATTTGCATTTCAGGTTTTATTTGTCATATTTCTAGTGTTACCACTTCAGGTAAAGAGGAGGAGGCTGCCAGCTGAACTCAGTGCCTTTTAGCTCCTTTAGAGCTATTCCACCTTGCAAGACTTCGAAGAAAAAAATGTGTAACTACGGTTATATATGAATTGTGACAATATTTAACAACTTCTTTGTAGAGTTTCTGGTACTTCATATGTAAATATCTTTGAAGTGGTTCTGCCTGCTTCCATCTGATCTTGTACTTGTTACAAGCACTTAATTTAGTACAAAAAGTACCTTGAGCACACAGAGTTACCAACACTGTAAATAGTGGTAGGATAGTTATTTGTTCATTCTGTTTCTCAGTAAAAATTGGTAATAAATTTAAGATAGCAACAACATGTAATAGACCTAGATCAGCCCAAGCAGTGTGTGTTAGTTTTTATAGTGTGTTATAGCACGCCAAAATTATCACACACTGAGTACTGATTAAAATTCTGCTGGCTTCAGGTTTTTCAGCTATAGCCTCAAATAAACATCTCTGTAAAAATGAGTATTGTTGACAAGATCTATCACCTTATCCCTGTTTGTATCTCCTGATTTGCAAGTGCTCTTGGGGAAGGTGCAGGGATGTCTTGGAGGATGTGCAGTGCTATGTGTAGACATGAACTTGTTGATGCTGTGGCCATGAATATCTGGTCGATGCTTGCACATACTTGCTTGGATCTGCAAATCAGTACATCTGGCTTTTAACTGCATTGAGAAACTGATCCTAATTAAGCAGCCAATATTGAGTACCAGTAGGCTTTAATAGTCGGCATCTGGACATGAATGAGGGGATTGTGGATTGATCTGTGTATATGCATCTCCAACTGCTGATGTTTCTAGTTACAGTTACTGCTGCCACAAGCCAAGATGCAAAAGTCTTTCTATATTCACTGAGATGAGGTTGTGATGTCACAGGTCATCTTAACCTGTTCAGTGTTCTCCTGCAGTGTCCTTTACCACCTAAACATATCAAATACAAGAACTTGGTTTTGAGCAATGTGTTCCAGGTGATAAGAGGTCCATGTGTATTTTTGGACTCCTGAAGATCAGTACAGTGCATTTCTTTAAACTATTTCATTCATGTAGGTTTTTTTGTTGTTATGGGTTTTGATAGGGACATTATTCCTCTGGTTGAGATACGCTGCCTTAAAACTTTTATTGCTTACTCATGAGTGTAGCACAAACTGTTTTCTATGTTCATTTGTTGTGGGCAGATCAATAATTTATTTGTATTTGTACCAGGACTTGATATCCAGTTTTTGTAGTAGACTTACAGTTAACTGTTATTCCACTAGGGTGGTGAAATAATGACTGGGAACATCATCTGTGCCATGTAGGTAAGGCAATACAAATACTCGCAGATTATTTTCAATAGGTGGGGTTGTCCTGTGTCCACATTTTTCTTGTGTATGTCAGAATTTTCTTTCTTACTAAATAAAGACAGTCAGTTTGGGCATTTTGTGTGAAAATGGTAAAGCCTTGCTACAGCTCATTGCTGTGTAGGTAATTTCTTGCCCAGAGTACAGGTTTTTTGGAACTCAGATTTTCCTGTTAAAGGAAATGATGAAATGGAAGAAACGAAGGCATACTATGAACTGTTGCATGCTGATAGCCACATTAAAGATTCTTCTTTTCAGAATTGCACAGTATCATGTGAGATGATGCTCCTTATAAGCAGATAAAAAGGTTGAAACACCAGCTCTTGGAACCCTTCCATTCAGGGAAAGATTCTGACAGAAGTAGCTTTGATTCTACTATGTATAAACTTCTCTGATCCTTTCTTTACCACATTAGTCCTAAAGAGTCCCAAACCCCAGCTGTCCCAGGTTTAGTGTGTAGCAGCTTAACCACATACCTGCTAGTTTTGGTTTCCCTACAAGTACTGGGTCTCAAAGAGCAGTTCTTATTCCTTGCAAATATTTTTTCAGCCTTTCTCTAGGAAATAGTTTTCTCTTGTTAGACCTCCACATCACCTGGGAATCTGAGCCTAATTGGTGCTTTATATCGCTGAAGTCCCTTATAATAAATTCACTTACTTGTGGGAACTGCAAAAGTAACAATCTTCTGTTGAAGCATGGAGTTCTAAAGGCCACAGAACATGATGATTTGCTATTGGGAGCTACTGTTGAAAAATGTACAAGTGTTGAAAAGATAAAAAACTAGCTTTTGTATTGTTGACCAAATGTTTACTTGTTCTGTCAACAAATTGTTTTGAGAACAGCAGTGAATATGCTGTTTGGAATGAAAGTGTCCCGGAGAGAGGAAGTACATTAGCTTTGAATTGTGTTTTGGAGTATATTTAAACACTGTCTGCACAGGAAACATTTAGGTACAGCAACATAGAAGCCAAATTATATTTTGAAAACAATGATGGCTTACCAGTGATACAGTGTACAGTGAGTTCAAAACCAAACCCCCTTGTTTGGTAAAATACAAAGCCTGAAGTGTGCTTCCAGGCTTCAGCTTGAGTGCTTACTAAAGGTGAAATGGTCATATGTTTTGGCTGCCTCCTTCCTAATAAATTAAATGTGCCTGGGAACATTCCCAGGCACTGTCCAACTGGCTCAGGACTGCCTTGTCCATTCTCTTCAGCCCTCAGCTACCAGAGCAGGGGAGCGGCATCTGAATTGTCCACTGTAACTTGGTCCCAATGGTGTGCGACTCACAAACCTGGGAATTGTGTGGGAGAACAATAATTGGCACAGCCTGGTGCTGGGGAATGTCCTAGCTGCTTTCTGGCATACATGATCATGTTCCAGGGCCTGGGAATATTTCCAGACAAGGCTTGACTTATGAGTACAGATGTTAGTACTTGATTCTCCTGAAACCTTTATGGACTAACGCATGGAAAGGATTCTGCATCACACAAGACTTCGGATGCTTCAGAAAGGTAGATTTAGGAGTGAGTGATTCCTGTTTATTTTGAGGCAGTAATTCTGCACTATTAAAAATCTGTACCTCCTGTCTTACTTTCAGATGGTTTTACTGGTGGTTAAAAACATCTTTCAGACTTCAGTCACCTTTCCAGCGCCACCTTTCAGGGATGAGTAGACATGCCTGCCCTCTGTCAGGCAATGGCTTGTGAATGAATGAACATACTGTGGCCTTTCGTGGAAGTACTGTGTATTGAAGTACGGTTTTTAGGGTTGTGAGGAATTTAGTTTTGATCTGGTGTGTGTGTGTGTGAATTTTAAGAGTCTAGATTTATTGCCTGGGTGACGTGGTGAGGGGACGGTCTTGCACCTTGTAGGCAATGGGTCTTTTATGTTAGCAGGAAGTAGAGAAACCTCTTCATTTCTTTAGATGTTTCTTCTAGCAAACAGTAAAATCTTTTTTGAGCTGACTTCATTGATCATATGGAATGATTTCCTGCAGGCTCTTTCTTCTGTGTTTGATTGTGCATTACAGGAATTTAAGTATAGTCCTGGTATAGATGAAACAGTAAAACAGTAGTACTAATCCCAACTCTAAGCAGATGTGTGTCCCAGAGGATAGCATGTCATGTAAACCAATGACTTTGGAGCAGTTTTGCTGCTCTGACTGATCACTTTTCTGTGCCTCTTGGCCTGTCCGCCCTCCATGGTGTTTTGAGCTTCATTCCAAGCTGTGGCTCTGTCACACAGTCTGCTTCAGGATACTGTTTGTTTTTCTGTAGGCTGTGGAATATGCTGTCAGCTTTAAATATTAATAGGGAGTAGAGGTTAGCAATATAAAATACTTTTCCTGTTCATCTTGTTTTGTCGAGGGCTATGAAATTTTACTTTTGTATGTGCTGTATTAAAAGCTTTGCAAACCAAATGCTTGGCATGTCATGCTTATACCAGTGATGCACCCCACAATTTTGGGAATGTGTAATCTGTGTGACAGCTCCACCGTTTTGGAACACTGCTTTGTATGAAGGATCCATTGCTCAAAGGTAGTGAGCTGTCAGAGCTCGCAGTGTCAATTAATATGCAGCAGGCTTTGTGTCTGCTGATTGTTCTTCTAATTGCATGTAAAGATGATCTCTCTTAGCAGCAGTAGTGGTGCATATTTAAGGACACAGTACAGTGCAGAGATGCTCCCTGGTGTCCGTGTGTCTTCAGGGCAACTACTTCAATCCTTTCAAAGCTTCTGGCAACCCAGGGTTCTGACTACATCTTAGGAATGTGGAAAAGAGAGGCTGCAGGCCCTGCTGATGCAGCCATGGGCAGGATCCCTCTTTGCCCACTCGTTCGGGAGAGCTGTGATGATGCTTGAGATCTGGACGTAACTTGTTCAGGATGGTTGGCTTTTCTGAAGAGCTGGATCTCTGCCAGAGAATGGGCCTTCATCTCTGGCTCTCTGCTGCTCTCTGCTAGGCAAACTCATCTAGTACAGGATTTTACTCGTACCTATAGTCAGTAATGTATCAAAAGGCCTCATTTTATTTAACATGTTTATTTGTGATAMAAGCAGTCTGTTGCCACTCACAGTTACACTCTCCTTTATAGTGCTCATATAACTACAGTAAAGAGRAGTGATCTGACTGAAAAGTAACTCAAAACATGTCTTTTCAGCCATGTTTGTTCWCTGGTCAGATAGCCAGTTTATTGATTTGGGTTGCTTCTCATTGGCATGCACATTTCAGCCTCACTGGGATGGCRTTAGAAATGAGCTGTGTGGTAGAGGCAAGAAGGAAGCAAGACCCATTCATTGCGTTCACCAGTTGCCAACACTTAGGTTTTATTAAAAGTCACTGTGGAATTGAGGTGGTTGTCAGCCCTGAAAGTGGTTTCAAGTCCAATGAAGTGCTGTCTGCTCTTTTGTTTTGTAACACTAATGAATTTTCCCTGTGTAATGAGAWGAAATAAACACATCAACCTCACTTTTCTTAAGCACTCAATCCAAACTTGAGTGTACTTGAGTGTATCAGCTAAACTTGGTAATTTAAATTTCAGTCACAAGACTTGTATTTAAAATCAGAAGTTTGGTGACCTTGGATTCTTGCAACTTTTCAGAGGCTCTTAATTTTAAAGGTAATAAAGCAGCCAGCCAACTTCAGGCTGCATAATTAGGAAGCCGAGATTGAAGTTGCTTGTGAAACAAATCTCTCCATTTCTGAAGTGAGAGTATATAAGTATGTTACTTATATAAAATAAAGTGTCTGTTTTCAGTGGTCACTGAGCAAGTATGTTATAGAACTGAGCTTTGTTTATGCTGCTGAAAGTCTGCTCCCTGTTTACAATCCTATGCTGTTTTCTTGTTTTGTTTATATTTGCCTTTGCTTTAGTTTGTGTCTATGACTGTGTCTATGACTTTCCCATTGTGATCTGCTCCTTGAGCCAGTTTGGTAAAGGCTTAGCTGCCTTTGCTTTTCTCCTGCTTGATTTGGCAATTAAAGTTATGTGATAGTTGAATCTTAAGGTACTACAMTGTAAAACATTCTGTTTTGTATACTGTGTGAAAGAATATTTAGCTGTTTAATCAAGGAGAGTACAGAAAACAGCTAAATATCAGCTATAATGTGTTTTTCTTCAGAGCTTGAATTTCTGTTTTTCAGAATAGCAACAAATTAGTCTGTGCATGGAAAACGAGATTAATGCTGATTGATCAAGTGGTGGTACTTGAACTTTAGATTGTGATGTTCAGTTTTGGATACACATGGCCTTTGTTTTAAGTCTTAGGGCAGTTTATGTTTAGAAACAAACAAAAACAAAAAAAAAACCAAACCAAAACCAACCCAACCCAGAAACTACCTTTTAAAACTGAATTTTGTAAAGAACTAGGCTGAGGAAGTTTTGCCTGTTTTAAGGAACATTGCAACTGTATCAATTACTTAAAACCTGAGAACTTGTTCACCTTTAAAAACATTTATCATTTACCTTGAATCACTTGTTCCATTTTGATAGCCTCCTTCATATAGAAAATATAGCATGAGATGTCAGTTTAAATGCCAGTCTAACAGTGCTCTATCTTCTATGTGAAAGGAAGTATTCTGTACATTTTTCCATGTTTGACATCATGGTGTTTTGAATAACCATGTTCCATATTCATATCAATTTTTTGTTTTTGTTTTCAATTTATGCACAGCACTTGCTCTGAAATTTGGGGACTGAGTACACCAAACACGATAGATCAGTGGGATACAGCAGGCCTTTACAGCTTCTCTGAACAAACCAGGTGAATATTCTGCCCTCTCTCGCATAATAAAAATCTTGTGGGAGGGATTGGCTTTGGAGGGTCTGTAATGGGATGCTTTAGCTATAAAATAGACTAAAATGATTCCTAGGCCTCTCATGGTACAGCATTTTGAACTATTTCCTTGCCAGTGTAGAAATCAGTGTGTTCACAGCTGATGTTTTGACCAATGAAACTCTTAATTCTACTATTACTCCTTTTTCATGCCAGTGCTATTGAAAGAATGGGAAGACTTGTTAAATGCAAGCTCTAATGTGATTTGGTATTTATATTAACAAAATTGGAAAACTTAATTCTTTAGACCTAATCTTACAAAGTGTTTAAACTGCTTTGTATGCCACAAGCTTTCAGTTAAATCTTGCTAATTGGCTCAGATACGAGCTACTAAAGAATTGTTTGTAAATTCTTCAGTACTTAATGGTGGGCAAATTCTAAACAGGGTCTTTATTTTTTCATGTCACATTACTTGATTTGTGTATTGAGGTTTGTCTCCCATCCCATAACAATCATAAACATCTGCATTTATGTAAGCATATGCAGTCTGTCTTAAAACTAGCAAAACATTTTCAGCTGGTAGCAAGGCAGATGAATTGAAGAAGATAAACTGTRCAGCCCTTACAAGATGTGCATTCATGTGTTTTGCATTGCAGTTATACTGCCATGTGGATCACTTGGGCAGCTGACTGCTTATAGGCTTATTTGCAGTCCTGTGGGAGTTCTTATGCTTAAAACCATAAAGCATCCATGCCACAGCAAAGCCTTGAGGTGCCTTTAGCAGTGGAAGGGACCATTAAGTGTGTGATTTTATTTTTAACAACTGTCTTCTGCATTTAAAAAAAGATAGTATATGAAGCAATCATTCTAAATACTTGGTTGTATGTAAGTGGCTTTTAATGAACTTTAAATTCACTGGCAATAATTTGAGCAGCTCGAACATGAGTTGACATTGCTTGATTCGATCRTTTTCATTGCATTTGAAGCCTTTCAATTAGGGTATAGATGTCACTAGCAGAGTCAACGCACTGAATTCTGAGAATGAGCTACCCATGTGTGTACTCTGTTGCTAGAGGGACCGAGGCAGCGCGCAGTCTGTAAATGCTTCTCCACATCTTTCCCCTGCAGATCCCTCGATGGCCGTCTGCAGGTGTCTCACCGCAAGGGACTGCCACATGTCATTTACTGCCGCCTGTGGCGCTGGCCAGACCTGCACAGCCACCATGAACTTAAGGCAATTGAAAACTGTGAATATGCTTTTAATCTTAAAAAGGATGAAGTATGTGTAAACCCTTACCACTACCAGAGAGTGGAGACACCAGGTAGGAGGACTGCTTCTGACTTTCTGTGTCAGCATCTGTTTGCGGTTATTCAGCATAATGTTTTAAATGAAAAATTAGAGAAAGGTGATGTCCYCTCTTGATAGAAGTACAAGATTTCTTTTTGAGATCGTTATCCCTGAAAGTTTTTAATAGTAAAGTTACTGAAAAATCTTTACAAATGTTTTTATAAACATTTCCAGGACTGCTAGCAGTTTCCAGCTGGCAGGGGCAATTCAGACTGGATAGGACAAAAAAGTTGATTTACCTTTGCTAATGTGGAATGTTCTTATTTAAGGCACCTCAGGAATCCCATCTCTTCCAGTAACTAGCTGTGCAAATGTAGTCTTAGCAGTGCTGAGTTTCAGAAGATTTCAAAACATCTGAAGAAACTTTTAGATGTTTTAGATTTATTTTTTTCATTTTAGCTCATAAAATTGTGTATTTTGATTACCAGTGATTTTTGTGTTTTGCCTTTCCAGTCTTGCCTCCTGTGCTCGTGCCACGGCACACTGAGATCCTAACGGAGCTGCCACCTCTGGATGACTATACCCATTCCATTCCTGAGAACACTAACTTTCCAGCGGGGATTGAGCCACAGAGCAATTACATACCAGGTATTTTCTTAACTCCCACTCTAGACAGCGTGTTCTGACATTGTACCACTGGAACAAAGATGGTAATTTCATCCTTGTAAATGATCAAATTAATTGAAATATGCACCACTAAATCAGATTTAGTTGATCTCATGTACTAATTCCAGTGGAAATAGCTAAACACTGTTGTTTGCAAGACATGATCCTGCATGAAACTATATTGCTGTCATTTCACAATAGCTGACTTGGTTTCAGTAGCTTGTTTGAGATTCAGAATGCTAATAAGTCCACAGTAGATCTTCACCTTCTGCTTTAAGCCTCTTTCATAAACATGCAGGGGTTGCCAAATGCTGTGCATTTGAGATTGAGTAATAAACTGATGCTCAGTCCCATCCTATGTAATATGTGGAGAAGACTTTTAAGTTGCAAAGCAGTGACTTAAGTGTCTTGATCTGTAGTTCACATCAGTAGTGGTCTGCTTTAGCTTTTTGTTACTATTGTGTGCATATTGTTTTATCTTTCTGTATGAAAGAGCAACCTAACCACACTGAACTGTTAAAGAGTTTCTCCTCCCTCTCTTTTCCCCCTTTTCCACCCCAAAACAAACAATGCTAATCTGCTGCACCTGAACCCTGTTACCCTCATTTGAAACATAAAATCAGTGACCTTTTTTTCCTGCCCCAACTTCCTGTTTCCTATCTCTTCAGGAAGTCGCATGGAGTGTAAAACCAAGTAAAGCTGAAGTTTGCTCATAAATGTTTAATGCATTCATGTTACGAATAAGCTGAAAATTCACATCTGGAGTCTCTGAAAGAATGAGATGACTGCCTCAAAACTCAAATATGTGCAACGTACAAGTTGTATGTACAGGTCTTAAGCAGAATGTTGCTTGTGTTTTCTTTAAATATATCCAAGAATTGAAATGGCATTAAACAATCAATTAATTTGACCTTTCTGTTTAATTTTGGCCACATCTGTTTCCACCTTTATAGAGCAATTTAAGGCACTAGAAGTTGGTGTTGCTCTCTTAATTTTCATATACTTTTTTAACTCATACTGAGGGCTTTTGGTAAAGTTTGCAAAGAGCTTACTGGAAAGCCACTTTCTGCAAATCCAGTGCTATGGAAATGAGCTAAAGTAGTTATTTGCAGGAAGTTTGCTCAAGGTGATTGTAGGCATTCACATGATCTTCAAATGTTTATGCAGGTAACCACACCTCCTTCTCTTTGTCACTGACACCCTCCTCCTGTGCTCGTATCGTGGTATCTTACTTTATTTGACCTTGCTGACTTAATCTGGAATGCTTGGCTGGGTTCTGATAAGCCTTGTGTGCCTTGATAGCCTTTTTCAGAGAACCGTTTTTTTCAGAGGGAGGGCAGACTCACATCTGGTAGCTTTGTACCCCAGACCTGTCTCAGTACTTGATCTGCAAGAGAGAAGGAGCAGGGTGGCCTTTGGGAGCTGCATGCTCCAGTTCAGGTTCTGGATGGGCTGAGCTGCGTCACCCACACTTCTGGTAGCACTCAAGCTCCAAATTTTTGGTGTCCCACCTGAGTGTTCATTTCCAGCTGTGTGGTGCTCAACCTCTGACCCTAAACTGCTAATAATACTAGGTAGGGTAAATCTTYTGTGTTTAGGCAGATACTAGTTATGGAAAGTAATCTGTGCCAAAGAGCCTAGATTAGCAACTGGAAACAGGAGCCATGGGTTGGGTTAGAAATGTGTATTGACCTTTTGCCACAGCTGTGGGCTTAGCTCTAGCTTATGATTTGGAGAAGGGTGGAGTCACCTTTATCACTATGAATGCTGTAAAAATCTTCAAAATGGATTGATTTCTGTTATCATATTTCTTACTACTGATGATTTCCTTTAATTGTCCTTTAAAATGGAATTCTGTCATGTCTCTACTTAGCACACAGAATGAATCAAAGATAAAATTCTCTCAGTTAATTTTAATTTAATCAACTGACTTAATCTAGTTTCCTCTCACTGGTTTCCTTCTGATCTCACAATATTGCAGTACATCTCAGACATGATGCTTCTTATAATTTTATTTCTTAAGCAAAAAGGCTTTATCTTTACATTTCTACTGTTTGGTAATAGTGTAATTAAAGGTGTTTAACCCCTGGAAGTTTCAAAGACAATTCTAAGGTGATCGTAGAGATAATTAGCTTCAAACACTTTCACTAAAGAAACACGGGTTTTGCCTATAATATGTAGGAAAAGACATTTGCCCCATTCAAAGAAATTTATTTCCTGAAAGGCAGTTGGTTAACTCGTTATCTGGATTACAAAGAACACCTTGAGTGGAGAAAAGGAACATGCATACTCTCCTGGGTTTTGAAGATATTTCAGAGGAATTAGACACAGTTTCTGGTATCAGAATGCTTCAAAGTTGGTACTGAATTTGCTTTGGTCTGTGAAATTCTGTCTTTAAAGGAAGCTAGTTAAAAGAGTAGATGATAGTTTTAATAGAGCTTAGAAGTATTAGTGGTAACAATAACAGAACTTGTGCAGTCTATTAAGTTAATATAGTTACAAATGAGTCAAATCAGCTGTTGTGTATGGAAGAAATATGTATTTGGGGACTGAACTGAAAAACAACCTTTAAATCTAACAACTTCAGTAAGGTGTGGGAGGGTATCTGATCTGATGGTTATCCTACATGAAGACAGCTCACATTATTTTTTTGTGGAAATCACCAGATGGTTTTTTTCATTTGTGATTCTACTAAATATGAAAGCTGTTGATCACAATTGCAAAATTGTTACTCGTTGTAGTGACAGCATCTTGTCTTAAACGGAACAAACAAGGATTCTGATATTTATATAACCAGTTTCAGCAACTGACTGACATACAAAAGAAGATACATTTTACATACCAATAAGGCAGGTAACATGTTTGAAGTCCTACTGTAAGAAAAAAGGGACAGCAAAATGACATTCAGATTCAGTGTTCAGGTAGGTGTAACAGAGCTCATGAAGATGTCATGACAAAATGCACGAGACTTAGATCTTACAGAAGTTTGCCTAGTCATTTTACAAATTGGTGGATTTTTCTTTTTTTTTTTTTTAATAAGAAACACCTCCTCCAGGATATATCAGTGAAGATGGAGAAACAAGTGACCAGCAGCTGAACCAAAGCATGGATACAGGTAACATTTATTTTTCATCACTTTCAAGGCTTTGTGTTACTAGCTGTGATCCCTCTGCATAGGAGCATGAATTCAGCCCAAGAGATAATTGCAGTTTTCCTCTGTAAAACCTGGTGTTTTATGCCTAAAATACCACTTTCAGTCTTTAATGAACAAAGCAGCTTTTTGCCAGGGAAATGCTTCTAGAACATTCTGTGACATATTAAGTATATTACATTTGTTCTGTAACAGAAGCATACAAGTCTAATTAAGACTTGACCAGAAACCCTTAAAATAGATTTTAATAGCTAATTGGTTTCAGCCATTCCCCGGCAAACAGGTTCATTGAAGCACAATGTCTGTTGGCCTAAACAAGGTATAGACAGTCTGTACACGTTCTGAGAACCTGTCTCTAACTCTGACAAACTTGCCACTTCTGCCATGTTTAAAATTAGTTCTTGTGTGGAAGGTTCTGTGGCAAAAGTAATGGCATTTGTGCCTTTGTATGTAAGGGTTTCTAGATAATGTGGTTGACCTTAGACTTGGACAAAGCACAGTTAATGTGCTGGGTAAGAACCTCCTGCTGTGTGTTGGCAGACTTGAGTGTGCTTGGTTAGCTAATGTTAGCAACCATTTTCAGTAAGTTGGAATGCGCTGCACCAGTTTCTGTAAGAACTGCAATATTTTCCCACTATGTGACAATAAATACCTTAATTAAAACAGCCTGACATCAGCGGTCACTGTAGGAATGTTTCTGTGAAAGCCTTTCTGTATTTTGCCACCTTGTGTGCAAATTGTGTTGGAGAGTTCATGTTTTTATGAGTGTTTAAATTCCTCCTTCTGGGAAAGAATTATTTCCTCAAATGAGGAAATCTAGTTTGCTCTTTTCTGGCAATCATAGCATCATAAATTATAGAATGATTTGGGATAAAAGGGACCTTAGAGACCGTCTCTTTCCACCAGGGACACCTTCCACTACCCCAGGTTGCTCCCAGCCCTGTCCAGCCTGGCCTTGGACACTTCCAGGTACGGGGCAGTCACAGCTTCTCTGGGAAACCTGTGCCAGGGCCTCACCATCCTCAGCATAAAGATTTTTTTTTTCCCAATATCTAATCTAAATATCTCCTCTTTCAGTTTGAAGACTTTCCCTCTTGTCCTGTCACTACCTGCTCTTGTAAACAGTCCCTTTCCAACTTTCTTGAAGGCTCCCTTCAGATACTGGAAGGTCTTTTCCAAGATAACCCTTTTCCTTTGGGAACAGAGAGGCAATGTCTTGCTTGTCTCATCGACTCTTTCTTACCTGTTTTATTACTGAATTTGGGAAATCACTACCTTCTCACTGGAGAAGTGCATAAATAACGTTGAGAGTGTGCACGAAGTGGCAGAGTTCTGCCAAATAAAATACTAAGTTAATTGAGTTTTTACAAGGAGGGGGGGGGTACCCAGAAGTCTGGAAGATTGAATGAAATCCTAATTCAGAGTAAGTGTGTGATACTCCAGAAAACTGATGTTTCTTACTCTGAAAAACTTCAATGAAAACCTGATGTAGATAATGGTTATGCCTACTGATCTGAAATAACAAAAAACATTTGCTCTGAAACCTGTCTGTCTTGCTTCAACAGGATCTCCAGCAGAGTTGTCTCCTAGTACTCTCTCTCCAGTTAATCATAGCCTGGGTAAGCTGGAAATACTTACAATTATTTCTCCATGTGTAGTGATTCTTCATTATATATGTAATTACTTTAAAAGTGAAAATGTGCTGTTAGAAATTAAGAGCTATATTAAGAGGTCACTGTTGTGTTGGCTTCCTGGTGTTAAGCATAATGGGGCTGGGTTAATGACTTGTTAACAATTGCTCTATTTCTGTACCTGTTGAGCTTGTAGCAAAAAGAAGGAGTGGTATCTTTGTGTGTGCAGGAATAGCATTTATAAAATGAATAGTTTAAAAGGATGTTTGCCTCTCCATGACGCTGCCCAGACTTGCTGTCGCCCTTGTGTGTGTGTTCTGCTGCTCTTCTCATGTGCTGTTTCACCTGTAACCACAGCACAGTAGTTGCTCCCACATTAGTAGCCCACCTGCTTTGATCCAGTGCTATTGCTGTGTGTCTGTGTAAGTGCCGCAGGAAGATCAGATTGCCATGGGTTTATTTAAGGAATGGTGGCAGGATGTGACCGGAAAATGCAGAACGCTGAGTAAGTAATTAGGGTAGGTAAAAAGGGGAAGCAGTGAAGAAAAAAACCTGAAGATACACAGGGAAGAGTCTCTAGTAGGGGACAATAAAGTAGCTTAGAACTACCTTTATCTAAAGAGACAGTGTAATACAAAAGAACATGATTTTCATTTTTTTTTTTTCCTTTTTGTTGTTCAGTGTTTGATAGTTTAATTTTCTCTTTAATGCTGCCAAAATGTTTGCAAGCTACAGAAAAGGCAACAGGAATGTCTCAACGTCTGGCGCTCAGAGCACCATTAGCTTAATCATTTTGCCGAGCAAAATGCAAGTACTGTACTAAATGAGCTGTGGTCAGATTAGATCATCCCTTCTTCCCCTCCTCCTTCCCTTGTGTGGAAGATTGAATTCCATTCTATTTACTGAAGTAGGTAAAAAGGACAGCAAGCAAAATATAGTTTGAGTAGTTTGAGGAGACTACTGCTGTCATTTCTGGGAGAGACAAATAGCAGGGTAGATCGATCTACTTTCAGCCTCAAAATCTGTGTTAAGTTTGGTTTTTAAAATTTTTTTTTAGACTTGCAACCAGTTACTTACTCGGAGCCTGCGTTTTGGTGTTCAATAGCATATTATGAGTTGAATCAAAGAGTGGGAGAAACCTTCCATGCGTCTCAGCCTTCCCTGACTGTAGATGGCTTTACAGATCCATCAAATTCAGAGCGATTTTGTCTAGGTCTGCTTTCCAATGTAAACAGAAATGCTACAGTGGAAATGACAAGGCGACATATAGGTAAAGATCCCTGATCTTTTAACTATTTAATTTCATTTTGTTGGTTAAATTATCTGGAATGACCCAGGTAGGATGTGTGTTGGGTTCCTTTCACCCTTGTGCAGCCAGCCATCAGCCGTATCTCTCAGGGCTTGTCAAGGATAGTTTGGTCTCACTGGCTGAGAACAGAAGTGGAAAGACACAGAGTCACTGCTTCTGAAATTAGGGAGAAACATAGTAGCTTCTGCTACTGAAGCCAGTTTGAGCTGGGAAGAGATGTAGTGATGGCTGGAGCTGAAAGGAACTACCTTTCCTCACTCGGTAGCCCCATAGCTGGTGGCAGCTGCAGTCACACAGCTGTCATGCTCAGGGCAGCACAGGAGGAAGCCACTCTACTGTGTGGCACTCCAGTAGCTCACATTGCTGTTCTTGCCTTCTGGAAAATGATGGTGCACCAAAGCATCCCAGGGGGCAGATTTGTGGCTTCCAGCATCCTCAATGGACCACTCTGCCCTGGGCAGCATTTATATTCAGAATTGCTTGTAATTGAAATTAAGGCTTTAATTACAAAATATTCCCATGTTGCTTAGTTTACTGTAGTTTATAAAATGCAGAATGGACACTGATAGAATGAAATTCTGGATTCTTTTCTGAAATGGGAAAAGCTGCTATTGAGAACCCATTGTTTTGACATGATTAAGGTTTTCTTTGTAATGATTAGTCAAGAATGTTGTTTTCCACAATGCAGTGTCTTGATTTCAGGTTCTCCAATAAACTACCTTCATTCTTTTTTTTTTTTTTCTGGATACTTTCATTAGCAACATGTACGAGAGTTTTTTTTTTTGGTTGTTATTTTTACTTGCTGTAAAATTTCAACCTCTTCAGTAGAACCGACTCCTTTTATGCCAAGTCCAAATGCCAAATCCAGATGCATGTCTAATAAAATTTTATATGTGCAGAAACCCAGGCTATGCTTGTGCTAACTGGTCAAAGTGATCAATGATGAGGAAAAGCAATAATCTCATGAGCCCTTACACTTTAACAGAGGGAGYTCACATTTTGTTTGAAAAATTGTTTTAACGAAAAAGGCAAATGGAAACTATGGCCTCTAAAGTATCTGATAATTATAAATAGTTCTCTCTGGGAGATCATTTGCACATTATTTACTTTCTGCTAGAAGTAAACCATACAGATTTGTTTTCCACTCAGAGACAGAACAAAGTAACAATTTAAAGGTGGAAAATTGAGATATTGAGGTTTTTTTCACAGATTTTTTTTTTTTTGTAATAGGGCTAAATGAAGTCATATTGTTTTTGTTAAAGCAGCACAGGGCTATGCAGTGGGTTGTGAAATAGTGTGGGTGTATGTAAGCAGAGAGTGTTGCAGTGGTGATCTTATGTTTTCTCTTTTGACCATAGTGGCCTGTGCTGCTTCACCTACAATGCTTTAATATTAGCACAAATTTAAATTCTGTTTTATGAACACTGCTTCTGAACTTGGCTTTGGATACAAGCCATTATATGCCTGGAAAAGTYTCTTTCACTTTCGACCAAAAATTATTCTGCTTTTCCTTCATATATTTTGCTTTCATGGGAGAAAAATGCAATTTAATTGTGTTCTGCTCCTGCTACAGCAGTCAGCACAGCAGTGAGGTCGTGTAGATAATTGATTTCTGTCTGGGTTGTAAAGAAAAACCTTGGCCTTCTCTGAAAAATAAACTCCCTTGTTCCCTAATCTGTTGGTGTCATACCATAACTAGAGTTCTTTTGAATTTTGCTACAGGCAGGGGAGTGCGTCTGTATTACATTGGCGGAGAGGTTTTTGCCGAGTGCCTGAGTGATAGCGCGATCTTCGTTCAGAGCCCCAACTGCAATCAAAGATACGGCTGGCATCCTGCAACTGTGTGCAAAATTCCTCCAGGTTAGTGGCCTACCAAAGGTCTCGAGTGAAAATACCCAGTGGACGTGTTCACTGAGTGACATTTTCTTTCCTTTTTTGTAATTTCTTCATAGATTCAGGCTTCTGCAAGTGTATTCACTGACTGTACCTTTTTGACTCTTTATAGGATGCAATCTAAAAATCTTTAATAACCAAGAATTTGCTGCTCTTCTGGCTCAATCTGTGAATCAGGGCTTTGAAGCAGTTTATCAGCTTACTAGAATGTGTACCATAAGAATGAGCTTTGTTAAAGGATGGGGGGCTGAATACAGGTAAGAAAAGAACCTCCTTTGTTCTTAATTTAGAGTTAATAGTTTTTGTTCTTTCACTAGTATACCATTTCTCTCTGGCTTGAAAGCCATACATACACACTTCTTACTGCTATAGTGGATATGCTCTCTGCAAATTGAACCCATATTTTCCTTCCCCCCCCCGCCCCCAGCTATGGAACTGCTAAGTTACAAAGTCCATAAACTGATTTTAGTGTTGCATTAAAGCCAACTGTTGAGCAAGGAATGTCGTCAAAGTTCCGTTCCCTTGCTCAGCCCTGCTGGCTTGCATGTTGTGGTGAAATCCATGCCATCATCTCAAAGTTCCACAGTTTGTGCTGTGTGTGAGATTATTTGCAGTGTGTTAGACTTGCAGTCATTCTGGTCTCTGTCCTGCTCTGCATGTAGCATGAGTTCCTTAGGCTGTGGTGCAGGATGGGGTTGGTGGTACCCAACGGAGAGACTTGCAATGCCTCTTGCAGAATGGAATAGCTGGAGAGCATGCATCTAAGGGATGGCAAGTATTTTGGAACTTGCAGTGGAAAAAGCTTTGCAGGAGTAAGATGACTGTGTTTATGTAGTAAAACTTCTAAAAACAATTCTTTGAGTGGAAAGAAACAGCATTCTATCTGCTTTGGAATAGCTTCCAATTGTGTTCTCTATTAGCACAAATGAAAAGTGGTAGTTGAGGACAGTGCCTGTTTTTAATGCAGTGTGGAAATTCAAGAAGGAAAGGAATTGACTTCTAGCTGAGCAGTTCTAAAGATTTCATTATTTTGGAGAGCTAGACCTGTGGTTTTAAACAAATCTCTTTAACCTCTAGAAATTGTCCACTGAAAGAATGAAGCTTGACATGTCAATACCCTAATGCAATACAAAATGTTTTTTTTAAAAGCCATATMATTTCTGAAGTTGACTAATGGTGTGTAGGCTCCACTTGGGTTGATTCCTTTATCTGCTCTTGAAATACATACATGTAAATAGCAGTGTCAGTATGTGGGGGAGGTTTCTCAGCTAAATGAAGCCAATTTTGTTGTAGTCTAATGAGGTGAAATGAGAAATTTGAGTAATGGAATAAATTGGTACCTCTTTGTTTGGAAGAGGTAAGAAAAAAAATCTGGCTCAGATTTAAAGAGCTATTGGATTTGGCTCTGAAGGAGTATGTATACACTTAGGCATAATTAAATACAACATTCAAATCTGAGCAGAAGAAAGGCTTAGTCAGTCAGATAATATAGAGGCATCTTGAAGTGAGTGTAAGTGCTGGTTTAAAACTCTGGGGAGGCTTTTGTTAAAGTTACTTCTGAGTGGGGAGAATGTTGGTGGTTGGTCTGTAAGCTGTTTGTAGACCGTAGGATTGAAAAAGCTGCAGTGGTAGCAGTGCCAGAGCAGCACAGAAACTGGTTACTGACTCATGATGAGCTAATTTCTTTGCACATCTCTTTAAGATGATGCTAATAAATTGCTGATACACAAAGCTTGTAAATACGCTCTAGCTGGGATTAGAGCAAGAAGAGGTGGCTCCAATGACACAACCTTGAATTTAAATTAATGTAGCTTGACTTGTTGAAATGGATCAGGAAACACTGTAAACCCCATCACTCTTGTTAAAACATCTGTGCTTCATTATTATGTGAAAAAAACATTTCTCATAGAACAGGCTTAGGCAAAGGCAAAGCATTAGTTGCATTTGGAGCATATGTGCATAAATGTGCAGGTACAGCAAGGTGATACGTTTTATAGGCTTGGTAGACAAAATACCTAGCAAAGCTTTTTGCTATGTTACATGTTGGCCCAAACTGGGGATGGTAGAAGTTCAGATCACCAGTCAAATGTTCATGTTAGCACAGGAACAATCCAGGTCCAGGATCATCTTCTAAAGAAAGTKCAGCAGAGGTAATTAGTGATCTTTGAACTGGAAATCTTCGGGCTGAAGAACTTGATTTTTTAGCTTTGAGATGGTTGCTCAGTGACTGTCACTATTTTACCAGTTTTTACCAGCGTGGTGCAAAGGGGGGATTGTTGAACTGAACCAGTTGTARAATTTTGAGGAATTGTGTTGCGAAACACATTGTAGGAGAGTTGACAGTGGAATAATGAAATTCCTTCTTTGGAAGAGGATTCAAGAGTAGATGGAACTATATTTCCTGTATCTGTTGTATCACTTCGTTCTGGCATAGGCATTTGAGGCTAAGATAACTGTTTTGTAGAGTGCTGAAAGAGCACAGACCCCAGCTGCTGTCTTCTAGAAAATGTGAAACTTCTGAAATCAATCTTCACTGTCTTAATYTTTGTGTCTTTTCAGTTCCCCTGTTTATATAACCAGATTTCCTTAAAGCAAAGGGCTGCAGTGCTGACAGTAAAAATGAAGGAGCTCTGYTTGTGTCTGACTAATCTGCTGCCTTTGAATCTTGGGATAGCTGGAATTACTACGAAAAACTGGCTTAGCAACCACTGTCTTGCGAGTCTGGTTAGGGAAAACTCCCATGCCTAGAGTGGGTACAGTGAAATAGGATTTCTGAGGCAGAGTTTTTGTCCAATACTGATTTCTTTACTTTGGAGATGAGAAGGAAGATGTTTGAATAACAGATCTGTGAAACAAAGGTATATGGGAGAGAGAATGAAGCTTTTATGGTTGTCAGTTTTCCAGCTTTACTGTAATTTGCTATATGATGTTTAAATAAGGTCTTCTATTGTGGAAAATTATAGGCAAGTTAGTATAAAAGACAAGGAAAACCCAATTTCTACTTCAGTTGTTTCTGTGAGGATGTTATAGTACAAAACACATATAGAAGTGTAAGATTACGGGAAATCAGAGATAAAGTTTGGTGTTCCTTTGAGATACCATCAGTTAGCACAGTGCAACCACACACTGTGTTTTGATACAGTGTTTCTGACAACATCTACCAATTTCCTTGGTACATTTATTGTGTAGTTTACCTCAAAAAGCCAGAGCTTATGATCACCAGAGCATTGTGCTGTTGGCCACGCTGGCAGTGCAGAGCCAAGGGTTTCTATTCCATATTTCTCAGTAGTTGTCTACAAAATTCAAATCCAGTTATGCACGCAGACCCTTTAAAGGTTSAGATACAGTTGTTTGTGGTGTGAACATTGCATCAGCTGGACAACCTTCACTTCCAAATTTCTTTTTAGAAGTAAGGCTCTTGGTGTGGCACTTGATGAAAATACTTCTGTTATTAYTCTCCAGGGTGAAATATTCTTTATGTATTATGGACAAACATGTAATTATTGATTTGTCTTACATATGTGAAGTGCTTTGGAGTTCTGTGACCTTTTTTTCTGGAAAAAGTTTAGTAACAGTTACAGTAATGGTTACAGATTTTTGTCTCTGTGTACTAGATRTGGATGGAAACATATTTAATCATATGATGCAGAATTTTGTGGCAGCTGAACCTGCTCTCTGGCTGGATTCCAGGCAGCCACCAAAGTAGCTCTCTCATTCCTGTCAACAGCTGGACTGGGGAGAGAAAATAAAGCAAAATGGTCATGAGATAAGGACCAGGACAGACCTTCACCAAATACCATTTGGAAAAACAGGCTTGAATCAGAATTATTGAATGAATTATTGCTAACACAACCAGAGCAAAATAAGGAGGAGCTGGAATCCTTCCCCTGCTCCAGTGTGGGGTCCCTCCCACAGGAGACAGTTCTACATGAACTTCTCCAGTGTGAGTCCATCCCATGGGCAGCGATTCTCCATGAACTGCTGCAAWGTGGATCACTCTTCCATGGGGTGCAACCCTTAAAGGACAGGCTGCTCCAGCATGGGCTTCCCTCTCCACAGGCCTYCCCCAGGCTCACAGCCTCTCTCAGGCATCCCCTGCTCTGGCGTGGGCTCCTCCAGGGGCTGCAGGTGCATCTCTGCAACCCTGRTGCCCTCCCTGGGCTGCAGGGGAATCTCAGCTCTGGCACCTGGAGCAGCTCCTGCCCCTCCTTCTCCACTGCCCTTTGTGTCTACAGAGTTGTTCCTCTCACTTGTTCTCACCCTGCTCTTCTG
>JACDOX010000225.1:198754-223875 GCA_014549065.1 Cardinalis cardinalis | reverse complement strand
AAAAAAAAAAAAAAGAAAAAGAAAGAAAAAGAAAAGAAAAAAGAAAAAACAGCACTTGAGGTCTCATCAGTTAAAGCACCTTGTGGATTCTGTTTCCTATACTCTGATACTAGATGAAAATTTAGTGTATAGAAAAGCCTTCTTCAGAAAGAAGGGACAGTTCTAAAGACTCTTTAATGGTGTTTTTTATTGGGTATATAATTGAGTGTCCTAATGGTTATCAATAACATGAATAGCTAAGTATATATACAGATAATGTATCATGATCTCAAATATCACAGTATTGTGCTGTTCTACATTTTAGTTCCCATAAATAGTAATTTTGGTTTTTTGATTGGGGCAAGTATCTCATGAAATTCCAAGACTTTGCTCCCTTATTCTTTTAAATTTTTTTAATATAAGCAGGTTTTCAAGTTGTCCTAAACTTATAAAGACTTTCCTTATAGAAAAGCTGATTTTTTTTGCTGCGTTCTTAAAGAGCAAGTCCCTCCATTGGAAGGGAAAGAAATGTCTTGGGATTCATCTGTGAAGTCTTAAGACACTATATACTTAATGGGGCCTAAAATGAATTCATATTATAAATTCTGAGTGTCCATCACACTAGCAGTCTACTTTTTGATACCCATTTGAGTTGATGCAACTCAAATGGGTATCATTTGATACCCATTGCCAGCAGTATTGCTGGCAGTGGTGTAATTTGGGACTTTTTTGTACCTTGGGTCATTGAAATGAGTGATTTTTTTCTCATGGACTGAGAATTTACCATGGCTTTGGATATTGGATTAAGTGCACAAGGTTATTGGCTTACCCCTTACATCTGTTTTTTTTTTTTTCACTGAATAAGTCTTACCCCTTATCATCTGTATTTTTTTCATTTTTTCATATGTCACTAAAAATAATGGGGTTTAGTTTTTGGAGCCGTATACCTTGAAAAATTATTTCCCGGGGTAAGCTAGACTCTTTGTTTAGGTTTTAAATAGATGCAGCTTCTTAACATATTTCAGTAACAGAATTTAAATTTCTTATCTGAGTCGCTTTTATAGTTTACTTACACACCAGATCATATGCATTCATTATGTCATAATGGGCCTTGTTATTAAAAGTAGTTGCTTCTGCAAAACCTCTAGGATAGTGGTTGCTGAGGTATGACCAGCGAAGGAGGACTTCCAGGTTCTTCATGACAGTGCATGTTATTGTGAACCCTTGGACACTACAGCTGCACCATATTAAAAATATTCTGAAATATATTCTACAAATAAGTCTGGGTTGGGGCTGGGTTGGGAAACTGTATAGAAGGGTTATTCTGACTTGAAAAATACACATCTTACTAACAATCTTGTGATCTAGCTGTCTGTCATTCTTTTGTTATTGTGGCAGTAGCAGGATTGCCTTTGTCTGTTTTTTTCCATTGTTTCATCAATTACACTAGTTCTGTACTTTGTAAGTACAGCTAGTGATAACTCAGCTTTGAGAACAAAAATGTGGCCAGTGTTACAGCTTTTAATCACTTGACTGAATTGATGATAGTGATGGATATTTTTATGCCATAATGACTAGGGCATAGAAGCAATACCAAAAATCAAGCCTTGAGAAAATGGGCCAGACACCTTTCAAAAATTGGCAAAGCAGTTACCAGTTTGTGCTAGTTTTACCAGTAGACTAATGTATTGGTAGAACTTGTGGACCTAAGAAATAAGCTTCATGCGTGTTGCATTTGCCTAATATGTGAATACACTAATAAAAGTTTTAATTCTCAAAATGGCCGTTGTTGTTTTTTTTTTTTTTTAATTAATTGCTCTCTATATTTTTTCATTGAAGGTTAGGAGTTACCCTTATCCAACCAGTTAAATGGTACAAGTGTCCTGTTGGTGGGTGGAAAGGCAGAGTTTCGGTCCTAATATCACTTTCCATGCAGCTGTTTCGGAGGTTCTGGATCTGTGTGTGTTTGATGGTACAGATTCCTAYTCCTGATGGAGTTTATTAAAGCAGTTGTTTTTTCCCTGCCACAATCAAATTGCATCCTGCTATCTCAGGTGTTTACTTTCACCTGTGAGACAGATAAGAGCAACTTGTCTGGGTCAGACTCACATTTTTGAGCAGGTTGCAGCTTGAATCAGTTGGGTGGCCTAATGCTGTGGTCTCCTTGCTGTGTATTTCTGAATATGCCTTTCACCTGTGGCAGTGTTAGTTGCTTTGCCTTGAGCAGTGTAGTAACCTTGACTCTGCCTCTTGTCAAAGTGGGCACTTCCAAGGAGAGTGCAGGACCCTGCAGACACTGCCTGTGGTGCTGCCTGGGTGCAGGACCATTCTGGTCTGTCACTGTTTTTGGCTTCTGCTGTACCACTCAAATGTTCTCCTACCATTGCTGTTCCAGCCACAGCTTAGAGGCACAAGGGAGCTTATCTTGTTTGCAATGTTCACTTGTCTGTGTTTCATTTCAGTGCCTTTGGCAGTTCTTGACTAACTTTAACCTACCCCTTGTTTCTTAATCCAGTGCCTTTCTGACACTGCTGTTCTGCTCTTCTTCAAATTCATGCAGATGACTGCAGCGTCTTAATGCAGAATGCCTGTGGTACATAAGGAATGTGACTTTCCTCCCTCTCCTCTTCTGCCAGTCAAAGTACTGATGTCCAAAATACAAAGTGATTTTTTTTTCAATGAGGCTATTTTACAAAATAAAACACCTAGCAAATAGGGARTACTCAAGTGGAGATGCTTTCAGTAAAGTATGGGGAGCCAGCTGCTTACAYGTATCACAGAGCTGAAGAAAATCTGTACAAATTTTGTGTAGCATTGACTTTAATTCCATGAGCTGGGGTTCTGATCTCTCTTGTCATTAGCCCTGCCTGAGCCTTGATTTTCATATTGCCAAAGCCAAGTAATCCAGCACCAGGTGGTTATTGTAAACATCCAAACATAAAAATTATTTTTGAGTTGCCTTTTTGCAGCTTGAAGGCACAGAGTTGACTTTTCAGAGCCCTTCCTCCAAAGAAAAACCTGATTGTTTATAAGTTGTCTCAGGCCTGAGGCTTTGAKAACCCTTTTGAATGCCTGGACTTTGGCAGCTTTAAACTGTGAGAATTGATAGTAGAGTGTCATCATTTCTGCATGTTTTCCTCCTTCTTTTTGCACGTGGCTCCTTTTTAGGTGACAAKGTCCCTGCAATAGGCATTTCCTACTCATAATTCAGCATTTTGTATGGAGTCCTTYGATTTCAGGTGGTGTTACACAAATCTGGAACACCGTGAGAGCTGTGGTGTTCTCTTGTTTTTATTCAGGGTGTTGTGTTTAACCAGATCTTAACCTTCTTGAGACCAATTGCAGGCAAGGAGAGTAAATAATTTAACTTCAGACTCCATATAAAATGGACAGGGAGAGGTAAAATATGAATTTGGGTTTCAGGTAGCATAGGCTGTTGGCAAAGGAGCCTGTTTTAAGTGCATAATGTAAATATAAATGTCTGCCTTAAGAGGTTCTCTGGTGCTATCAAAGTAGTAAGCTAAGATATTTAAGAATAAAAGGTTTAAACTAATTAACACACAGCTAGAAATCACAACTCCTATACTTCATCAAGCTTTTTGTTTCYATGTGTCCAACATTTTTCATGTTGAAGTGGGAGGGTGTGAAATTTGGGGGTTTGATAATCATCTGCAGCTCTGAATAGCTGGCACAATGAACTGTGTTTTGTTTTAGCCTTGAAACTTGTCACACTTCATTGTGGTTACAGTTTTGGGGGTTTTTTTAGCATTGCAAGCTGAAATTTTACTGCAGCTGGTTTTGAGTTAAAATATTGTGAAATACAGGATTCACTACACTCCGCCCACACAGTGTTTTACTTGAGTATGAAGCACTGTTCTTTTTACCAAAACAAGTTTGGCTAACCTAATTCTGGGGATGCTGAAGTTCCAGTGCTAGCTCTGAAGCATCAGTGAGGTACTGTGTTTGTTAAAAAAAAAAAATAAAAATACTGTCTTTGTTTAAAAAAATATTAAAATAATAAAAAATAATAACTAAATAATAGTAACTAATAAATAGTAACTAAAAATAGTTATAAAACACAACAGCTGCATTAGCAACCGCTTCTGGAAGGAAGAGAGGAAGTTCCACCAAAGTGAAATCCTGTGATCCCGCTGTCGCGCCAGCAATAGAAACAGGTTCTGCCCCCGCATGTCTCCATGGGATTAATGTGTACTGTGCACCAGTGTCGACCAAAGCTTTACATTCCTGTGGTTCCGATGTGCCAGGCCAATGAATCCACACWGTCCAGAAAACACGGTTTTCCCCAGCCTCTGCCTGGCTAGAGGCAGGGCCCCTCTAAGCCTGGTTATCCTTTCCTTGGGCATATGCCTTGGATGCTCCTTCAAGGGGATCAGTCATGTCATCATCATCATCRTCATACCTGGCAGTTTGGCTATGGGCAACTGGAGCTGCTTTCCTTTTGGTGGAACTCCCTCTCTGAGCCCTGCCGTCCTTCATTTCACGCACCCGTTGGGCCAGAGCAGCAGTGGATTTTCCATCCCATCTCCTCATTCTCCCCAGTCACACARGAAGAACCACAGCTCAGCTCGTGGTGTGTACCTTCTCTCTCCATCTGGAGAACTTTGTTGAATACCAGAACCTCTGATSTGTACTGCTGAGATTTAGAAAAGGTCCTCTTTCATCTCCTCCCTGAGTTTCCTGTGWTTCTCCTCTATCTTGTCCTCTAAGTTCTGCAGACGTGTTTCCACAGCTGCAGTTCTGGCATGTGTTGGGCCATGCACAGCATCKGCATRCRCTCGKAGCTTCCTTGCCATATCCAGCACAGTCTCATCCCTCTCATCCCTCTTCATTATGGCTAAAGCGGAAATATATCCTTGTGGCCCRAGTTGTACAAGTTTTCAYCACATCMCAGAYGTGCATGGTACCAAGTCTGGGTTCCTAGTTGTTACATCATCTGAGAAGACAATCTCTGCCACTGCCACTTCTCTCAGGCGTTGGATCCCTTGYTCTATGSTCYTCCACTGTGTTTGCTGCATRTAAAGATCATCTGCACACAGGTATCTTTGTGYAACACTGTCCAAGACCCGTGCCCAGAGGCTGTGWGGATTAGCYCCCCTCATCATTCCYTGGTYGATGACAGGATCCTGTGWCAGGGATCCCAAATGCCTCGCTTCAGTGCCATCCAGRATTGTAGCCTCGCCTGCAGCATCCCAGAGACGGACTAAGCAGCTAATKAKGGATTCATCAGGTGGTTGAGTGTAATCCTTAGGCCATGAAGGTCCTTCAGGGCAAAGGACTCAATAGTGACTTCTGATTTTGTGCCAGTTGCTGGCCTTGAGGTTCCTTTCCCTGCATATTCTTCATCCACTGGGCAACTGGTTTTGGTTTTGTGTTTCATACCTCTCATGGTAGGAGCAACAGCCATTGGTTTAGGCTCACTGTCTGGTCTAGCTACAACCTGAGTAGCTGGGRAGTTGGCTGCAGCCTGAGTGACTGGGATAGCTGATTTATYTCCCTGCCCCCCTTCCTCTGTCTGCTGCCCTACAGTGTCTAGCAGTGTGCAATAAGCAYAGGCCAGGGCCCAGCTTATTGCAATGAGYTTTTTCTCCTTAGAGTCATCATAGCAGTTCTCTTCCAGGGATTTCCCCACCTCATCTGGGTTCTGAATTTGTTCACAAGCTACTGGATCAGRAAATTCCTTCAGGGTTCGACCCATTCTCTCCCATTCTCCACTCCACTTGGAATTTTCCATGACTGGGTCCACGCCTGGGTCAGGGGTCTCATCAGCCCCTCTGGACATCTCAGCTCATTCTAGACAAGCTGCAAACTATATGGAGGAAGCCTACCAGATGAAATACCAGAAGRGTGGTATCCTTGGCATCCAGGGGAAACTGAGCATTCTCAAAAAGTGACGTTAACAGATTTAAAGGAAAAGAAGGAAAGGAAAAGCTGGGAAGCCTCWCYCCCTGTTCCTCCTCTARCAAACTGGCTGCAATTACAAATAAACCCCAAAACATGCTACTGAAACTAGGACACAGGGTACAAAGAAACCATAAACCACTCATATTTCTAACAAACCCCAGTACCTTTGTTAAGTCCTTATAAATCATTATCACCATGCCCAGTGAAATAGCAATCCTAATCCATGCCCCTCTATGTGCCAGGGACAATACTGGAGCTACCTGTGGATAGGAAAATAAACCTAGGGACTAGAAAGGTATTAACAGCTCAAACAGGCCCAGGGGCCACAGAATCATCAAGGCCTCCACCCAGAGACATTATAAACTCAAGCAACATGGTGGGTACCGAGTGCTTAATTCCAAGACAAAGTAAGTGAAAAGAAAAATGCAATTAGTTCAGGTTTTTCCACTTTTTCAGACTCCACGTTGGGCACCAAGATATTTGTCCTGGTCTGGGACAGATTTGGGAGGAAACTTTACAAAGGGGTCTCCTGCAACAAACTAATCCCAGCAGCCCCTCCACCAACYGGTTCAGGAGAAAAATCTCCTTGGAGAAAAGTGGAAAAAACCTGCTTATTTCACAAGAAAAGTACTCAATAACATWAAAAAGGGGGRAAAAAAAGAAAAAAGGGAATAAAGAATAATGTTAAACAATAAAACCTCTTGTTGCTTTGAAGAGATGGCAAATTCAGTGTCCTTCTGTGAGTGTGGCTGAGTCTCTCCAGGGCTCAGCCTGGCATCCAGGCTTGGGGGAGGGCCTGGGTGATTGTCATGGTGTGTTGGACCAGAGGAAAACTGAACAGTTCCAGAGGGGAAAAAAACCTGGGGGAAAAAAAAAAGTCCCGGGAAAACTTTTCTTGCCTTGGCTAATGAGGAAAACTGGTGAAAAAAGCAAAGAAAAACTCCTGGTCTGTCTCTCGCTSTGCACTGCTGTGAACTCAGAGAGAACTGAACTCTTACCTCTGTGTTTTGAATACAAGCATAAAAAAAAATTCACCACTCCCCCTGCCCCTCTGTCTCTCTCTCTGGGCCTAGCTTAAAGCTACAGGACCATTTCTGGGCACACAGTAGATCAGATACACTGCATGATAARGTCACCCCAGGACACCTGCTCAGGGACTCAAATTCCAAGTGGTCTGAAGCTTTATCACTACTGAGAAAATAGGAATGAAATGTGTTTTCCTGTCCACTTAAGCCTGGCAAGTGAATAACCATCGTAAGCCATATTAAAGAAGGCCTTTTTAAAAACTCTTCAGTCATGTGGGTCCTCTTTTCCATCCCTCTTGGGTAAAAAGTTCTCGGAGTAAGGTTGACATCTCTTCTCCCRGGAAAGCAGCGTGTGGAGCAAGGTTCTTGTCCTGCATTGTCACAGCTACAAGAACTAGAACCAAGGCTTCAAAGCTGAGAGCAGTCTTTGATGTTGCCTTAGCTGTTGTTTCATTAACTGTAATCAGGATTAAATCTAGTAGGCTGGCAGAAGAAAAATGGATGAATGACAATGGATATGTAGAGATGTCAGACCTCAGTGCTCTTGATCCTTCTCCCCCCTGCAGAAGATCTAGTCAGAAGGGATTTGATAAAGCCCAGTTGCTTGTCCTGTTTCTTTTGGAATAGGATCCAAAGTGTCTATGGGCATAGACATTCTGGCCCTACTGTTTTCCCAGCTGGGGAAGGTGAAACAAAGCCAGCTTCTGGCACTCTTCATTTTTCTGTTAGCAGCAGCATTTTTGCTCTATTTGCTTGCCTAAAACTATAGCAAGGTATCATAAAGAATTTATGCCTCATGAATTAATTGAGCTTATGAGCAATGTGTACCTGAGGCTGCAAATTCAGCTTGATTTTAACACTTACTCTGCTTTAAAGTCTAGTTTGCTTGCCATTTCATTTTGAAGTAAAATTCCAAGAACAGCTGTTGAGTACTTATTGTGGAGGATTATAAAACATAGTTGCAGTTGATCTTGGGGTAGAGTTGGATGTTCTCTGTGAGTTGGTACTTAATCTTGGAGAGGAGTTGTTTAGAAGGTGGTCATCTTTGATCAAGAAGTAACCACACAGGGAGACCAGAGCCTCAAACGTGCACCCATTTCTGAGGAAACTGGAGTGGARGCAGGTCAAGGTGTAGAGCCAAGTCCTGGACCAGGGGAATTGCAGACCCCCCAGTTACCTGCCACACACTCAGAACTTTTCAGAGATACCAAACAGTTGGACTGTTTGGTCCAATTCCAGATACACTGGAATTGTCAAGATGCATGAATTGCTTTGAAATCACAGCAATGCATAGTGAATTTAGAAACACTTCAGAAGACCTGCCTCTTCCGTTTGTGTTGCAAGTCCTTGGTGGGCGGATCTGCAGAATTCACAAAGTGAAGCTGAGAAAAATGTGTGTGTGTGAGAGCTGGTGAGATTCATGTGGGGGTTACTCAGCATGGATTCCCCAGGGCTTTCACACCTGTGTGTTGGTGTATTTCTTTTTCCCCTGTGGGATCACTGGTGGAGTCTGTGGTTAAAAAMAAAACGCCTCAGGCAGCAGAGGGGCAGGACTTGATCACAGTGAAGCTCTGGGAAGAATCACACGGGTCTTGCTGAGAGATTTGTGAGCTGCAGGAGGAATTRCCCTGCTGGGTAACACCATGAAGGATAGGGGGTGTTGATGCAGGTACAGGCCCAAGTGAAATTTCTAATGGGCCTCAGCCAAGGTGTTCACAAGTAGAATTAGTTGTGCCTGTGCTGTGCTTCCTTGTCCTGGGTGCCAAAGTTGGCAAAGGCAGAGGGAGCCTGGGCTGGTCTCCCCTGARGGCATAAATGGATGAAGGTCAGCCAGGTCCACTTGAGGGCTGAATGAATAATCACTACCCAGGCTGTWGCTTAATAGTGGAAAAAGAGCCTTTGCCTTATGTTTTTGTAAGTGGTCTGATGAAGAGCAAAGGGCATTAAATTTGATAAAAGAAGTCCTGGAAGAAAAAAAAAATAATTGTAGTGAGGAACAAATGAAAATATCATTTGGATGAAGAGCTGCCAGGCACCTGAGGAGCTCAGCAGGCTGGCAGGACTGTCAGGCCCTGAGGCAGGCTGTGGGTTGGGATGCACTGTGGTCAGTCTGGAGAGTGTCTGCCTCCAGACTGGACATTCCTAACAGGATCCTGGTTTGCACAGGAGATGCATCTCCATCACGGAAGTGTACGTTCATAACCCAGCATCTCTTTTGGTACTTAGGCCTGGAAAATGATAACATTAAATTAGAAACAGTAATCTCCTTCCAGACAAGTACACTTACCTTTTCTTCTACAGCTTCAGAAGTCTGAGAGTCCAATGGGAAGAAAAACCACAGCAATTAGCAACGGTGCTGTTAGTACTGATGGGAGGGAAAATGTCTTCATAATGTACGCAGACTTTGAGGTTTGTGCAGCATATGAAATTAAAATGGGCAAGAGCCAGGGCTGAGAAATACAAAGGTTTAGTAAAACAGGAAAAGTAGTGGAGCTGAAAAAAGAATGAGAGGGTGGCTGATGCTCAGCTTCAGCAGTGATACGTGGTCACAAAGGCAGCCTAAGCAGCTAGCTGAACGCTCGTGATATGCATCTGCTTAAAGTTAAAGATCATGAAACTCATTTTCCTTTTGTTACAGCACTGAAGGAGATGTTGGAGCCCAGAAGCAGRTTTAATGGAAATGGGGCTGAGGAGCACAAATCCAGTTTTGCATCTCTGGTTGCCARAGCTGAGGCTCAGCATAGTCTCTTCTGGAGCAATTGAGTTCAAGACTGAAGAACCAACAGGACTCGCCCCGTCTCCTGGTAGCTGTCTGACCATGAGGATAAGCAGTCTTATAAATAATAGTATTAAATAGCCCACAACCTCTGTGGGAAGAGGTTTGCTGTWATATCTGCATGAATATTTATTCTGAAGAAGACATTTTTTGCTTTTTCTTCAGTGCTGGGACAGCTCTTGARAGTGTTTAAGTGCTCCTTGGCAAATAGTACATCTCATCCTGTAGCATGAACGTGTTTTGTGATAGTGCTTTCAGAGGGAGGGCTTTGTTTTTGAGGAATTCAGAAGAGAGTCTGACCTACTGAAAGTGTGCAAGATTTTTTTGTCTCCTGATTCTGTTCTTAAAACACTTAAATCCAAAGTTAGTGGAGTTTGCGTGACAGCAGCCACGCTTGTAAAATGTGGGGAAAACACTATGCTCTTCTGAGGCCCTGAGGAAGAACATTAAAGAGGAAATTTTTCAGAATACTTATTTGCCAATAGCAGGAAGTCCTATTAAAAAGGGGGAGGAAAAAACGAGCTTCAAAGTTTTCTGCTTTAAAACAGGGTGGGGGAAGTGGGAATGGAATTAGCGTGCTAGTAACAGTCTAAGTATTTTAATTGTGTTTGGATTGCACTGGGTTGAAACTTGCCTGGCTGATRGACCAAAGCCTTGATGAAGTGAAGCTTGAAGAGACTTAATTTCAAGCATAGGACACTTTGTCATAAATGTGCATTGTACTTTTAGCTTGCTGTGTCAACAGACACCCTTGCTCTGTGCAGTCTCACTTGGCTGACAAAAGCAGTGTGACAAAGGTGTTCTCTCTCCGCTGGAGACACCTGGAAACAGGTCAGCCTTTGGTTGAGTTATTGATTTTGTGTGACGTAAGAAACTAACTTGGTGCCTCTGGGAAGGCAGTGCTGATCTCTGTACCATCCCAAGGACACAAACTCAAGGTCAGTGTTCCCATTTCCCATGTGCRCGTTCACACATACCCTCTTGGACCTTACATCTGATCATCTTGCTGAAATCAAGGGGGTCCAACAGAGGTTTGCTGCAGTAATGCCATAATTAGGTGATGAYCACCATAATTTGGGTGTTCTCTCTGAGCTCCACCCACTCCCCATGCGTTTACACAAGTGGACCCCCGGGAGCCAAAACCCTTGAGCTCATTCAAAAGATGACTSTAGAATTTTGGGATCTTTTTGTACCCAGTGCTTCCCTCAGGTGTGCTCCAAGGGCTRAGACACTTGTGTGAGCAGAAAGAATGATTTATCCTGACTTTGGGATGATGAGCAGAGCTTTGGGAAGTTGTATCTCAGCCATGGGATAAGGAGAGATTCCCCTAGTCTGGCCCCAGCCCCTGAGTCTGGTGCTGTCAAAATATCTGGACAGGTTTAGAATAACTAATGTCCTGTTAATTARCACTGCAGCAGGTGGCACTGCTCATTCCAATTGCTAACGATGGGCCTCTTGTGTCTGACTGAGTGTCTAACAAAAAATAAAGGCAGATTAATGTCTGGCTGTGGCCTAAGGAGCTCCAGTGCCCTTGCAGAGGGAGCTCCAAGCCTGGATTTGCCATGACCCTGTCAAAATCCATCTCCATGGGCGAGCCAGCTTTTGAAAAGCATTTCTATTTCTTTGATATTAGGCCAAATCATTGAAAGTCATCTAATTAAGGAAAAAGCCATCTAGCTAAGGAAGTGATTAAAAACTATGGAGGAGCAAGGGGGTAATTTGTGGACTTCTTCCCATGGCATGGGGTGTTTTAGTGGCAGATCCAGTTCGACCCAAAATTCATGTATAGGCTGCTAACACTGGTGCACCTGCATCCATGGAGCTCTGTTTGTGAGACGTCCTCAGCTGTGATTGAGCCAATTCTGAAACTGATTATTTCAAAGATGTGYCTTTTGAGGTTTACAGCAGCTGTTCCCCCCAGTTTAGATTCTCTACTGCCCTGTGCTCTGTCTGGCTTTGGTGCAACCTTGCCTTTCACTGAGTAGTATGGGATTTTTTTTATTTTGTGTTCCTGTTATCTATGTGGTCAAGAAAATATCAACTCTGTGACAAACCAGGTCCCTTAGAGCCTCCTCCTTACAGAAAAGAACTGATTGAGTGTGCTGATTAAAAATGAAATACTCCTACTGAACACGATCAAGGTAATACCATAACTTCAGAAGTTCAGGAAAAGAGATCTCTTTTCTCAGCCTCACTCCCTTAAAAGGTGTTTGTAGGGGTTGTTTCATCCAGAAGAGGCATCAGATTCTCTCCACGAGGGCATCRAAGCTCCACAGCCATGGGAGGGAAAGCGATCTGCTCAAAGTTTGCGTGAGGAGTGCCAAGGGAGGCAGACTGAGAGGAGCAGTGTCTGTGTACAGATGGAAAGCAGATAAGAGCAGTCAGTGGGTAGTGTGTTATGCCCTTGTTTTGCTGGAGTCCTTCTGTGTCAGCCCTGGGTGCTTTCAAACAAGGTTGAACTCCTGGGGAGTTTCCCTGTTGCCATTACCCCAGGATGCATCTGCAGCAGCAGCAGCAGCAGCATTTAAGCCCACGTCTTCCTGCCCCCCAGCCTCAGGCTGGTTTCACCAAGCCACAGTACTTTTCTGACAGGGCACCACCGCTGGCAGCCCATGGCTCTGAGTCATGGAAACTCTGAAGTGACTTCTGTAGGGCTACGGGGCTGTTCTCCTCCGTGTCCCCCTTCCTCTGGCTTGTGGGGCTGGTCTGGTTTGAGCCCAGTGAGACCGAGCAGGGTCTCTCTCCTGTCCTTGGTTTCTCAGGCAGGGGTGCAGATGTTGTGAATGTAGCTCAAGAGGGGGGTTGGCTTTCTGACCAGCTGAAACGGAGAAGTGTCTTCTTCAAAGAGGCGAAACAATGACGGACAGGTGCTGGGGTTTATGAAACTGGTTGTACAGCAGTTGACTGACTGTTCTTGCTCCAGGTAGTCTTGGCATTTGCARAGGTGACACCACTACAAGCTGCTCTTACTGGGAGGGTAAATGAGGACCTCAGTGCCCCTGATTCCTGATGTCAGAGAAGCTCATTTGACCTTGGGCATGAACCCAACGYGTGCTTCCAAAGAGATCCAATAAACAATCCATGCTCTCCTCCCCTCTCTGAGAAGGTGGGCGAGGATGGGCAGKGGCACAGCAGGGTTTTAAATATAACCTGGTGGTTGTAACGATGGAGAAGTTGGAGGCAACAAAAGCAAATTCTCACCTTGGCGTTTGTGTTGTGTTGAGAATAACTCACTTCTTCGAAAATTGTTGCTCTTTAAAAAAAAATGAATGAGGGTACCTTTGTTGATTAAAACGTCTTAAGAAATTTAAAATATCAATAAAGCCTTTATTGAAAAGTGCTAGGTGATAGTTTTCAGTTTACACAAGAGAAAAAAACCAAATTTTTTAATATTTGGATTAAAAATGGGGAGGGAAGTGCCAAGCACTTTTGACAAGAGTTGAAATATTACATGAGGAAGGGTTGATTATGTGGGAGTGCTGAATAAAAGCAAAGCAGACAATTTGGTGCCTTGACCATCATTGCAGACAGGCAGCCTCCCTGAGCTGATGTCACCCCATGTGTCTCCAGCTATTTCAAAATTAAATTTTTCTGACAAGCCTTCTGCTGAACGTTTCTCTCTTTCAATCTTCCTTTCCCCTATCACATGGAAACGATCTCTTTCCACCTAGGGTGGGCATSCAGTTCTGAAATTCCTGCAGCTGTGGTTGTTTGCATCACAGAAACTCATTCCCAAAACTGCTGTATGAATTCAGGCTGCTCCCAAACCCCCCGTCCCTACCTCCTAATAGCAGGGCTGTMTTCTCATCCAAAAATTGTCTGTGCTATGTTGTCCTTTAGCTCTCCAACCTCATTCTTTTACCACTTGGGGAAGCAATCTTTTGATCTGTGTCATTGACAGGTGACATCTTCCCCTCTCAAGATGGTCTGTCCAAAACCAAGCCTAGGACAGCTAGAATTTGGGGCAAAAAAAGCCACAAACCCATGATTTTAAGACATCCTTCAGTGATTGCATTTAAGTTGGTGCAACCTCGGGAAGGCACCAACATTTGGTTGGAATTGTGTATTTCTGTGAGGATGGAGCTTGTTAGAGCCCCTTGTGACTCTCTAGCAAGGCACTTGATGTTGGGAWCTCTGCTGGTCAGAGGGACCCCGAGAAAAGTTCCARAGTCTCTTTTCCCAGCCCGGTGCTTGAAGAAGGAGTCAGGGCTCTTCATTTCTTGGTCTCAAGGTTGTTTATTTTATCTTATCTATAAAATTCTTTCTCCTGCCCTGCCGAGGTCCGTTCAGCAGGACAGTTCCAGGCACTCTGCCTGCCCTGGGGAGGTGTTATCTTTTTATACTAAAAACTACCTGTACAATATTTACAATAACTTTCTAATACCTGTCACCTATGTTAGATAATGAGCTTCTACTCTAAACCAATCTCAAAGTGCCAACCTCACAGCAGAAGATGGAGGCCAAGAAGAAAGAGAAAGGCTGGACAGGCCCAGATTCCTCCATCTTGCCTCCTGAACCCCCATTCTAAAAACCCCCAAATCTGCTTTTTCACCSTGTGATAAATTCACTATCATTCTACTTAATTTGTCATGGCTTGCAGATCTTCATCTAAGGTTGGCAATTTGCTCCACGGGTCATAATCAAACCCACAGGGGCATTTGGGGCTCTGTGCCAGGGTCTCTGAGCCCCCTGGCAGGGGTCCTGGCTGCTCAGGACAGACAGAGGGATGTCCTGGGTCCTGACAACTTGACTTCCTCTTGGGCCTCTGTTTTCCCCTCTGCTCCCCCTGGTGCTGCAGCTGACAGCCCAGCCAGCCCCATGGTCAGATGGTGTCTGCCACTCCTGGGCACAAATCCTTTGTTCCTCACTCGAGGTTCCCTCTGTGGGCTTTGCTCCAGGTGTTCCCAGCTGTGCTCTCTCTCCTCTCCTGCCAGACTTCCCCACAACACCCTGGTCACTGCCCTTGCTGTGCCAGGTTTTGATGAAAGCCAGGTTCTCCCTGGGTTGGTGTTAGCAAACACCATCTTCTCTGGTGGAGTAGCTCAGGCAGGAAACTTCAGTAGCCTTGGCATGGTCCTGGTAGACACAGAAATTTCACATTCMTGCCCTAAAGCTCTGGGCTGTTTTAAAAGGCATTCATGCAAMGGTTTCTGGTCTGTCAACCACAGTTTGCTGTATCAAAACCTGTTACCTTTCCCTCTGTCAGGCAGTCCTGATTTCCCTGTGGGTTTGGGGTAAAGACAGCAGGATTTCCTTGTCTCAGCAGCTGCCCTCCTGCTTGTCCTTGAGTGCTCTAGGAGGTGAACTGAGTGGAGTTCTGCTTTTTTTCCCACCAGGAAGGGGATCTATTTGGAAATTATTTCAAAGGCATGTGATGTGGGGTTAGCCCAGCGTAAATAAGCCCAGCCTGCTTATTTCCCATGCGATCAGCAAAGGTGGAGGCCCCTGCTTTTGAGAAGGTTCATGCCCAGGTCTTTCTGAGGTGTTTCGGATTGCATGGCTGAATGCTCCTGGAATCTCTSAGGGACAGACAGTGACAGGACYTGAGAGAATGGCTGGGGTTTTGTCCAGGGAGGATTAGGTTGGACATCAGGGAAAAGGTTCTTCCCTGGGAATGGGCACGGCCCCAAAGCTGCCAGAGCTCCAGGAGAGTCTGGTCACCATTCCAGGGATGCCCAGGGTGGGATTGCTGGGGGTCTGTGCAGGGCCAGCAGCTGGACTGGGTGATCCTGGGGGGTCCTTTCCAGCCCAGGATATTCTSTGATTCCTGATCTTTGCTTTGCTTAGTGCAGCTCTGAAGAAGTCACAAGGACGGCCTGGTGGTTCTGGCCAGTGGAGCAGCTTGGAGCCAGATCTCAATGTCTGTCCCTGCGTGCAGGGAGGGTCAGAGCAGGGCCCAGGCTCTGCTCTGGGGACTGCAATAGCACCAGAGGAACGAGCAGGAACTGAGCCCAGGGACTTCCACCTGCACATGAGGAGGAGCTCCTGCCCTGGGCACYGACAAGCACTGGGCAGGCTGCCCTGAGAGGGTGTGGAGTTTCCCTCACTGGGCATGTTCCAGAACCATCAGGATGCAATCCCATGCCCTGTGCTCTGGGATGGCCCCGCTGGAGAAAGGAGGTGGGACCAGCACCCACWGTGGTCCCTTCCAGCCTGACCCATTCTGGGGTTCTGTGATTTATATTGCCCTCTTCATGTCTGCTGAAGACTGATGTCCTGAAATCTCTGTGGGACAAYCCCTGACCTCCTGAGCCAGAGATTTGCCCATTTGCTTCATCCTGAGTCTAAAATTCGCAGCTGGGATGTCCTACAGGTCTCCTTGTTTGCTCACTCCTCTTCYCCTGTAGTACCAGAGGTCTGAGGTAATGACAAGGGGTCTCCCAGGAGCAATTTTCCCTCTTCCTCTTACAGTTTCTGAGGATTTTGGGACTCCCAGTAGAACCAGCAGTCTGTGTTTYGCCTCTGGCTCTTTTAGGACCTCCAGTCCCGGTTGTGGCTTGGGAATCTGTGTCCTTCATTTGTTTTCTTGGGCTGTCATGGGGGGATGGAGGAAACCAGACTCCCCATGGCTGACACAGCTCAGCTCTCAGGGAAGGAGTGCTCCTTCAGAGTCTTGCCCCCAAGCCTGTGTCTGATTCACCCACAGCTCAGGGCACAGGTGGATGGASGTCCATCGCGCCTCTTTAATTTTCCTTTCAGATACAGAAACTCGGCTCCAGCAGACTCCACWCATGCAGGTGGCAACACCAACCAGGGGTTTTTTCACAGCTGCTTTTCACCAGTGGGTGATCCTATCCCCACCTGATCCCATCATTCCCACATGTCGCTAATTGCAAGGGCACAGGGTCAGCCCTCCACGCCAAAACTCAGCCCTGGAGCAGCTCAGCTCAGCCCAGCGCTGCTGGTGCCCTCAGTGCTTCAGTGAGGGGACTCTGCTTGAGAAGAAGCTGTGGCTGCTGGTCCAGGCTCTGCAGATGACAACTCACCCTTTCCGTGTCTCCAGAGCTGTGCTAGGGTGACTCCAGGGGGATACAGAGCAAACCYCCTGCTCGGCCCATGAATAAATCTGTAAAAACTTTGAAAATAACATAATTTTTACCACTTAATGACATAGAAGGAAGATGGGGCTTTTTGACACTGAGGGTGGGCAGGCCCTGGCCCAGGGTGCCCAGAGCAGCTGTGGCTGCCCCTGGATCCCTGGCAGTGCCCAAGGCCAGGCTGGATGGGGCTTGGAGCAGCCTGGGAYAGTGGGAGGTGTCCCTGCCCATGGCAGGGGGTGGGACWGGAAGAGCTKTRAGGTCCCTTCCAACCCAAACCATTCTGGGATTTTGTGAGGTCTCTCAGCTAATTGGTAATGGAGGGAAAAAAAAGGAAATAGTGAAAATTATTTTGACTTATGCAGTACCAATGGTCACTGCATGCRCTAGGAACTTATGCACACCAAGAAAACCTCCAGGAAAGGGATCTGGGTCATGTTTGGTTTTTCTATTTTGATTATAGCCAACTGTTCTTGGAACTTAAATCACATTTTATGGGGAGAAAAATTTGTGGTAGCCCCAAGCCATGAAAATTCAGATTTCATTTTATTTTTTTAAGAAAAAAAAGCACACAGCAAAAGTTGAAATGAAAAAGATAATGAAACCCATATCCCACTGAGCACTTGCACTGAAACTTTATAAACATGAAAGAAAATATTCTTAAGTAAGCTAATGCTCCCTGAATAAGGAGGACTTTCTGTGATCCACTCTGGTAGGGTTTGGACTATGCTGTAGGGAAAATAATGAGATTTTTATGTCAAATAATATTTTTCATATATTTTACTTAAAGCAATTAGTTCCAGACTGATTTCTGAGTCGCCACATCTGTTTTACAATATGCATCATTTTTATACTGGCTCTAAGGATCCGGATTCCAAAATTTTTAGGGGTTTGGGTTGTTTTTTGTTTTGTTTTTTTTTTCACAGATAAATGTTAATCAAACAGGCAGGGCCTTCATTCCAAGAGGAAGGGTAAATATGTGAAGACTTCCCAGGAAATTTAATACACTGCCAGCTTAAAAAAAAAACAAAACCAAAACAAACAAACAAAAAAGGATGAAACCTCAAAATGCAGATGGGCATTACCAATGTAACGTTATGGATGGGGGAGAAAGCCATCAAACATTGGAGAAGGGCTGGCTGGGAGAAGTAAATTTTAGAATTCCTGTCAGCTGGGAGGAAGCGATGTGCCCGAGCTCCCCGTGGCCTTGAGCAGCCGCAGAGAGACGAACGTGTGGCAGAGAGCATCCAAACAGCCCCGCTCCACGGAGGGGAAAGCCAATTAAAGGAACAGGTTTGATCATAAACCTCCTGGAAAATACGAGGATATTAAAGCCGGCTGGATAATTAGCATAATTACATCACAGCGAATGCAAAGGAGATCATCTGAAGGGATATTGTGCTGTGGGAGCTCGGCTCCGACTGGTAGTGCATGTTGAACGACAGACTAATAGACTGCTCCGGGGAACAGAGCAGTAAAATCTTGTTATGAATTTGTTTATCAAGAATGCAGAGATAGGGAGGAACGGCGGTGGCAGTTAGTTGGCTGAATTATTGCTTTTTTAACCTTGCTTTCTGCTGATAGCCTTTTGTCAACGCCTGGGCATCCCGTTTGCTTTAGGGGCAGAGGGAAAAGCAGGAGCTGGCAGAGASCCTTGGGCCACGAGCACTCTGAGCACCTGCAAGGCAGGAGACACTTTTTGTGGCTGTTTCTTTCTCTCTCTCTCCRGTTGCCTTTGCCACACTCTGCTTCTGGCTCTGCTGGTGCTCCAGGAACTGGATCTGGCTCCTGCACCGGTGCTGATTTGCTTTCATAGAATCACAGAGACRTTTGGGTTGGGAAGGGGGGACTTAAAATTTCATCCAGTGCCACTCCCTGCCATGGGCAGGGACACCTTCCACTGTCCCAGGTTGCTCCAAGCYCTGTCCAGCCTGGCCTTGGGCACTGCCAGGGATGGAGCAGCCGCAGCTGCTCTGGGCACCCTGGGCCAGCTCCTCTTTTCACCAAGGTGGGAAGAGGAGCTCTTCACAACTTACAGATGATCCAAATCTACCGGGAAAATTTARGATACTTTCTTCAATGTCCTGTTTTCCTTCTCTTTGGGTTTTCTGAGTAACTTGGGAGTGTCCCCTGTGGGTTTCTGAGTAGGCATAAWTGTGCCCGTGCTGCTGTCAGTCCAGGCTCCCCCCTCCCATGGCATCTTGAACCCACTCACCAATTTAGGTCATATTTAACAGAGGATTTATCTTGTCCAGTCTTCTAGGGTCACCTCAAGGAAGATCCATGCCTCTCACCCTGCCCCRGTGTGAGCTTGATGTTTCTCTTCTGTTTGGTCTGCCTCTGGTGATCCAGTAACTTCTGGCCAGCCAGGAACTGGGGGTTCAGCCTGGCATGGGAATGAGATAAGGGGGAAAACTCTCCCTGGTGGCTTCCCCAGCTGTGGAAGGGGTTGAAATGCAGTGGAAGATCTGGGAACAAATCACCAGGGGTGGATGCTYGTGGGGATAATAATGCATTATCCTGGGGGGTTATGGGTGACACTTCATATCCCACTGCAGCCAACACCGAGCATCCTGGCTGTGCCCTGGGTCTCAGCAGCATCAGGCTGGTTGGCTCCTCCATCAAACTGCTGAAGTTTTTCTGCACAAGCATGTTCTGTCTGAATTTCAGTGCTGGGATCAGTGCTGGGATCATACTCTGGCCTTTTGATGGTGCTGCTGCTGTGGCATGAAAAGTCCTGATTCACACCTTTTAAATTAGCTGCTGCTTTCTACAGGAGTGCAAAACAATTCCAAAATCCTTTACAAAYGCTGAAGTTCCAAGCGATCTTTGTGATTCTACKCCACTCTGGTGAGGCCCCWCCTGGAGCTCTGCATCCAGCTCTGGGSTCCTCAGAAAGCTCTGGGGCTGCTGGACCCTGGAGATGCTGGCAGGGCTGACACCTCTGCTATGGAGACAGGCTGGGAGAACTGGGGGTGTTCTCCTGGAGAAGGGTCTGGGGACACCTTATTGCAGACTTTCAGTACCTAATGGGGTTTTGGAAGAATTTTGGACACAGAGTTTTTTTTAGCAAGGCCTGATGTGACAGAGCAAAGGGGTGATGGATTTAAACTGAYGGAGTGCCAGTTTAGAGTACATGTAAGGAAAAAGGGTTTTAATACTGAGAGTGCTGAGGCTGTGGCACAAGCTGCCCAGAGCAGCTGBGGCTGCCCCTGGATCCCTGGCAGTGCCCAAGGCCAGGCTGGATGGGGCTTGGAGCAGCCTGGGACAGTGGGAGGTGTCCCTGCCCATGGCAGGGGGTGGCACTGGATGAGCTGTGAGGTCCCTCCCAACCCAAACCATTCTTGGATTCTATTTCATGATTCTAAGTCATGTGGCATGCTGAGAAGAAGATACATTTGTGATATCAGATCAGAGCAGTTAAGTTAAAACAAGCTTCCACTCCCTGGCTGGTTTTGGAAACAAAACCAGCTTTGGAATGAAGCAGCACCACGTTTTTATGGCAGCAAATGATCCTCTCTCCTGGCTGGTGACCTGAGCTGATGGCAATGGTGGGGACATCCTAGCAGGGTCTGGGGAGGGAARATGCAGGAGAGGCTTTGCACTTTTTTTCAAATGGAGTGCTTAAAAGAATATTTTTTTCCCAACAGAATCTAATTCAAAATGGAAAATATTTAAACACCAAGAAGTTATTTTGCTTAAAAAGTGTTCCTTTCAGACGTTCCCYAAAACCTTTCTTAAATGCCCATYCCATGACCCAAACAGTTTGTCAGAACAGAAGTTAAAAAGTGCAGGATTAGGATTATTCCTCAACAAGMGTTTCAGTTAAGAGRAAAAAAAGTTATTTTCAGTGCAATGTGCCACAGATGGCTGCCATGACTCTGGGACATGGGAAGAYGCACATCCTTGCCTTTTCCAGTTGGGAGCAGGCAGTGAGGAGAGGGAGGGCAGCCTTGTTTGAGGACCAAGGGGTGGGAGATGCTGGTGAGGGGAGCAATAAACGCTGCTGCTCTCCCAGGTGGGGTGACATCCAGACCACAGACTGAGAGAGCAGAGCAAGACCTAACAACTAATTGTGGAGTCTTGGCAGCCTCGCAGTTCGTTCCTGGGACCGGCGGGGGAAACATCATGGATCTTTCCGTGTCTTCAGGCTCCCGTGGCTTTGCCCGTGTGACCAAGGGTCAGGCACTCAGCTGCCCGCGGGCAAGATGGTTAAACCCAGGGAAAAGGCGCTCGGATTTCGCCGCTTYTAGCTGAGCAAAATGAAATATCCACCTGATGGCAGCAGAGAACGCAGAATGAGGGAGCCCGGGCTGGATGCTCGGTCCCCAGCCCCGCTGCCCGCTCCGTTCCCGAGCTGCGTCGGGGSATTCCCAAAACGTGGAGTTGCTTCGGTGATGCGGCCTCTCCATGGGGACAGCCGATGTCCCCCGTCCCTGGGCGAGCTCACTCATCATCTCTGTGCCTTYCTGGAGAGGAAAAGGCCCGGTGGGGCTCAGGTAGCACTTTTGGGGGTGGCAGGGCACGATGAGCAGCACCAAGCGCGCGGTGTGGCCCGAGGATGCTYTCTGCCCGGCAGCAGCATCTCCAAAATCCCCGCGCAGAGAGAGGGCTGCGGTGGCACAGCAGCAGGCTGGGTGCCCACGGTGTCCCCTGCCAGGGGTGCTGGCCCCRGACAGTGTCCCTTCAGCCCTGGGCATGATCCTGGTGGTGCCTGTCGGTGCCTGGGGGAGYGGGAGAATGGGATGGAGTAGCAGGGAATCTGGGAGCTTCCCATGAGGTGTCCAAGCAAAAGAGCCCTCAAAGCAAAACTGGGGAGTTGTTTCGGAGGGGACAGAAGAAGTGAGAAGCAGGATGAGCTGAAGCATGTCTTGGGGAAAGGGGTGAGGTCAGTGATCACACCTTGGAACAGGCACCTCGCTGCAGAGCACAAATGGCTTTTTCTGGCCATGCCACCTTCATCCTTCCAGGATTTGCTGGAAAAGGCAAGGATGTGCGTCTTCCCATGTTCCAGAGTCATGGCAGCCATCTGTGGCACATTGCACTGAAAATAACTTTTTTTTCTCTTAACTGAAACTCTTGTTGAGGAATAATCCTAATCCTGCAATTTTTAACTTCTGTTCTGACAAACTGTTTGGGTCATGGTCTGGGCATTTAAGAAAGGTTTTAGGGAACGTCTGAAAGGAACACTTTTTAAGCAAAATAACTTCTTGGTGTTTAAATATTTTCCATTTTGAATTAGATTCTGTTGGGAAAAAAATATTCTTTTAAGCACTCCATTTGAAAAAAAGTGCAAAGCCTCTCCTGCATCTTCCCTCCCCAGACCCTGCTAGGATGTCCCCACCACTGCCATCAGCTCAGGTCACCAGCCAGGAGAGAGGATCATTTGCTGCCATAAAAACGTGGTGCTGCTTCATTCCAAAGCTGGTTTTGTTTCCAAAACCAGCCAGGGAGTGGAAGCTTGTTTTAACACYAAAGGTAAATCCTATGCCTATCCTTAATGCCTAGGCTCTTGTTTTGATGTGTTTCAAGGGACAAAAGRAAAAAAAAAACCAAACCAAACAACAAGAAGGAACAGATCCCAACATAATTGTGTGAAAACTATTACATTTATTGGAAACTACTAGGAAAAATTCCTTAATGGAAAGGRTTGCCCAGGCCTGGCACAGCTGCCCAGGGCAGTGGTGGATTCCCCATCCCTGGAGGGATTTAAAAAGCCATGTGGATGTGGCACTTGGGGACATGGGGCAGTGCTGGGCTGGGCAGTGCTGGGGAATGGTTGGACTCAATGATCCTGGAGGGCTTTTCCAGCCTGAATAATTCTGTGATTCTGTGCTGGCAGAGCAACACAGATGTTGTATGAACCTGAAAAMACAAACGTGGAAGGTCACTGCTGCTGTTGTTAGCTTTGAGGATCTGGCTGGTCTTTGTGTGATTACTGTCCCATTGATGGGAATAATTGGAAAATAGYATTTATATCCACATGACCTTGCAGTGACCAAGTAATCAGAGCAACAGCACGTCATTGATTTGGTGTCAGGTGAAGACCAGTTGGGAGCAGGCAGTGAGGAGAGGGAGGGCAGCCTTGTTTGAGGACCAAGGAAAGCTGAACAAGTTTATTTCAAAGATCATCTCATTCTGTATTCAAAGCAGACCTTTAGCTAGTAATATTAAATGCTAACAAAAGAGACTCTGGTCAGTTGTGGGTAATAAACTATTAATTGGAGCTTTGTCAGAAACGACTCTTGACCTTTGAGACAAGACAATGAGCAATTGGGGGTCCTTTGTTTCCATGCTCTTGACTCCAGCAGTGTCAAATGTTGGATACAGGTGAGTTATGTTGTTCTTCCCCTTCGGGAAAGGTGATGCCCGGTAATTTGAGGATATTCAGCAACTTAGAAACTAATTAGTTTAAAATTAAATTTTCCACTCTGCCAGGCCAAGCACAATAAGGCGAGGCCTTAAGACACAAGAGAGCGCTTTAGAAAGGARTAAAGGGTGACTGGGCACAGGGAAGATCCCAGCGTGCCTTTCAGGCAGGTCCAGGCTCCCTAATTAGGTGGAACACAAAACTGTCCCCTGGCTGCTGCAGACCTGAGCTGCTGCCAGTGCCTGTGGGATCCCAGAGCCCTGAAAGCTGCCRGGGAGGGAGGAGGTTCCCTGATGTCCCCAAACCCTCTCCCCATGCACCACTTTGTCATGGGATGGTCTCTGCCCACCTGTTCCTGCGGTTTGTTTTCACTCTCCTCCCTTGTGCTGTGCGCAGCAAACTGGGAGGATAAAATAAGCTCAGCTGCCCAACTGAAGGCCATTTAAAAATTTTWAAAAATTAGTTAAATTAACTGTGGGCAGAAAAGATGGGTTTGCAGGGCACTGCTGTGCCTGTTGCATCCCACTGCTGATCTAGCTGAAATCTCAAGGGTGGAGACCCAAATCCCATCTCTTCCCTCTCACTTGGATTTCCTTCGTCGTGCCTCTTGCCCTCAAAGCCCCACTTTTGTTGAAACTCAAGCTCCCCATTCCCAAGGTCCTGGTACAGCCCCAGATTTCTGGGAGGGTGTTTGTGGTCTCCTTCCCACCCCGTGGTTATCCCAGGGCTGAGGACAGCTGATCATCCCAGGGGCCACGGTCATGTCCTCCCTTCCTGGCCAAACACRTGGTCACTGTGGGATGTGCTCAGTGTGCCCAGCCGGACATAAATTTATCTGTGATGGGGAAGGTGAGGTTTTCTCATGGGATGTGCTCCACTGTCTGCTGGAACCTGTCCACTGCACCAGAACTCTGCAAGTGTTTTTAGGATTGGGCTCTAGTGGAGTAAAGTCTGCTGGGTAGGAGTCTCCTCTTGAGTGTCATCAGGTTATAATTAATTTGGGTTGCTACAGAAAGGTGTTTTTTTAAAAAAAACAAAACAAAACAAAGCAAAACAAAACAAAACAAAAACCCAACAAAAACCAATCAAAAAGCAAAAAGAACCCCCCCCCCACAAAACCACCATAAAAAAAAACCAACCTGACCAAAAACCAAAATAAAAACCAAAAAACCAAACCAACAGAAAATCAACCAAAGGAAGAAGATCTTTCTGAATATCCTCAAACTACTTTTTGAAATACAAACAACCCCCAGGAAGGGCTGTGTTAATAATGCTGAAAGCTGTTTCCCAAGCTCCCAGAAGCCCCAAGCTCCCTCTCCAAGCCAGCTCTGCACCATCATCCTCTTATCCTGTGGTTAACATCACTGAACGCTGGAGAAACTGTAATTGTTCATAAGCAAAGTAGCACTTCCCAAAGTACAGTATTTGTTTAATGGATCGTTAAACCAATATAAATAATGCTGAAGCAAGCATGGAAGCAAGCAATGAGGATGTAAAAGTAATTACACAGGGAAACTTGGAGTGCGACTGTCCGCTCTCACAGGCTGTGGTGGGGAAGGGAGGGGATTAAACCAAGCTCAGGAGAGGTTTCACTCTCCAAAACACCCTTTTAGGTTTTTGCATTTCCTTTCCTCTTAAAGAGAAAATTCTGGGGACGGGCTCTGACCTTTTTACCTTGTTCCTGGAATGATTTCCTCTCTAATGATTTCATCAAGATCAGTGAAATTAAATTAAAAAGGAAAAAAAAAAAAGATCATTGCTTCTACAGCTGTGGGAGTTGTTGGCAGTGAAATTAATGAAAAAACCATGCCACTTCTGGAGAAGATTTTGGAGTTGTCGTAGTGTATCTGAGATCCATAGATTCAACTTCCAGAGGGGGGACTCAATGACCATTTTAGCTGACCTGCCACAGAATTTGCTGCAGTTTTGACTTGTTCAGGTGTGTAGTTTGGTAACTCACTGCAGGGCTTCTTGGTCTGCAGATAATTTATCTTTTCTCTTTCTCTCTCTCT